>PVKB01001646.1:0-380680 GCA_004027205.1 Ctenodactylus gundi
GGTGGGGGGGTGGGAGGGGGGCGCACACAGCGTTTATAGTACAAACACCCTCGGGTTGGTGCTTCTGAGGCTGCACGCAGCCAATGATTCCGACTAGTCTGGGGCCATGCTTACCTCGGGCTGAGGTCTGGCCTCTGGATCTTGTTTGTGATCTGTGGGTGCTGGCAGCGTGGGGCCGTGCCCAGTCGGCTGCTTCTGACCCACCCACAGCCTCTTCTCCTCTTGTTGTGTGCTCCGTCCTCTCCAGCTCCGTTCAGTCAGATGTTCAGGTCCCCGAGAGTGTTCCTCCGTCCGCTGCTGCCTGCAGTTTGCCGCCAGCCGTGGTGGCTTACTGGACTGCGGGGATTTATTTATTTTTTCCCCCTCCGGTTTTGATGATCCTTCAGAGTTTCTGGCCTCCCACTGGTCGCCTTTCAGTTTCTGGGGATGCGCCTCTCTTTCCTAGCTACACCAAACAGGCTTTTTCTAACTATCTTCTTGACTTTTTAAGCGAGTTGATGAGGAGACTTTGTGCAGTGCTGTTACTCAGCCGCCATCTTGACCAGAATTACTGTATTTTTAATAAAAAGAAATCAATTGCTTTTTCCAAGATTTCTCTATTAAATATAAATGATCTCTTTTGAAAAATGTAAATGCTGGTCAGTGAGCAAAATTGCTCACTGAAGCAAATAAGTCAACAGTGACAATAAGCATCAATGTGCTCAAGAGCCTGCGCATCAAACAAAACATTTTTACTACTCCAAAGTTGTTTACCTTACTCTATACCACAAATATTAGAGCCAGAGGTTTCAAGATTTTGCAAGGCCAATTTCTGCTATATTCATAATAGGGCACTACAAAAATGGTCTGGTTGCCTGTCAAGTCGTGGGTTGTATAAACAGTACTTTACAACAAAAATGACTATGAAAGTAGTGTGGTTCCTATTGGTTACGTTGAAGTGTATTTAAGAGCTTTGATTTTTCTTGCTACAATAGCAGCATATGAGTCGACCTGAGAGTAAAACTCAAACTCAAATTGTAAATTTCTCAACATAACTTGGAAACTTCAGTTCAGTCTCTTTTTATGTGTATGATTGAAACTGAAATCCAAACATTTCACTAGCAACCTGGGTCAATTGCAGCTCATTTCTACACAGTACTATTATTAACTATGTAGTCCAAAATACTATATTTCTCCAATAATAAAAAGTTGATAATTCTTACCAACCTATATGATGAAAAAGGTTAAATGGATAAATATCAACAACAAACAGTAACCATAGCTGCTAATAAATAACAGGAAAATATCATTTACTCAAAATCAAGACTCTTTCTCCTTCTCCCTCTCTTCCTCTCTCTCTTTCTCTCTTACACACACACAATGAAAACTCAAAGCAAGAAGTAAAAGAAATTATTTCTTAAAATTAAATATCTTCTATACAGGTGAAAATGATGTTGGTTTTTAGGAGAACACAAAAACAAAATATGTTGTCAAAAACAATTAACTATGCAGACAAGTCATAGACATCTACTAAATAACAACGTAATCCAGAAAGAAACAATTTGTCTTAGTTACTTTTTGTTGCTGGGACAAAATACTTAACATCCACAATTTAAAGGAGGAAAGATTTAATTCAGCTCACAATTTTAGAAGGTCTCAGTCCATTCATGGGTGACTGGCAGTGGCAGAGACATATAGCAGAAGTGCAGAAGGAGAGGAAATGTTCAAGGCATGGCAGACCAAAATCCAAGTAAGCAAGGAAAGGCAGATCTAAGCAAATATTCTCCCATGTCCCAGTGATCCGCCCCTTTAAGGTCAAACCCAAGTGTTCTGCTCCTGCTGACCAGGCCTCACCTCTTAACAGGAATGGTTTTACTGATATTCCATAACAGACAAATACACGAGACTTTTGGGGGACGTTCCAGATACAAATCATAACAGTCTGCCCCAATTCCCAGACTCTTCTCCAACTCCTTATACATAATGTTAGCTATTTTCTAAGAGTTGCCATTTTTATTACATATACATATATATATGCAATACACAATGGTTACAGTGAGCTCGAGTATTCTGTGCACATATATAGCGCATCGATATCACAATCTCTTCCCATCCCTCTTTTGACCCTCCTGCTTCTTCCCTCATTTTTCCTTCCCCCCAACTTCCACTATCACACCCATTTGGTTCTATAAAATACCTGTACTCTGGATTTCTCATATGAGAAACCATGTAATATTTAACCCTCTGAGTCTGATTTATGTTTCACTAAGCACAATGGTCTCAAGTTGTGTCTAATTACCTACAAAAGCCTCAAGTTTATCTGTCTTTAGGGAGCAGCAGTACTTCACTGTGTATATATATATACCACATTTTTGTATCCACTGGTCTATTGATGGATATTTCAGTGTCTTCCACATTTTAGCTATTATTAGTTGTGTTGCTATAAACAGGAGTATACATGCAACTCTGTTATATGTTGTTTTCAATTCTTTTGGAAAGATACCCATACGAAGTATTGCTGGATCAAATGAAATATTTATTTTCATCTTTTCAGGAATCTCCAAATTGCTTTCCATAGTGGCTATATCAGTTTACAATCCTGCCAACAATATAAAAGGGTTCCTTTTTTCCCCCAAACCTTGCCGGTATGGATTGTTGTTCAAGTTCTTTATATGCACCACTCTCACTGGGGTAAGATCATATCTTAGTGATGGTTTAGTCATTTCTCTAATGGCTAAAGATGTTGAACATCTTTTCACGTTTGCTGGCCATTTGAAAATCTTCATCTGAGAACTGCCTATTTATTTCAGTTGCCCATTTTGAAGGGTCTATTTTTCAGTTCCTTGCATATTCTAGTTATTAGCCTCCTGTCCAAGGTGTAGGTGGTAATTATTCTTTCCATTCTGCCAGTTCTCTCTTCATTCTACTGATGCTTTCCTTTGCTGTACAGAAACTTTTTAATTTAAAATAATCCCATTTGTTGATTCTGGGGACTATTTCTTTTGCATCAGGTGTCCTATTAAGAAAGTCCTTGCCCATCCCTACATCTAGATTTTTGCTTATTTTATCCTCCAGAAGGTTCCGTGTTTCCATTTTAATATCTAGTTCTTTGGTCCACTTTGAGTTGATTTAGGTATATAGTGATATGTCTGTGTCTAGATTCATTCCTCTGCATGTGGATAAGCAATTCTTCCAGTACCATCTATTGAAGAGGCTATCCTTTTTTTCAGCACGTTTTTGGCCCCTTTGTCAAAAATCTGGTAGTTGAGGGTATCTGAAATTGTGTCTGTATCCTCAATTCTGTTCCACTCGTCAACCTGTCTGGTTTTGTGCCACGACCACAGAAATGGTTTCACTGTTAATTTGTAATATAACTTTATGTCTGGAATCACAATGCCACCTGCTTTTGACTTGTTTATCAGAACTGCTTTGGTTATTCTGGGTCTCTTTTGGTTCCCTATGAATTTAAGGATTGTTTTTTCATATTCTGTGAAAATAGTTGTCGGTACTTTGATAGGAATTGCACTGAATCTGTACATCAGTTTTGGCAGCTTAGACGTTTTGACTACATTAATAATCCCTATAATTTATTTAAACATGCCTGTTGCCTATATATGGTGTATTTGGAACATATACCATATGCTGCTGAGAAAAAAAAAGGGTATTCTGTTGATGCTGGGTGGGACACACCATAGATATGCGTTAAGTCCCATTTTCCATACGATGTTTTAACTGTAGCATTTCTTTGTTAATATGCTGTCTGGTTAACCTGTCTATCTGTGATAGTGGAGTACTGAAGTCATTTACTATATCAGGCATATTTGGCCTTTCAAGTCCAGTAATTATTTTACAAAATTGGGTACCCTGGGGTTGGAAGTATATACACTGATAATCGTGACTTCTTGTTGATTTACTCCCTTAACCCATATATCGTGTCCATCTTTGTCTCTTCTGGTTTGTTTTGGTTTGAAATCTGCTGTGTCTGAGAAAAGTATAGCTACTATCCCTGCTTATTTGCTGAGTCCAGTTGCATGGAATGTTGATTTCCATCCATTCGTTATCAGTCTGTGTGTTTCTTTATGGGAGAAGTGTCTTTTGCAAACAAGTTGTGGGTTTTTGTTTTCTGATCCGATCAACTAGCCTGTATCTTTTGACAGGCAAGCTGTGTTCATTTACATTCAAAGTTATTATAGTGGTACATTTGCTATATCCTACCATTTTGGTGCTTTCATTGTTGACTAATTGATCTACATTTTTGTCAATTCATTATTCTCTTTCCATTGTTTCCTTTTCTCTGGCACACTGGTGCTGCTGGTATCCCTATCTCTGTCTAGAATTCCTTAAGGTTTTTTTTTTTGCGAGGCTGGTCTAGTGATCATGAATTTGTTTATATCTTCTTTGTCATGAAAAGTTTTAATTTCTCCCTTTATTTTGAAAAATAGTTTTGCTGGATACAACAATCTTGGTTGGATTTATGTTCTCTTAGCACTCGGATGATGTTG
The DNA here is from genome assembly GCA_004027205.1 of Ctenodactylus gundi. Taxonomy (NCBI): domain Eukaryota; kingdom Metazoa; phylum Chordata; class Mammalia; order Rodentia; family Ctenodactylidae; genus Ctenodactylus; species Ctenodactylus gundi. The sequence goes on from PVKB01001646.1 coordinate 4,482, forward strand.
CTCAATAATCCCCTATCCTTTAAAGTCTGTGTTGAGAAGTCTGGAGTAATCCCAGTGAATTCATCTTTGTATGTTACCTTCTATCTTTCTCTTCCAGCTTTTAATTTCTCTACTTGTGTTGGGTCTCTAGAATTCTAATCATGATGTGTCGTGAGGAAATTCTCTTCTGGTCAAAGGTATTTGGAATTCTGTATGCCTGCAGAAGTCTGAGGTTCATTTCTCTTCCTATATTTGGGAAATTTTCTTCCATAATTTCATTAAACATGTCCTTTAATCCTTTTTTTCTGTCCTCCATAAGCTGCACTTCCACAATTTTGAGGTTTGCTCTCTTTAGGTCATGCATCATCTTTTGCAACCAGACTCTTGTCCTTTGGTTTTTTTGGTCCTCAGTGGCCTTACGATGCCAATTATCCACCTTGTCTTCAAGATCTGATAATGTATCCACAAAGTGTTCAAAATAGTTTCTTATTTTTTTATGTGACTTTTTCATATCTTGAAGCTCAAGTTTCATTTTTTCTATACCTATACTGAATTTTTCTTTCATTTCAAGTTTTTATTTAATAATTCTTTATACCCCTTGAAGTTTTTAATGTATTAAGGCTTTGTTCTTTCACTATTTCCATTTTGATCTCCTTTTGCAACTCTGGTGTGTCATCCTTGAGCTTTTGGCCATTAAGTCTACATGTCTTTTGACTTCTTTTCCTCTAAGTTCTGCCGTTTCAGAAACCATGGTATCAGCTTCTGGAGCGTAGAGCTTTTTGTCAGGTGAATTACTGCCTTGTTTCTCCACAGTCCTATTGTTGTTGATTATAATTCAGGTAGTGTTGATGAAGTCTGTACTAACTGTATGGTGGGTTTCTTCTTCCAAGGCCTTGTATCCTACTGTTGTGGGTCTTCTGTAGACAGCAGACAGTGCTGCAATCAAGGCATGTCAGGAATTCAGCCAAGCCACTGATAAATTGATGGTCCTTGTTGAAAGTACAGGTGTTCTGGTCCCCATCCAGCAAAGAACCTCTTGCCCAGCAGTTGCCTTTTGGTACTGAGACTCTATAGCTCACACACGCCCTCACCCGTGCCCCACAGCCCCATGGCCACTAACACCCTTGCTGATGTCCTGTGGCCCAAAAGTCCACAAAAACACTAGCCAATGTTCCATGGCCCCATCGTGTGGCACCCCTTGTCCATACGCACACACTCACCAGTGTCCCATAACCCATGTATGCCCCACCCATGCTCCCCACACTGAGTGATAAAGGGCCCAGAACACCTGTACTTACAACCTAGACACAGTGTGGCAGAACATGAGCTGCAAAGCCCCACCACTACGGCACTGTCTCTAGTTGTAACCCCCACAGCTTCTCTTTTGGGCTGACTCTGCTCATAGCCTGTGGCTTCCTTCAGATGATTCATGTTTATGTCATCTCCAAATTTCAGGGGGCTCCACTGTAATTTCACTTTCAGCTTCACAACTTCATGTACTGTCCTTTAAGGGGAACAATGTCTGGCCTCCAAGGCCATCTTGTAAAATCTGGATAGAAGCTTCCATAACTCCAAAACTCTTGCAGTGCATTTTGCATACCTGTGAAATCAGCACCACATAAATAATGCCAAGGTCTACCCCTGGCTTGAGCAGTAGACTGGGCCCCTTGGACAATTTCTGCCACGGTCTTCTTGCAGATTCACATTCCTAGGTTGCTAGGAAGGATGCCCTATGGCTCTCTTTTGAAAGCATAGTATTTTGCCTTCCCACTTTTTAATTGGTAAAGGGTGGGGTCTTGCTGATTTCTGAGACACCCTCAAGGTATCATTTTTATGGTACTAATTCAAAGTACTTGGCTTCTTTTTAATGTTAATCTCCTTAACAACCATGTGCTCTTCTGCCCTAACTTTGGAGACTTCTTCAGTCTGGAAAACTGCAGACTCTTTACACTTTTTTTTCCTCTACAATTTTTTTCTGCTTTTCAGTGTAGAGCTGGCTAAAAGCCACCAACAATATCCATGTGACAGCCTGAATACTGGGCTGCCTTGAAATTTCCTATGCCAAAGTAAGTAGCCCACTGCCCTTAATCACAGCACCAAGCAAAGTCTTAGAAAAGGGGCCAAAATGCTGATACACTTTTAGCCAAAGCACAGAATGTATAATCTTTAGACCAAATGCCAAGTCCTCTTTCCCCTCTGAAACGTCTCAAGCCTGGCCTTTCCTATCTGAGGTTCTGTTGGCATTCTGGTGTTCTGAGCTCTGACCAGAATCTGTCATCAAGTTCAGTTCACAGCATTTTAAGACTTTTATAGCTTGTATTGCCACATCTTTCCAAACTTTTCTCATAAACCAGTACCAAAGGCTTCTAAACTACATTGTCACATAAAGTCACAGCAATGATCCCACTTTCCAGGCACCAATTACTGTCTTAGTTACTTTTTTGTTGCTGGGACAGACTACCTAATATCCATAACTTAGAGGAGGAAAGATTTATTTTAGCTGACAGTTTCAGAAGAGCTCAGTCCACTCATGGGTGGCTGGCAATGGTGGAAGCACATGGCAGAGGGCCAGCAGGGGAGGATGTGCTCATGGCATGGCAGGCAGAAAGTCAAGAGAGCAAGAAAGGGTGGACCTAGCACATGCTACCTCAGGTCACATCCCAACCCCTTCTGGATCCAGCTCCAGTACTTTATCCCCCACTGGGTCAAGCCTGATCGATCTGTCCTCATTCCAGTCAAGCCCCAGTGTTCTGCTCCTTCCAGCTTGACCTCAGCTCTTAACCACACACGGTTCAATTAGTATTCTACGACATCAAAATACATAAGGCTCTTGGATATGTACTTCATGTGCATCACAAAAGTAAAAGCAGTAATGCAATGTAAAAAATATGAATAACATTTTACATCAGGACTCTTATTTATTCTTTGATACAATATCCACTTAACATTGACTGAGTGAAAAAATAACACCATCAACTCAGAAAAAGAATACAGCAGAGTAAAACAAAATAGCACTTTTATCAACAAAATGAGCAATTAAAAATAATGGTCAATGTTAGCAAGACTATAGTTAGGTAGACACACATACACAGTTTTGTGGAAATAAAACTGGTATAAGTTGAAATTCAGGGAACCTCAAACCTTTGGAATGTTTTAACTCTTTCATTCATTAATCCATCTTAGGAAGTTGATGTACAGAAATAGAGAAGTATAGAATGACTGATATGAAAAAATTTTAATTGCATATTTACATCAGTAAAAACTCCCAGTAAGGAATTAATTTGAAGTAGAGCCATAAAAAAGAACAAGGACCATTAGTCTCATTTTATAATATATGAATTAGTAGCAGGGATAAGTATTTATGTTAGACTATTAATTTTAAGATTATTAAACACTCTATGGACTATAATCGCAATTTTATTCTACATACATATACAATTAAAAATTGGGAGGCAAATACCACAATGTTAAGATTATTTATCTTTATGTGATACTGGATGTTTTTCATTTTTATACTTTTCATTAATATCCTATGATTATCATTCATCATTTTTGTAACTAGCAGTGTTTGTTTTATGCCCAAAATATACCCTCCACTTAGGTCACCCAGGATAATCCCATTCTCTTGTCAGTGACTGTATCTCAACCCACAAGACCAACGAGACACCTAGTATGGGGATTCCAGCAGAGATTTCCAAGCTTCCTTCTAAATATTGTTATGTCCAAATGTAATTCATTGTTTATTGTTGTCTTAGTTACTTATCTCATGGCTGTGACAAAATACTGATATCCACAACTTAAGGGAAGGTTTATTTAGCTCACAGTTTCAGAAAGTCTCACACAGTCTATACACAGAGCAGTCAGCGATGGTAGAGGCTGAACAGAGAGCCTCTGTCCATTCTGGACAGACAGCCAAGTGCAACAGGAGCGAGCCAAAAACTGAAGAGTCAGGCAAGACTAGAGCTTTCTTCAGAATAAGCTGCAACAATGATTCTTCTTCCTTCCTTTACTTAGCTCAAGTTGCCAGATGGGTCCTCCACACCAAGGGTGAATGAGAATCAACTGACAAAAGTACAGATCAATCAATGCTCAATCATAATAATGACGAGATGTAGTCACTACAATAATTCTGAGTGCTAACGATCTCAACTCACCTATCAAAAGACACAAACTAGCTGACTGGAACAAAAACCAAAACCGCACAATTTGTTGCTTGCAAAAGATACACTTCTCCCATAAAGAAACACACAGACTGATAATAAAAGGGTGGAAATCAATACCCAATGCAAATGGACCTAGGAAAATAAACAGGGGTAGTAAGCTCTACTATTCTCAGACACAGTGGATTTCAAACCAGAACAAATCAGAAATCAGGAGAGACAAAGATGAACATTATACACTGGTTAAGGAAACAATTTATCAAAAAGTCACAATTATCTATATATGTGCTCCCAATCGCAGGGAAAAACAAAACAAAAATTACTGTACTTGAAAGGCCAAATAATTTCCAATACAATTATAATAGGGGTCTTCAATACTCTACTATCACAAATAGACAGGTCAACCAGACAGAAAATTAACAAAGAAATATTAAAGTTAAAACACATGATGAAAAAATTAGACTTACTGCTTATCTCTGAAGCGTTCCACCCAACATCAACAAATACCCTTTTGCTCAGCAGCACATGGGAAAATTTCCAAAACAGACGATAGGCATGCTTAAATAAGTACAAAGGAGTCAAAATAAATTCTTACCTGCTTTCAGATGACAGAAGAATAAAACTAGAAACAATAGCAAAAAAAGACAGAGAAAAAGAAACCACACAAACATATAAAAACCAAATAAATTACTGATGAACAAACAATGAGTCACAGAAGAAATCATGGGAGAAATAAAATACTTGCTAGAGTCAAATGACAAAGGAGGCACATCATGCCAGAACAGGCAGGACTCTCTGAAAGCAGTTCTAAGAAGGAAACTCATAGCTGTATATTTGCACATTAAAAATAAGAGCAATCCCAAATAAGCAATTCAATGATGCACTTTAAGATCACTGAGAATCAAGAACAACCTAAATCAAAAAGTAGTCAAAGAAAAGAACGTAAAAATAATCAGAAATTAATGAAATTGAAACTGAAAAAAATATTTTTAAAAATCAGAGTTGGTTCTTTGAAAGAATAAATAAGATTGACAAACTTACAACTAAACTTACCAAAAGAAGGAAAGGAAAACTGATATAAATGCAATTAGAAAGTAAAAGGGTAAAATGACAAGACACACTAAAATTCAAATAATTATAAGGAACTATTTTGAAAACTTATACTCCAACAAATTCGAGAACTTGGAAAAAATGGATAACTTCCTAGACACAAAACACCAAAACTGAGCCAAGAAAGAATAAAAATCCCAAACAGAACCAAATCAATCATGAAAATTGAGACAGTAATAAAGTCTGTATGCACAAAGAAAAGCCTAGGTCTAGATGTGCTGATGGTAGAATTTCAGTAGTACTTCAGAGAAAAGCTAGCACCTATACTTCTCCAACTGTTCCAGAAAATTGAAAGAGAAGAAATATAGCCAAACTAGTTTCTGGAAGCTAGCATTACCCTAACATCAGAACCAGACAAAAACACACAGAAAACTATAGACCAATCTCCTTCATGAAGATAGATACAAAAATTCTTGGTAAGATACTGGCAAACACAATTCAGCAAAATTTTTAAAGATCATAGAGCATCATCAAGTTGGCTTCATTCCTGAGATGAAAGGATAGTTCAACATATATAAATCAATTAATATACCATATTAATAGAAGAGCAAAAATAGCATGATCATTTCAACAGATGCAGAAAAGGCCTTTGACAAAATCTAGTATCCATTCATGATAAACACCCTGAGGAAAATAGGTATAGAAGGTCCTTACCAAAAACTGACAGAAGTCATATATTTCAAGCCTACTGCAAATACCATAGTAAATGGTGAGAAATTTAAAACATTTCTTCTCAAGGTAGGAACTTGACAAAGCTGTCCACTCCCACCATTCCTAGTCAACGTAGTTCTTGAAACCCTAGCAGAGTAATCAAGAGAAGAACTATCCTTAATTGTAGATGATGTAATTCTCTACACAGAAGACTCCATAAACTCTACTACAAACTTCATAGAATTAATTAACAAACTCAGCCAAGTTGCAGGTTACAAAATAAACACAAAAAACAACAGCATTCCTCTACACTAACAAGGAACTTAGTGAGAAAGAGCTGACAAAAATAACCACGTTCTCAATAGCTCTTCAAAAAATATTAAATATTTAGGAATAAACCTAACAAAGAAAAACATATGCTGAAAAAAATAAATTGAAGAGGACATTAGAAAATGATAACACATGCCTTGTTCCTGGATAGGTAGAATTAATATTGTCAAAATGCCTCTGTTGATATACAGACTCAATAGTATTCTTATCAAAATACCATCAAGTGGGGCTGGAGGAATGGCACAGCAATTAAAGCACTTGCCTTGCTAGCATAGGGCCCTGAGTTTGATTTCCCAGCACCACATAAACCTGGGCACACTGGGGCACGCTTGTAATCCCAGCACTCAGGAGGCTGAGGAAGGCAGATTGTCCTGAGTCCAAGCCTGGGCTACACCAGTGAGTTCAGGACCAGCCTGGATTACAGAGCAAGACCTGTCTCAAGAAAAGAAAAAAGAAAAATATATACCAACAATTTTTTTCACAAAATTTGAAAAAACAATATCCTTAAATTCATTTGAAACCAAATTTTTTCTTGGTGTATTCTTCTTTCTATAGTTCTTTGAAGTATAAGTATAGATTGTTTTCTTGGGATTTTTCATTTTTCTTAGTGTGGATGTCTTAGCTACTTTTTCATTGCTATGTCTCAAGATCCCCAACATCCACAAATCAGGAGAGGAAAAGTTTACTGTAAGCTCACAATCTACTTTCAAAAAGGGGGGCTACTGACGATGTAGCTCACTGTGAAGAACCTTGGGTTCAACTCCCAGTTTCATGTAAATAAATTAAAAGGAACATGAATGCTTCTCAAACTCTTCCCCAAAATTGAAAAGAAGAGATCACATACAAATTCATTTTAGAAGGTCAGCATTACCCTGATAACACCACCAGACAAGAGCATTTAAAAAAAAAAAACTATAGGCCAATATCCAGGATGAACTTAGATGCAAAAAAAAAAAAAATCTTCAATAGAAACACTGGCAAACAGAACTCAACATTCATTAAAGAAAGGATAACATACCACGATGAGCTGGAAGTTATCACTAGTATTAAAGGATGATTTGGCATATTCAACTCCATAAATGTGACTCAGGCATTTAGAATGAGAAACAAAAATCTTATGATAATCTCAATGGATGCAGAAAAAGTAACTTAGCAAAATTCAACATTTCATAATAAAAACTCTCAACAATAAGTGTGGAAGAAATGTACTTAACACAATAAAGTTCATGTGTGATAAGACCACCACTGACATCACATTCAACAGCTATTCCTCTAAGAACAGAAATAATGCCCACTCTTGCCACTTCTGTTCAACACAGTACTGGAAGACATAACTATAGGAACTGGACAAAAGAAAAGAAGAGACATATAAATCAGACAGGATGAAATTAAATTGTCTGTTTCCAGATGACATATTTTTAACTGAGGAAAACTTTAAAGATAACACACACACAAGAAAAAAAAAACTATTAGGACTGATGAATTCAGTAAAGCTGCTGGACTCAAAATTAATATTCTAAATATGTAGATCTACAAGCTAAAAGTAAAATATTAATGATAGAAATTTAAGACACAAATAAATTGAAGTTATCTTAAGTCAATGAGTTAAAAGTATATTGTTTAAATGTCCATACTACACAATCTACAGATTGAATGTAATACCTTATCAAAATCCCACTGACATTTTTCAGACTAGAAAAATTAGTCCCATGCATGTATCATCAAATAATCTTCAATAAGGATGCCCAGAATATATAACAGGGACAGGAGAGTCCCTCTAATGATGCTGAGAAAACTGCTTATCTCCATCAAAAGAATGAAAGCAGATCTTTATCTTACACTGTTACTGCGGTTTGGACCTGGAATGCCCCCCTAAAGTCTCATGTATTTGAATGTTTTGGATTGTCTATGGAACCATGTGCTGTTGGGAGATTGGGGTCTAGACTGGAAGGGTGGATTACAGGCATGTAAACTGGATTATTGGCATGGAAGCTGAATAATAGGCACGTAGTGGGGGCTGACCACACCTCCCACACCTGGATCCAGGAGGGGCTGATCACTGAGATGAGACTGGAAGGATACATAAGCTGCTTCCTGCCTTCCTTGGACTACTAATCTCAACTTGCCTTGACTTGGCTTTCTGTTTGCGATGTCATGAGAAACTGCCTCTACTTCCACCTCTGCCATATATTTCCAATGCTGCCAGCCAACCCTGAATGACTGTGACCTTCTGAAACTGTGAGCTAAAATAAACCTTTTCTCCCCTAAATTTGTGGATATCGGGTATTGAGTCACAGCGGCAATGAAAAAGTAAATAAGACAACTGTCACAATAGCAACTCAAAATGAATTAAAGAATTGAACATAAAAACCTCAAACCATAAAGCTCCTAGAAAAAAACAGGCAAAAAGCTTCTTGACCTTGGTTTTAGCAATGATGTTTTAGCTATGATACCAAAAATACAGGCAATAATAGCAAAAATAAAGAAGTCGGAGTACATCACAGCATAAAGCTTCTAAGTAGTAAGAAGACTATCAACAAAATGAAAAGTTAAACTACAGAATGGGGGAAAATATTTGTAAGTCACACATCTGATAACTAATTTGCAAAATACATAAAGAGCTCATACAACTAAACAGTAAAGAAATCAAATTATTTGATTTTGAAATGAACAAAGAACCTGAATAGACACAAGAATACATATTAAGTGAGCAAGAAGTTCTTCAAAAGATGTTGAGTAATTAACTGAGAAATATATAATCAAACCCATAATGAGGTATTACCTTACATCTACCAGGATGGTCATTGCCAAAAAGTCAAAAAAAAAAAAAAAAAAGTATTGAAGATGTGGAAAACAAGGAACTTTAGTATACTGGTGGCAGGAATAAAAACTATTATAGCTACTATAGAAAAACAGCATTGAGGCTCTACAAATAATTAAACAGAAGTGCTATGTGACCCAACAACCCCCCTTTGGTGGCTATATCCAAAGGAGTTTGAAAAGAAGATATTAAAGAGATATCTGCACACCATGCTCCCTGCAGCCTTATTCAGAATTCACAAGTCATGAAACTAAATAGCCATCCCTGGGTTAATAGATACCAATGTGATATGCACACATTTTTCTTGTCTATTCTCTATTGTACACAGATGTGTGTACGCATCATACACAAACATAAACATACATGACAAAATATATTCTGCCTTCAAAAAGAAAATAGACTACTTCCACCATTTCCTAGAAGACACCATGGTGGGTGAAATAAGCCAGACATAGAAAAAGAAAACTTATTACTTATGTGTAGAATCAAAAGAGTCAAAGGACTGGGCTAGAGGAATAGAACAGCAGTTACAGTGCCTGCTCAGAAAGCACAAGGCCCTGGGTTTACATCCCAGCACCACATAAAGTGGGCTTGCTGGTGCATGTCTGTAATACCAGCACTTAGGAGGCTGAGGCAGGAGGACTGCTGTGAGTTTGAGGCCAGCCTGGGATACATAGTGAGCACAGGACAGGACCAGCCTGAACTACAGAGTCAGATCCTGTCTAAAACTAAAAAAATTAAAAGAGTCAAAGAAGAGAGTAGAAAAGTGGCTGCCAAGGAGTTGAGGGAAGTGGGAAATGGGGACAAGATGGTAAAAGGGTACAAGGTTTTATTTTTCAAAGGAATATAAAATGTGGAGATGTACTATACTGCATAAAGCCTACAGCTAATAATACGGTATACTCAAATTTGTAGTAGGGTTGTATTAGTCAGCTTTTTTTCCCAGTAAAACAAAATACCTAAGATAGGCTACTTATTAAAAGATATATATTCATTTAGGACTCAGTTTTTGGAGGTTTTAAGTCCAAATGTCTATAGTGCAGGCTCATTGAGTACAGCCTGTTAAAACCACCACCTTGTGGTGCATGGCAGATGGCAATGGGAGAAGCCAGTGGTTACATCTTAAAGTATCAAATAAAAATGGGATAGGGACAAACAGGCTTTTATAACAATCTTTTCAAAACTATACATGAGTTCCATGAAAACTACCTTCCAAAGGCATACCCCTAATGACGTAAGAACTTCCCCTGAGCCCCACTTCCCAAAGGTCCCACGAGAGTTTGCAACAGAGACCAAGGTTTAATTCATAATAGACATTTACGGGGTTGGGGGGGGGCACTCACATCACATTTAAACCATACCAAAGGTAAATCTTATGGTAAATGTTCTTATCACAAGTAATAGCAATAATAGTAAAAACAGTAAGAATAATATACCAAGATGAAACTCTTGAGAGGTGACAGACATTGTCTCAGTTACTTTTCACTGGTGGGACAGAATACCTGACATTCACAACTTAAGGGAGAAAAGATTTATTTTCACTCACAGCTTCAGGTCTCACATAGTCCATTCATGCCAGCAAAGGTTGGAGCACACAGTAGATAGAGACTAAGTTGGAAAAAAGCTCTTCGCCACATGGCAGACAGAAAGACAAGTGAGGGAGGAACAAATTGATGTCTGGAGACTAAGGCAAGGCCACAGCTTTCCCAGGGAAAGCTGTAACAATGTTTCTTTTCCCTTTCTTTACTTAGTTCAAGTTCCTCGCTGGGCACTCCCACGCCCAGGATGGGTGCCCCTTCCTCACTTCCTGGACCCCAAGTCAATAACATACGGGAAAGCTGTGCCGTGGATGCCTTCCAATTTCAGTGATCGTCAAACTGACACAATTCCTCCCAATCAAGCCACAAGCATTTACTCCTTACACCCAGGCCCCACCTCCCAACAGAATAAGGTTCCACAGGTATTCCACCACATCCAAACACATGAGGCTTTTGAGGGACACTCCTGATCCAAACCCTGACAGACATGTTAATGGCCTTAGTAAAATGTGATGGTTTCACATATACTTATTGCCAAACTCATCAAAGTAAAAACACTAAGTATTTACAGCTTTTAATATGTCAAACATATCTCAATGAAGTGATTTTTCAAAACAAAGGGGGTGTGTGTGTGTGTGTGTGGAGCCCAGGCTGGCCTTGGACTCAAGGCAATCCTCCTGCCTCAGCTTCCTGAGTGCTGGAATTACAGACAGGCATGCAACACTGTGTCTGGCTTATGTGGCACTGGGGAATCGAACTTGGGTACTTAGTGCTTCACTTAGCTAAGTGCTTTAACCGCTGAGCCATTCCTCCAGCCCCACCAAATTTAAAAATACATACTATAACCCTGAAAATACTAAAGGGCTATTGGACATTGTATATATCGAAAGCCTTCTATCATACTCTCATTTAAAGTTATATGAGGATCAAGATATAAACACACTAGATTTAAAAACAAGCATAAGTTTTTACATTGCCCTTTAATTTCTCCCACCAAATCCACATATATTTGTGAAGTGTTGTTTTTTCTTATCCAAGGCTAGCTCATTTAGATTTTCCAATAGGGTTTTACCAAAGCACAAAAGGTAGTTAAATATCTTTTATAGACTACAGTATTTCAAGCATAGGTTTTTAATGTGAAGATGGAAGTGCAGAAAATTCAGGTGGGGTGTATTGAGTTAATCAAATAAGCGCAGGTCATGTGTTGGGACACTGCTCAGCTGGCCTTACAGCTGGTGTATACACCAAACTAAAGAATAACAAACATTAATTCTGGTATTCACTTTCAAGATATACACAACTAGATTGGGACAGGCTAGCTTGTGTCCATAGAATACAGTATCTTATGTCTACAATATTCTAAAACTGAAATGAGGTTCAAAGGTAACTCATGGCTTTAGTGGTTTTAGGAGTAAAGAAATGTTTTATGACATTTCTTCTCAAGCATCAAAAAACAAAAACAAAACAAAAAAATGACTCTACTCTCCAGGCAAGGCCCACAATTTCTTTTTATAATAATGGACATAAACATTTCCAGGCATTTAAAAGTAAAGACCAGCCAAAGCATTACTCTACTGGTATTTTTTTTAAGTTCTTCATCTCTCTCTACTTTTATTTTTCTACCAAGGATAGTTGTTCCTCCTTCTATCCTTTCCCATCTGTGACCTTTGGAGAGATTATGTCAACTTGAGGGAATCAGGAACCGCACCTGAATTAGTGTTTGGGAACCACACCTAGATTGGGAATTGAGAAGCAGCCTGGATTAGAGTGTGAGTGACTTGTGGGACAGCAAATGAGGGAAGAGCACTCATTCAGTTGTGGGAGGCCCAAATGTGAACTCAAACTATATAAAAAGAGGGAAGAAGAGAAACTGTTTCTTCCTCTGGGAAAGCTCTCACATTCACAATTGTCTATGGATTCAACTCTCTACACACCACAGATTTTCATCACAGATTCACTCCAGTCTCGACTTGCGCCTGTCTGCCTGTCGACTCAGTTGTCCATCTTCACTCTCCAGTCTTCACCATTGTTCTTGGAACAACTGAGATCTGCAGCAGAATCTCACTGGGTCCTGGACAAGTGTCCTACTTCACCTCTGAGCAGACATTGGACACTCCAGCTCTTGCACACACAGGCTGCCATGTTGGGCTATCTCTATCCTAAAATTTGTAAGCCTTCCAAATAGATCCTTTTTGTTATAATTCCTGTAAATTCTGCCTTTTGAAAGAACCCAAACTAACACATCCTCTACTAAGACTTCAGGAATTCTATTCTCTTAAAGAAAGACAGATGCTCATATCTCCCAGTCCACTTGTGTTATAGTATGTCTGGGCAATTGTTTTAAAGGTAATAGATGTTGACTTTTATTACCTCCTCTAATGACAAGTGTTAGCTGTGGTGACATCACCTTTATCACTTGAGTCAAGTTCAGTAGACAGGTTCTCTGGACTTTGTAGTAACATCAAAATAATATCAAGCATGACTTTTACACAGAGATTTCTAGAAAGAATTTGTCAACTATTGTATGTTGTCTCCCTCTGTTGCAATATGTATAGTGGAAAAAGGGATTTGGAAAAGGGATTTACACATGAGGTTTATTAATGGACAATAGGTTACAATAAAAAATTTTTGCCTCTCACAAGAAAATTAAGAATTAAAATATGTGTTGAAAGAGATCTCAGGATATAAAAGTAAATTTGACCAGGCTGACACCCTGCTCAAGCAAATAACAGTTTTGAAAGGAGATTACAAGAACTCTGGACATTATTCTAAGCACAACGTGAAGCTGCTGAAGAATTTTTACCATGAAAGTAGTGTCATCAGATTTGTTTTGGAAAGATCACATGGAAGAAGACCAGAAGAAATGACAAGGAGACAATCCCATATAGTAGTGAAGGCCTCTGGCAGTAGCACAAGGACTAGAAAGAAGAATGGATTGTTCTCAATTCATGATAGTTCAAAATTTTTGACTTTATGATGGGACAAAAGGGATATGTATTCAGTAGAAACTATCCTTAAGATTTGGAATTTTTTTCTTTTCCTAAGTTAGCAATATGTAGTAAAATCCTCTTCTGAGATAGCAGACAGGGCAGAGAGCCACAGCTCCCATTCAGTCATGCTATTATTCCTAGAGGAAATAATTACAGTGTGCTGTGTTGGTGAGCTATGATGTTGGTTAAGTTGGGTGTATTCAGTATATTTTCAACTTACGATATTTGCAATTAGCAATAAGTTTGGAGGGATTAGCAATAGGTTCGTAGGGATCTAACTCCATCCATCGAAAGTCATCTGTACCCAGATATGAGACAACTAAAAAGCCAATACACAATACTCAGTGTTACTGAACATAGTGGAAAGAAAGGGGAGTAAGAAAGAAAAAGAAAGGAAGGACAGATAGAAAAAGAAAAAAAAAGAAAGAGTTAAGGATGATGTTCAGGTTTCTGGCTAGGGAAATAGGTGCATAATGTCACCGTGTAATGAAAAGGGAGTAAAATGAGTTGGAACATCCTTGGATACAGACTGGACAGCATAGTACATGGAGAGTACACGATACTTAGGACATGCAAATGAAGGGGTTCAACAAGCAAAGATTATGTGAGTACGAAGATGAAGCACAGACTTAAGCCAAAAACAGCCATGGAAACAACAGAGAACGCTTTCTATTTCCATTACCTGAGAGGTAAGTAGTGCAAAACCAAGGACAATCAACATGTGAGAAGTTTAGAGAGATTGGTTGGCCTGTGGACATTTAATTAAAGAAACAACAGGAGTGGGGTAGCAAATCATGACAATAGTTATGCTAAGGGGACTAAGTATTCACAGGCATTGGCTCTGCTGATAAAAACCAGCAGACACGTGGTAGGTAACATGAGGAGTGCCCACCCATTCTGTTTCTGGCTGCAGTGTCCAGGTTTAGTTTGTCACCATCACAAAGACTACAGTCCTCCAAAATAAATAAAAGCCAGTAAAAATGAACTGGTAAAATCACTGTTTTTCTAGTTTTCTTTTCCTTAGTAGATTCAAAGCGGATGCCATGTGTGCAGCCAAGCAATGTACATTACTGAAATAGAAGAATCATTCTCAAACCACTAACGCAACCCCAAAGCCATATCAGAACAAGAAGACATACACTAATATCAGACGTACTTTCAAATGCTATAAAGCACAATGATTCTACATTTTTGTTCCAGGTCTTAAAATACTATGGTATATGTGGTTTTGAGTGAGATTCTAAATTACAATCATGTACTGAAAGTATTTTCTTTCTACTTAAGTGTTGACAGGCAAAAATAGTAATACTCTAGCTTTATAGGCACACACAATTTACCCTGCTTCTAACTTCATTTGAACTTTATTTAACTTTATTTGTATACTTTCGCAGAACAACAAAAATTTGCAGAAGTGAGGTCAATTAATACCTATTTTCTAAAATTAACTTCTAACTGGACAACATCAAAACTCCTATACTTTATAACAGATAATAATAAAGTGAGATTTTTCCAATTTCAAGTAGGATGATTTCTCTAAAGATGAACACAGTATTTCAAGAAATGTTGTGATTCATCTGTGTGCCAAGAATACATACAACTTCATTAACAGTGATCACACTGCTAGATATATTATACATAATAAACACCCACACTTAAGCCATGCTTTAATAAAAAGCTGGCTAATTAAAAACTGAAGCTTTTGCCCATAGCTAATTACCTTCTAAGATAAAAACTTTATTTTCTGAGAGCAAAGTTAAGTTCTACACTTTATCAATAGCTAACCTTTCTTCAAATAAAAGTTACTACAGTGCCACAGGCATAAGCATCTATTTACACCGAAATTCCTCTCATTCTGAATGTCTGCCTGTTATATTCTGCCATCTGCTCACAAGATGCCATTGGCCTCACAATGTCTTAATGTCATGTCGGTACTTTTGCTGTCTTCTATTTCTTGCAGCTTGTTCATGGACAGGCCTTTCTCCCACAATGCATCACAGTCTCCCAAATACAAAAAATGAAAAAGAAATTTAATTCTTTAATATTCTGTTTCATATTAATCAATTGGCATGTGGCATATTTACCCCTGGCCACCATATTCCTTCTTTCACCTTCCTATAACCATCATCAAAAAACTAAATCATAAAATTCAAGCAAAAGGAAAAACTGATAAAGGTAGATTAAGAAAATGTAAGAAACCTAAAAAAGGAGAAATTGGGAACAGAATATAAGAATGATCAAATAAAATGGCAAAAGAAAAAATCTTAAGCCAAAAATAATACAGCAATAAAATACATAACAATAGGGAATAATGTCAGATGATAACCAAGAAAAAGTAGTCTGTAGAAAATAAATTCAATCTCTTCAACCCTAAACCACAGCTTATGGACAACTGACAACTAAAATCCCAGTCCAGGGACATGTGGTTATCCCACCCTGGTACTTGTTACACCAAATATTACTGCTGACTTGGGGTGCTCCAGAGTCAGAATGCAAGACCACCATCATTTACACTCCCTGCCAAGAGACACATTGGGCCAGAGGGAGAGCCAGCGGCAAAGACACCAGGGTCGCAGGCCAAGGACTGTGCAGAACAAGCTTGGTATTGAGGTTAAAATGAAATAGGAGGGAACTAAAGACAAGGAAGGATGAGAACAAATACAGCATCAGAGGAGGTGCTTCCTACACACAGGGAAAGTACACATCTGGAATTATTTGATGCTGATCACCACCGAATTTAAGACTACGCTCCTCTTGTGCAATTATTTCTTAGTAAGACCACACAAATAAAAAAATAGACCTAGCGGAGAAATGTTGGATGGTGGTTTAAGCGGGTAATACCATAACTATTAAAACACAACACACACATTTTTAAAGTAACAGGATATTTAGCACAAAAGAATGTTCTTGGGTGATGTAGAAAGATCTTAATCAAAAATTCAAGGTCAAATTCGGAAGCTGCTGACTAAAATGTGTAACAATATAATGTTTTTATTTTAAAAATACATTTGTATGAATTCAGAACATCTTTAAATGATTCCAAAAGTAAGTCCTGGCGTTATGGGTAATTCTCACTTTATTTTAAAAGAAATGTTTCCTGTCATTTTAATTTAATCAAAAATGAAATTGATCTTTTAAAATAAAAGAAAAAGTCCTTTCACGTCACTGGGTCTTTAAATTTAATGTATGCAATTCATAAATAATACCTTTTATGGTAGATCATAGCTCTGGAGGAGCTAGTTGCTGTCACTCAGCAAGGAAAAAGGGACAATCCCAGCTGTAATTTTACAGAAGATAATACAAATACTAACGATCATTGCTATTCACTAGTTCTACGATGCAGAGGAAATTACAAGGTGTGATTAAAAATAATGAATATTTTAAATTTCTTAAAATGTATTATGGTAAAAAAAAAACACACACAATGCCACCAATTCCCCTCAAAATATTCTAGGTTTGAACAAACCTGTCCCATCATTCTTGACACTTCCCAAAGCAATTCTGGAAGTCTTCTTTTCTGAGTGTCTTTAGCTATGTTGTCATAGCTAACTCAAAATTAGGGATGAATTCAAAATGGTTACACTTCATGGGCATTTTGACTTTGGGGAAGATTTACACAATGCCAGATCCAGTGAATATGATGGGTAGGGAAGATAAACTGTAATGTTTTTTTTCTGGCAGCAGCATTCACTTATAAAGATACTCAAGAAGAGATAAGTGTGTCTGAAGGAAGGAGGAGTATTTTGAGGGAAATTAGTGGCAACAGTGTCATAATTTTTAAATTTTAAACATTCACTATATATTCTGATCACTTGTTATTCGTGAAATTTCTGCATGCCAGCCTCACTTGTCTTCAGGAATGGTATAAATATCTACCTCAAAGGATTGTTCTGACTATTCTCAAGGACAGTTCCTACCTAGGAAGGTAAAGAGGTAGGTCTCAAGAGGGATAGTGACACTTTTGACCAGTATTATACTTCTTGCTACCTCATGAAACAATCTATTCTGAATAATGCAAAAATGTTAGCTGCTTTCACTGATGTCTCTGGAACAAAGCAGCCTGATACCACTTCATTCTTCTAAAGTATCCACCTCTGTCCCTTCCAGGACAGCAGAGCCACTATTCAGTAGGGCTAGACATAGGAGCATGATCAGAGAATCAACACGTGCTTACTGAATTCTTTGTTCTCTGACCACATCAGAAAGCCGGGTATGACTAGAAACCATTCTCTTAAGGGCACATGCTGCAGAAGCAAGGCCAAATGAAGGACACTGTACCTACTCATTAATACAAAAGACATTTTAGCAAAGTTTACATTATAGACTGTTCACCTGTTAATATATTGTTTTAAAACTTTCAAGGCTATCCACAACAAAATGTAGTATTTACAAGTATGACTTAAACCTACTGAGAACTACTGAAACTAGAAAACAGAAAAAAATAAAAGTGTGCAGCAACAGTCTAGCACAGAGCTGTGCAGTCAGACTTTTTGTGATGATGGTTGTGCTAAATCTGTATCTGTATAACCAATACTGTGGACACTAGCCACAGGTGGCTTCTGAACACATTTAATGAGCTAGCAACTGAGACACTAAATTTTTAATTTTATTGAATTTTGATTAACTTAAATAGTGAAATTTATACAGTCTACTGACTATAACATTGGAGAGCACAGATCTAGAATCTTGAGTTAATGACTCGCACTAACTCGCCAGGAGTGGTATATGGACAAGTAACTTAGTTTAAAAAAAAGTTTTAAAAAAGCTAATCAAGAACAGAAATACTTAGAGCTATCCATATAAGAAATCCAGCACCCTGTTAATTCGTTTGCTACATACAACAGTTCACCTTGGTAAAGCTGAGGTCCTAGTCTAACTTCAATCTGTCTTAGCTTGGGCTGTCATAACAAAACAACAGGTGGCTTAAAGAACAATAGTATATTCTCTCACAATTTGGAGATTAGAAAGCCCAAGGTCAAGGTTGTGTCTGATCTGGTTCCTGGAAAGAAATTATCTTCCTAGGCTGCAATCAGTCAGTATTCACTGTGTCCTCACGTGACTGTTCTTTGTGCTCATACATCTCTGTCAGTCTGTGTGTGTGTGTGTGTGTGTGTGTGTGTGTGTGTGTGTGTGTGTGTGTGTGTGTGTGTGTCTGCATGTGAGAGAGGGAGAAAAAAGGAGATCTATCCCTTCTTTTAAGACTACTTCTATTGATTAGGACTCAAAACTTATGACCTCATTTAACCTTAATTACCTCCCTAAAGGCTTTCTCTTCGAATGCAGTCTCACTTAAGATTGGCGCTTCAACATAAGAATTTAGGGAAGGGGCATAATTCAGTCCCAACACAACTCTCCACTCTTCCCTAATCAGCTTTCTTATCATGAGTTCCAAAAGTCTGTGCACTGGATTTCTTACCATTAAAAATCTTTTTGAGGCTCAGTTTTCTGACTACTTTTACCACACCACCATTCTACATCTGCTTTAGGCTTTTACATTAAGATATCTCTGAAATCTACGAAATTAAAACTTAGCTTTGATTCTCAAAAATGGATTGTTACTTCTTAAACATATTATGTAGAAAAGAGTTTATAAAATAAGGTTGGCTTTTGCAGATACCTAGGAGCAGAGATTTAGGGAGAGTTCCCATCATCATAATTGCTAAGACTGATTCACTGTGCTTAACCTATTCAGACAATGTGATTAATGCTAAAAACATGCTTTCCTTCTAGAAGTCTGGAATTTGGTACTTGGTCAGTAGAAGGTAAGTCTGTGGAAAAACTCCAATAAAAACTCTGTGCACTAGTCTCCAATGAACATCTTTGAAAGGTAACATTTCACACATCCTGTAACAACTCACTGCTGGAGGAATCAAATGCAACCTATATGAGTTAAAGAGGTCGGACTCATGGAAGCTTATGCCTAATTTCCTTATAGTCTACCCTATGCACTTTTTCCCTTTGATATGCCTTCGTATCTCTTCCCTATAACAATCTATAATCACGAAGACTACTCTGTGCTGAGTTCTGTGAGCCCTAGTGAACTCTAAAGCCAGGGATACAGCCAGGCATGGTGACATGTCTGTAATCCCAGTACTCTGGGAGGTGGAGGCAGGCAAATCCTAAGTACAAAACCAGCCTCAGTAAACTTAGACTCTGTCTCAAAAATAAATTCAGGGAAAAAAGGGCTGGGGATATAGCTCAGTGCAAAGGCTCTGGGTTCAAGTGCAAGGACCACCAAGAAAATGAATTTTTAAAAAACTTAGGTAACAGAATCGGCCCAGAAAAAGGACAAAACAATGAATGACAGTAAAATAAAAATCCCAGATCAGCTGAAAAAAAAAAAAAACATTTTAAACAGAAAAGGAAGAAGTTCTTTGTATCTATCTAGAGTTCCTTCTCAAAAAATAAAAAAATTAAATAAATGCCAAAGATTTAATAGAAAGTGTCAGTTACTTTAATTTTTAAAAAGGAAACTAGAAGAAAGGGGAGGTAAAAGCAACAGTGTCAGCAGTGTACATGATAAAGTTCTCTCTCTGAATAAAATATTACCGTATTAGCCACATGCTGTAGGAATTCCAGCTTTATATTATACTGTGGTACTTAACGATAGTTGGCTTTAGTTATCCTGATTAGAAAAACATTTAACAAAATTTGAAGTGAGATTCAACTGTCTTCTTGAGACAAATGCTGCCTCTCTTCAATACACTAAGGATAACTTATAAAACCATTTAACTACTCTATTATCCAATATAAAGGCATCTTCAAATGACCAATTAAGAAATTAAAAAGGTAAACAGAGAATTTTAAAGTCCAGTCACCAACAAATAAATAAAAACAAAAGTACACACACAAAGAAGTGGACAAACACCCAGTTCATTCAGTGCTCCTGGCAGACTCATGTAATCTTAAATGTGATCAAAAAATATCCTACAAGAGGCTGGGGGTGTTGCTCAGTGGTAGAGTTTTGCCTAACATGAATTAAGGCCTGAGGTCAATCTCCAGTACTACAACAACAGCAACAACTGTACAAGAAATTATAGAGAATTAAGGCACAGAAAGTAGTTCCAGAAAACACCTTATGGTCAAATGTCTTACTAGCATCTCATTAGTAGACACTGAGGAGAAAAGCAAATTAAAGCAGGGCAGATTTTGAATGCTTACTCCATTATTCCATTCTGGCCTAGCAAAAAGGCAAGACCCCCCCCCCCCCACACACACACACTCTCTCTCTCTCTCTCTCTCTGATTCATTTAAAATATATTTTTTCCTTAAACACGGAATTCTAAAATGTCACACTAATACGAACCTTAAATAGTAACTATTTTTTAGTGTCCTTTTATTTTTTAAATCGACCAATGCAATTGGATTCCATTAACAGCTAATTTTTGCCAAATTTAATTCTAACAAATTTAAATGAGCATAGTGCATAAAATACTTATACTGTATTTTTGCATTCCTACAATTCAAAAGCAACAGGATCAAATTTTTTCAGGCTGTGAATAAACATATCCACTTCAGGCGAAAAACATATTTTATTCCTAAATTAGGAATGAAAAATCGAGCTCAAAAAGAAATGACTTCTCAGTCTTGAATTCAGTGGTATTAATATTAATGACAATCCCACTCATTTCAAAAGCATGTCCCAGAGTGCTTATGTTATTTTAAAAAATGAGTCCAGAACGTCACCTTCAGTAAATTTGAAGTTGTTTAATCTTTTTGCTAGAGTTGTAACAGCTGCACTTGTGTTTACAACTATAATGAGGCCTTTACAGCACGGCACTCCTTTATACATTCTTAAGATCTGGTTGGTACAAACATGTTGTACTGATCAATGAAAATTAGTTTAGTATTTCTGTAGCCACAAGTTTAGTCAGAATAAAGCTTTGTTTTAGATTAGTACTGTACAACAAATGCATCTTGGACCATCAGAAGTTTTATGGTATTGGTTACAGAAGAATCAGACAAAAACTTTCATTCGTATACAAACACTTGGAAAATGACTCAATTTGTGTTTGTGGAATTGAAATTTTGTTTGGGGTAAAGATATGTATATCAAAAATGCTGTGGATCTAATTTGGTTGCTGGCATTCGCTAAGGGTCTCAGGGCACATTACTAAGCAGAAACTGGTTAGAAAACATTTAAAAATTACTTCCTTCTAATGCCTCCATTTGCACAGTAGG
The DNA here is from genome assembly GCA_004027205.1 of Ctenodactylus gundi. NCBI lineage: Eukaryota > Metazoa > Chordata > Mammalia > Rodentia > Ctenodactylidae > Ctenodactylus > Ctenodactylus gundi. Next base: position 26,239 of record PVKB01001646.1, read on the forward strand.
AAGATGCAACAAAAAGCCTGCCAATGGCCTGCTTAAGAATACTTCAGTAGGAAGCTACAGCCACCCTTCGACATGGACTAACAGTGTAACGAAGAGTACTAGACAGGAAATAGTTCCCCTGGGTAACAGTCAACAGCCTGGCCAGTAACCTCAGTTTCCTTCTCTGTAAACATTTCAAAGAGAAATCATTATTGAAGGTGATTGTTTTCTCTAGGAAGCAGTTGAGTCTGGATAACCAGAAATGTGTACTCTTTTGGTAACTGAAAAGGTTATCATGCCATAATAATGAAGACATTTAAAGTCTGCATAAAAATAAGTAGCCTGTAAAGTCTTCAGAAGCTATTCTCTTCGGGGCAATCGCTTGAGAATTCTGTAATTAGGAGCCAAATTATTTTTTTTTAAGATCCTACTTTTTTTCAGTGCTAGTAATTGAACCTGGACCTCCTGATCCTAGGCAAACACTCTACCATTGAGCTATATCCCTCCCCGCCCCTTCTCATTCTCCTCCTCCTCCTGCCTATCTTATGTGTGTACATGAGGCTAGGCTTAGATTCACATATAATGTACATGAAAATAGTGTGGAAAGTACAAACACTAATGGAGCTAATGACCAAAATAATGTATTAATCCAGAAACCAAAAGAACTTTTTAAATGCTCACAAAATCATAAATTAAAAAATAATCTAGACAACAAAAAGTGCTGATGTCTAAGGTATATATTACTTTTCAATAACTTTTAATAAATAAAGAATATTTCTTTATAGGTAAGAAATTTTGAAGGTATAATTTCCCTCAATAAGCATGATAAATTTGTTCTGATCTATCCACTTGTTTTCTAAGTATTGATTTCACCACTAAATGCATTTAAAAATTATTCATTAGAGAATTAATTTAGACATTATAAATTCAAATGTCCATATAGATAAATTAAAAAGAAAAGCATTCAAATGAGCTTGAGGCAACTAGAAAACACAGCCCTGTCACAAACAGCCAGCCAACAGTCAGCTCGTGAAAGCTTCTGCCAAAACGAAGCTTACTGTCATAAGACTATCTCTCACTTGTAAAAAACTGGTGTCGTGGTTTGGATCTGGAGTGTCCCCAAAAAGCCTCATACATCTACCTATGGATACAGTGTAGTGAGAATGGCACCTGGCTGGAAGGGGCAGATGCTTGGGGCTTGAGCTGGAGGGGTGTGCGCTGGTTCTACCCTTTCCCCACAACTTGTCTCCATTCTGCCATGCTATGAGGAGTTCTGTTTCCAGCTCGGGCTCTGATCATAGATGCAGTCCCAGCCCTACCATGTGGTTCTACCATTTCCCAGCTGCCTACCCATGAATAGACTGTGACCTTTTTAAACTATGAGCTAAAATAAATCTTTCCTCCCTAAGTTGTGGATGTCAGGTATTCTGTCCCTGCAATGAGAAAGTAAGACAGAAAACTGTACCAGAGAAGTGGGGTCATTGCTGTGACTTTACCTGACCATGTGGTTTGCAAGCCTTTGTGGTTTGCAGAAGGAGGTCAGAAAGGGTTGAGAATGCAGGCTGGGGAAGCCTGGGAGTGCTCAGAGCCAAGCATTATGGAAGATTCTGGCTGAAGCTCAGAAGACCAGATGCTGACAGAAATGTGTATTGGAAAGGTCAGGCTCAAAAAGTTTCAGATGGGAAGGACAGCTCTGCTGGCAAGTGGCCTAAAATCCACATGTGTTATGTGCTGGTAGAAAGTTTATCAGCATTTTGCCCTTGTCCAGAGACCTTGCCTAAAACTGAGATGAAGGGTGGTGGACTACTTAATCTGATGGAGGAAATCTCAAGCTGCCAGCTGGGCTACTGCCCCCACCTTCAAGGCTGCTCCTCCCTCCTTTCTTGGCCACACATCAACAGCACACACCTGAAAGCTCTGCCCTGGGAATGCCCAACTGTAACAAGTTGACACAATCTTTCTAGGTCAAACCCAAGCACCTACCAGCCAAGCCCTACCTCCCAGTAACACATAGTTCCAAATATATGAGGCTTCACTGGAGTGTGATCTGTCAATAGTCTGTCTCCTAGGAGAGCTCACAGGGGTGGGCTGCCAGGAGACAGTGGCTATGATTCCAGCACTGTGACTTCACAGGCTGGACCTCAGTCTGTAGTCCTCAAGCTCCAAGGCCTTACAGACATGGCCTTTCCCTGTTTCTTTACTATACCTGCTTCTTTACTATACCAGAATGACTCAGCACTCCAGCACACTATGGACAAGGGCTGCTGTTAGGATATAGTGCCACAAGATTAAGAGCCAAAAGACTGACTGGTGCCTTTGGATGCTGTCCTTACTGCCATCCTCCCCTGTGTTCCCCATCTGTGGTCCATCCCTGCTGGCCCTTTCTGGCCCTGGCCTTCTCTTTCTCTGGGAGTATGTGCTCACCTACTGGTGATCTTCATCACTCTTCCTCTGGTCCTGTTGTCACCATTCATATCTAGTATATCCTCTGTCTTCCTAGGCTAGGCTGGAGGACACTGCTTTAGTAATTCTCTAACTTTGAGCCACTGATAAAACAATCCTTCAGCATCACCATCTTGGTTCTACCCCCAAAGATTTATTAAGTAGGACACAAAGGTACAAGCTTTAAAGTACAAAAAAAAAAAAAAATACCAGATTTCTTCAAAATCAATATTTTGCTTTTAAAAAAGTACTGTTCCTTTAAAAAAATGACAGACTGGAAAGAAAACATTTGAAAATCATTTGTGACAAATGACTTGTATCATAGTATGTGAAAACCTGTCAAAACTCAGTAAGAAAACACAAAACATAACTTTTAAAATAGACCAAAAAAAAAAGTCAAGGTATTTCTCAAAAAAAAGCTAATATCAAAGGCTAACAAGCCCATAAAAAGAACTTACCGTCATTAGTCACAGGGAAAGTGCAATATAAATCTATAACAAAGCACAACTTCACTAGAAACCTAGAAAGGCTAAAATACTGACCCAAAAGCACAGGAACAAAACCAAAAACTGACAAATGGGATTACATTAAAAGGCTTCTGCACAGCAAATGAAATGATCAACAGAGTGAAGAGGTAATTTACAATATGGAAGAAAATAATAGTAAACTATACTTCTGATAAGGGATTAATATGCCAGAAATTTGAGGAAGTTAATTCAGTAGGGAATAAAGAATCCTGTAAAAGTGACAACAGACCTAAATAATCATTTCTCAATATAAACAAAAATAACTGAAGGAATAAAATAAAACCTCAATATTATTAATTATCAGGAAAACAGAAATGGAAAAACACAATGGTATATCACCTCACTCAAGTTAGAATGCCTATCAAAAAGACAAAAATATAGGAAGTGCTAGAAGCCCTAATAAACAGCTGATGGGAATCTACATTGGTATAACCATTGTGGGGGAAAAAAAGTATGATATTCCTCTAACAATATAAAACAATCACTTGATCCAGCAATCCTGTTACTGGGTATATATCCAAAAGTAATGAAATCAGTCCATTAAAGAGGTATCTACAGTCTCATATTCATTGCAGCTCTAGTCTAGTCACAAGAGCCCAGAAAGAAAAACACCTGCTTCCATCAACTGATGAATGAATACACAAAATGTGGTACATGTACAAAACAGAATACTAGTCAGCCACTAAAGAAGGTGAACTCCTCTCATTTGTAAAAACATGGGTATAACTAAAAGATGTTATATTATGTGAAATATGCCAGGCACAGAAAGACAAATACCCTGTGATTTTACCAATATGTACAATCTTTAAAAGTCAATGTCATAGAGTTGAGAGCAGAATAGTGGTTAGCAGATGCTGCAGAGAGTGAGAGAGAGAGTTGAGGGGGAAATTCTAACAGAATATTAAATCATATATCAAAAAATAAGTTCTTATGTCTTACTGCAATGTGCAGAGACTAAAAATAAGATGTTCTCATAAAGTACAAAAATGTGTCGAAAAGGCTTGCCCTTTTTGTATCATTCTGTCTCAACAACAGGCAAGTCTTTAAAAATTCAAATTAGTTAAATATTAAACAAATTAGATGTAAGATCTTCTAAAACCAAAAGGACTTAGTTTGATTTTAAATGGCATACATTGGATGCGCACAGCACACACTGACTGGTAGAACCAAATGAAGATATCAGAACTTTGTTAAAATAAAATCTATTTATAGTTCTGAATATCACCAAGTGAACATTGCCACAAAAATTCAAGATTTTTTTTTAACTGAGCCAGGCCCAGTAGTACAGGCTTTTATTTTCTATTTATTCATTTATTTTCTATATATGTGTCATGTGCTACCATATCTAGCCTATGTAACGCTGGGGAATTGAACCATGATTTCAAGATATTTTAATTGTACATTTCTTGCTTAGTTTACAAATTTTCAATTTGAAAATAAAGTTAACCTATTAAATTATTTCATACAAAAATATTTTTACATTTGTGTTACTCTTAAAACTGCCTGCACACTTTCAAAAACACCAATTTATTAAAATACTTATTCATCAAGCAAAATTTTCACTAGATTTGTCAACCTTAGTGTAAAGACTAAGAAAACTAACTACACTGGTCAGAATTAGAAACACACTATTCTTCTGGGCACCAAATACCACAGAAACAACTACTTCATAAATTAAGTGCATGTTGTTGCATCACTCTCAAGTTGTATGGTTAGTTACACAGCTAACAGCTTCAAGCAAAAGCAGAAATTAGGTATCACTGTACAAATCTACACCCTATATAGTCTTTTGCTATAGCCTTTGATCTGTAGGGGCAGACTAAGGAATCATCATAATCCATGTTAGACAAGGTCATGTTTGGGCAATCCAAGTTCAGAAAGCTAGAGTTAAATACAAGATATTTCTTCTGACAATATAAACTTTGCCTATCAATCAAAATGTATAATCTGCATGCACTGTACATACCACATAAACTAGGAGTTATAAAATGATACAGTATTACTAGGATGCTTTTGATTTCTAGTAATTTAAAACTCTATTCACCAAGATAGGTTAAATTATGTTGCAATAAGTTTTTGTTCATGTTTTATGCCTTATGTATGTTTGTGGAAAGTGGGCAGGGGAAGGGGAATGCTGTTTCTGTTTCACATAGTTTACTCACTGATTCAGGATGACAAATGTCCTGGCATCTCAACTTTACCCTCCATACTCACCATTCCAAGAAGGCGAGAGAAGTAGAAGGTCATAAACCTGCTACTAAATGCTTCCACCTGGAAGTAACCTACTTAAAACTTGCTGGCAGAACATGACCCTACTAGCGAATTGTCTTAGTTACTTTTTTGTTGCTGTGACTCAATACCTGACATCCACAAATTTAGGGGAGGAAAAGTTTATTTTTGCTCACAGTTTCAGAAGGTCACAGTCCATTTTGGAGCAGGCAGCAATAGTGGAAGTACTTGACAGAGGCAGAGGTGGAGGCAATTCCTCAACTTTACAAACAGGAAGTCAAGTCAAGGCTAGTTGAGACTCGTCCTCCAAGGAAGGCAGGAAGCAGCTTATATGCCCTTCCATTCTCATCTGCAGTGATCAGCCCCTTCTGGATCCAGGGGTGGAAGAGGTGGTAAACCCCACTATGCAACTGTAATTCAGCTTACATGCTGTAATCCAATTTACATGCCTGCAATCCACCCCTCCAGACCAGGCCCCAATCTCCCAACAGCATATGATTCCATAGACAATCCACAACTACCAAATACATGAGACTTTTGGAGGACATTCCAGATCCACGCCTCAGTAAGAGCAAATTGAGAAATATGGGGGAGGATTTAGATATTTAGTAAGCCAATCAAAATTAGCTAAAACAAAAAAAAAGGGAATTTATTAGCTCAAGAAATAGGCAAGTTAGAGAGAGACAGACTTCAAAACAGATCCATCTCTTCATTCGTTTCTGTTATGGTCTGGATCTGGAATGTTCCCCCCAAAGTGTCATGTATTTGCATGTAATGGGATACCTGTGGAACCTTGCGCTATTGGGAGGTGGGGCCTGGTTACAAAGGGATTGTATCAATTTGAGATTGGGAGGTGCCCAAGGCAGAGTTTTCAGGGGTGTGTTATTGACTTATGGGCCCGAAATTGAGGAAGGGGCACCCACCCTGGGTTTGGGCTGCCCAACTGGCAGCTTGAGTTAAGCAAAGGAAGAAGAAACATTGTTACAGCTTTTCTTGGGGAATCTCTGGCCTTTACCTTAGTCTCAGACATCTACTGGCTTCTTCCTCACTTGGCTTTCTGTCTGCCATCTCATGAAAAGCTTTTCTCCAACTTGGCTCCTGCCGTGTGCTTCTACCACTGTCGGCCACCCATGAATGGACTGAGAATGGAAGAATCTGTGAGCTAAAATAAACTTTTCTCCCTTAAATTGTGGATGTCAGGTATCCTGTTCCAGAAATAAAAAGGTAAGATGGTTTCCTCATAATAAAATAGCTTCAGCCACTACATACATCACAATAAATATCACACAATCCAACAAAAGGGTACACATTCTATTATTCCTGAATCTCAAATAAAAAAACTCAGATGTATTCAAACTGGACTTGCTTAGGCTTATGTTCACAATTAACGAAAAAAAATTTACTTTAAATCAATCAAAATCCTCCCACCCCAGGAATTGGTAGTGGGGTCAGTGTTCCCTAAAGACAATGATGTCTACTGAAAGAAATTTTAGGCCCCATTAAAAAAGGAAAGAAGGGAGGGAAAAACACTGAATAAATACTCAACGAAAGTCAACAATAGACATACAATAAAAAGAACAAGCCCTGAAGAAGCTGGCCAAGAACTGTAGAAATAAGAAGAAACACAAAAATAAACAACATATAAATTTCAGTGGAGGAGGACAAAGGGAAATCATCATTTATAACTGGAAATGATCACCAAGAAATTCGGGACTAAATCACAACAGCTGTCTTAAATCACCTTCTCGTCACTGGCATGTATCACCCAACATTCAAAATTTAAGGGAAGAAAGGTTTATTTTAATTCACAATTCAGAGGTCTCAGTCCTTTCATGGTCAGCCGACAATGGTGGAAGCGCATGGTGGAGGGCCTCACCAGAGGAAAGCTGTTCATCCCGTAGTGGTCTAGAAGCAAACTAAGAGCAGGCCAGATCTAAGGGCAAGAATAAGCCCTACCAGGCCCCACCCCTTCTGACCAGGGCCCATCTTCAATGGGAAAACAAATTAAAAGATTAGTCTACTTGAACAAATTAACAATTCAATTATCTTCCAAATACATGAGGCTCTAGTGGAACATTCTAGATCTAAACCATACATAAGTACAATATATGAATATGCAAGCAAAACTAGAAAATTTGAGTTAAAGTACAAGGCCTTACAATGTGATTGTTTTAAGTAGCGATAATGACAACAACATAAAGGAACTCGGCCCAAGAGGGTGCTAGAAGTCTAGAAGTCTCTAAGGTAAATAGCATCACTAAATTTTTATGAAATAAAAAAATCTAGCAATTCAATACCTTCTATTCTAACCAGTAAAGGATCACAGAGCTGATTCATATTCCTAAATAAGGTCTACCCTGAATCTGTGTGTGTGTGTGTGTGTGTGTGTGTGTGTGTGTGTGTGTGTGTGTAAAAGAAAGAGTCCTCAAACTCTCCCAATCTCAGATTCCACTGAAATAAGTTAAATGCACATAAACTTACATAAAATGTTCATATGGCATAAATATTTGGGATTATAAAATCTGCATTGGCCTTCTAGGAGAAAATGAAAAAATAAGTCCCTGAAACCCAAAAATTAAAAAATATCGGTAAAAGTTATTAAGAAATATAATCATATATATATATATATATATATATATATATATATATATATAGTCAGGTTAGTTTTGGGCACAATTCCCTGGATACCACAAGGCTGATGGCAGTTTCAGTCTTTCCCTCTTCCTGATTCCTACTCTTTAACCTGACTTCCCAAAGTACTGTACTGTTGCTAATTTCCAAAGGCCTGGGAATCGGCAATGAAAATACAGAGCACTACTTATCACCATGCAAAAATCTGACATATTTTCACCAAAATCTGCCTATTATCATGTGAAAGTACCCAAAACCTTGGTTCTACCTTCACAATTCAAGAAAATAAATAGGCTAAACACTATCATCACTTATTTTGTGAGAAGGTTTAGAGCAAAGGTGGTAGATTAATTTGGGCCCAATGAGGAGAGAAAAACCACACAGCAATTTTAATAAGGAGGGTCAAATATAAAGAATAACTCACAAAACAAAGGACTGACTGGCTAGTCAGATATGAAGAGAACTGTAAAGACAGTAAGAACAGACATAAGGGGCAGCCTCGATCCCTAGTACTGATATAGATGGTCCAAGGAAGACCATCCCATTCTCAAGAATGAGGTTGAGACCCTACTGGAGCCAGCAAAGCCATGACTCATGGAATTGTGGAGTCAACTCCATGGAGCATTCCACCAGTTGAAGTGGCAGGAAAACCACCGTTCATATTTTGCTAGAAACCCACACTCGAGGGTGTCAGGAAAGGATGCTCACAGGAAAGTATCCCATAGAGACAACGTTACCGAGTTGCTGGCAAGAAGGCAAGGGCGAACGGACAACTTCTGAGTGTTGCTGAACACTGCACAACAGGAGGTTTTGCTGGCACAGCCACTTATACCACACACAACAGTGTCACCGGAGCACTATACAACAGAGATCTGGCACCCGGAGCCCACACTGGTAAAGTGCATACATCCAGCAAGTTGGCATTGGAGCCAGCAATGAAGAGGATGCACGGGCCAGGAACCCACTACCAGGCACATGCTCTGGAGCAGGTACGGGGACATCACACACATGATAATGTACTGGTAAAGCACAGAAGTCCCTCAAGCCAGCACTGGGTCAGATACACATCTGCACATATGAGATGGCCAGCACTGGAAAAACTGAATTGCTCATCTAAAATATCTCCATTTAAAAAACACATGAACAGATTATTTGATGGACAAATTTTATCAAATATTTAAATATCTGATACTAAATGTTAAATAAATATTTAAAGAAGAAATAATCCTAGTACATTATAAACCTTCAGAAAAAAAAAATTGAAGGGGAACACTTTCTAACTCATTCTAAGATGCTACTGTTAACTGTGATACCAAGCTAAACACCATACAAAACAAAGTATTATTTATTACCCATCAGTGTTCCTCACAAACATGGACAAAAAGATCTTAAATTACATAGTCCTCTTAGAGAGGCAATATCCCCAATACCTGCCCCAAAACATTCTGAACCATCTAGTAATACAAGGAAAGCCTCTCAACCTAACAAAGAGCATTTACGAAAAAGTTACCGTGAAGCCAGGTGTGGAGTTACTCGCCTGTTATTTTAGCTCTTTGGGATGGTGAGGTGACAGAATTGCAAGTTGAAATCCCATCTGGGCAATTTACCAATACCCTGTCTTAAAACGAGCTGGGGATGTATCTCAGGGCAGAGTGTCCAAGTATTCAAACTCTAGCCCCTCCCACCCCCCACAAATACACAGCTAACATGTTATTTTACAGTAAATGATGTAATGCTTTTGTGTTATAATCAGAAATAATGTTGGGAATGTCCACTCTTTCATTCTGTTCAGCAACATACTAGAGGTACAATCAGGCAAAAAAGAAAAAAGGAAAAGAAGGAAAGAAGGAAAAAGAAATTAAAGGCCTTCAGATGGAAAGGAACAAGTAATATTATCTTTATTCAAAGACGATACAAAGATATAGAAAATCACGTGAAATTCACACACAAAACAAACATTATCTGTTCTGAGTAATAATGAAGGTCAGTAAGGCTGTCAGATACCAAAATCAACTGAGTGTTATACGCTGCTACAAAACAATTCACTGATAAAATTTTTAAAACAAATCTATGATAAGTTCAACAAAAGGGCAAGATCTGAATTCTAACAATTAGCAAGTAGTGATAAAGACCTAAAGAAATGGAAGGACACACCATATTTATGTTGAGATGGCAAATCTCCCTCAAACCGATGTAATTCCTATCAAAATCTCTAATAGCAGGGTGGTTCTGGGAAAAAAAATCACAGCCTAATACTAAAATTTATATATAAATGTAAGAAACCCAGACAAGCCAGAACAATTTTGAAAAGGAAGAAAAACATTAAAAGATGCTTAGCAATTTCAAAATTTACTATAAAGCCATCATCATCAAGGCAACCGGGCACTGTTACAAGAATAGGCACCCAGATCACTAGTACAGATAGGAGAGTCTAGAAATAAACCCTTGCATTTAGCTCATCTAATTCCTTTTTTTAACCAAAGTGGCAAGGCAACAAAGTGGAGAATTTATAGTTTTTCAACAACTAGTGTTGGGGTAACTACATACTCACTAAAAGAGAAAAAAAGAACCTGGGCCCATTCCTCACACTATACAGAAAAATCAACTAGAAATTGATGATAAGACTTCAACGACAGTCTAAAAAAGGGGGAAAAACAGATAAACTGGACTTTCTCAAAATTAAAAATGTTTCATGTGGAAAAAATTGAAAATCAAATAACAAATTTAAATCATCTGCAAAATACGTATCTGATAATGAACTTGTATCCAGAATATACAAAGGATACTTACAACCTCATACTGTAATAAGACAAACTTGACAATCCAACCACTGGGGAAAAAAAATAGATTTAAATACACAGTTTGAAAAGGACACAGGAAAGGCTAACAGAAGGAAGTATGTTCAAAACCTCATCAACCAATTGGGAAATTCAAAATAAAACCACAACGATCTTCTATATTATAACCACTATGACAACTATAAGAACAAAGAAATCGTAAGGATATTTGACATAAAAAAGCCAAACCTTCACACATTGGTGGTGAGATAAAATGATTAATGTCACACTGGGAAAGTTCAGTAGATTCTTAAAAAGCTAAACTTACTATACAACCCAGCAATTCTACTCTTATGTATCTGTCCAAAAAAAATAAGGACATATACCCGAAGACTAGCACACAAATGTTTATAGAGTAAGTGCAAAGCTCCCCAGCACCACATAAAGCTGGGTGTGGTGATGCACGCCTGTAATCTCAGCACTTGGGAGGCTGAAGCAGGAGGATTGTCAAGTTCAATGCTAGCCTGGGCTGCATAATGAATTCAGGACCAGCCTGGGATACAATGCAAGACCCTGTCTCAAAGTAAAAAAAGAAAAATATTAAGAGCCGCATTACTTTACTACATCCCAAAAGTAAAAGTAACCTAAATGCCCACAAACTGATGAAAAAAAGGGTATATGCTACAATGAATAAATAGGAACAATCTACTGATGTTTACCAAGGCACCGATGAATAACAAAAACGTAATGCTAAGTGAAAGAAGACAGACAGAGAAAGCACCTATTTTATTAAGTCCATTCATACAGAATGCCCAGAAAGCATTAAGTCTATTGTGAGAGAAAACAAATCAATTGTTGCAGAGGGAGGGGGCTGAGAGTTGGACTTACATGTGCAAACTTGTTAAAGTGATACAAATATTCTAAAATTGACTTACTGAGATTACAGAACAATTCCAAAAGTGTACTAAATTTGCTAAAAATTACTTGTTTAGATAACAGAGTATATAAGTTCTTCGAAAAGGTGACTGCTATATGAATCCTGTCTTCTTAAATTTAGAAGTCTTGTAAGCTCCAGGCCCTGAGTTCAACTCCCCAGGACCACAGTAATTCCACCACTTGGGAGGTGGAGGCAGAAGGATTGCCGTGAGTCCAAGGCCAGCCTGGACTACATAGTGAGTTCAGGACTAGCCTGGGCTACACAGCAAGACCATGTCTCAAAAAACAACAACAAAAACAAAACAAACTAGGAACGTATCAGTGAGGAAGATTATAGATGCTTGTTATAGTTTGGACATCTTTGTCTTTGGATGTCTACCTTTCAAAGAATTCAGTCTTTGATGTAAGTTTATCCTAAGAAAACAGATTGATGTAATGATTACCTGACTGTCTTCTGAATGTACAAACACCTTTCAGTACTCAGCTAAAGGAATTTGAAATTTAACTTCTTTTTATTTCTTACATTTTCTAGCCTTATGAATTTCATTGCTATAGTTCTTTTCTATATGGACTGGTGGGTGAGGCCATGTTAAATAATCTCAACAAAGATATATACTAAGATACAAAAAAAAAAAAAAGAACTGAGCAAACTGTCCCAGTAAAGGGCTCTGCTGGACACAGAGAAAAGGCATCAAGACGTGGCTACTGCAGCCCATTCAAGGGGTGGGAAACTGAGATAAAGAGTGGTGATTTGAGTGGTGAAGTGAGTCAGATACAGAAGATTAAATATGTTAAATATCACATGGTATCTCTGATTTGGGAAACACAGAATACAGGCATTCTATAGAACCAAATAAACATGATAGTGGGAGTTAGGGGTCATGGGGAGGAGGTAGGAGGGCCAAAAACGGGGAGGTATTGTAAAGTTGGTATGATATATATGGGCACAAAATACTCAAGTTCATTGTAAACATTATGTATCACATATATATATAATAATAAAAATGGGATGGGGGGACAAAGATTTATGTGCTAGACCCAATGCAGTAGTGTTAGGATTGTGCAACATTTAAGAGACAGGCCCTTTTGGTATCACAGGCCTGTAATCCCAGCATTCTGGGAGGCCGAAGCAGGAAAACTACAATTCAAGCCCACTGTGGGTAAATGTTTAAAAACTCAAAAATAAAAGTGGGCTGGCGATTTAGCTCACTATGAAGGCTCTGGGCTCAATCCCCAGTACCACAAAAACAGAGAGACAGGACCTAACAGACTGCCATAAGGCCACTGAGGGCACTTCTCTCAGAGGAATTAATGTAGTTCTTACAGGATTCCAGTAAGCTCCCGAGTCTGGGTCGTCAAGAAGAGAGATCCTAGCTCTTGAGTCTCTTTTACTTCCGGTCTTGCCCTATCACCCTCCTTTTGCACACACCCCTGCCAGGCTCTCTACCACATGACAAACAGAGCCAGAAGAGGCTGAACACAGCCAAATGCTGGCAGCAGGCTCTTCAATCTTCAAAACCAGGGGCTAAATTATTTTTCTTTATAAATTACCCCAACTAATGTATTTTGTTATAGAAGCAAAAATGGACTAATATGTTTCCATATAATCGTTCAGGGAAATGATTTCTGTATGCCAGTAGAACTTACAAAGAACACAACAGAATGGTCTGTACAATTTTACAAGGCTCTTTCCAAATCAGATTCAAATGATAACAATTGATATTTTGTGGGGAAAAAGATAAAATGACAAAGATTTTCCATGTCCTATGAATTTTCTCCTTCTTCATTCCTACTGCATTTTTACTAAAGCACTGAAAATTCAATGTACCTCTCCTATAGTTAGTCTTTCATATTAAGAAGTTAGTAACTCAGGATCCATGAACAAGTAAAAAAATATATCCTCAGCCAAAATAAAAAAAAATTTCAATCACTTCATGCTGAATTCTAGCCTGATTTGACTTGGAATCAGCACTCACGTGAGGTTCCTCTGGGTCTCTGTGTGGCCTAGGTGGCCCATCCAACTTCTGCTTGCCAACTTGGCTTCTCTGTAGCTGGTTTTCATAAATACAAAATCTGTGTAACTGTTACTGGAACTACGTGCTGAAATATGGAACTGGTTTTAAAATGCCATTTATTTAAAATATACACACACAACCTCACATACATAAATCAACTCAGCTTCCACAACCAACCAACAGACGAAGCAAATGCTTTTTTTTAAAAGGGCAGAACGAAAACACCAATGTAAGCGTTTGCCTTTCTTTTCTGAGGTCTTAGCAAAGGTTTTTCAAGAAATCAGAAAAATATTACAGAATTTTAAAAAATGAATTAAAATGTACAGTAAGTTCAATTCTAAAGAAGTAGAATATAACTTGTACTCTGGGATAGAAAGAAGTTAAAGAGACCTCTGATATAAGTGGGAAAACAAATTCATTTTTAAGCAGTTGTATTCAGTATAGTACATTACACAGAAACAATACTTTTTAATAGTCTTAATGAACATATTTTCTATATAAACTCATATAATGAACTATCCCAACACATGGTATAAATTCTATCCTTTGTTACCATCTTTCCTCCTGCCCAACTTCTTCCAAGAAGTTATGAAAAAATGTTCTGATTGGCCCATCAATAAAGGTGAATTATATGCATAAATAGCTGACTCTGGGTGGCCCAAAGTGCTGTGGCCCACGCAATAAATGATAAGTCAATCACATCCCAGTTTCAGATGCATTAAGTATGGATCACGTTAGACTGAACCAAGAAAAGCCAGGAGCTTCCAAAACGTTTCAGATTAGGACAAATTCCTAGACATATACAGGTCTTTGCTGGAAAATTCCTTGGCCTCTTTCCTATAATATTCGAGACCCAAACTTCTCATCTTCAGAAAACTCCGAACAGGATGACACAAAGTTCAAGGTTTTAAATGCACCGATCTAAAACACATAAAACAGCAAACCAACAAATTATACCTCCCCCCCAAAAAAATCCTAAAGAGCTTGGAAACATGTCCAGAGCACAGGTAGAATGTGGAGACACTTGAAGGCATTGGTATGAACGGCATGAGGACTACAAAGAGAAAGCAAACCCGTATTAAGTGCAATTAAGTAAATTGCTGGAAACTGCCTAAAGCTCTGTATGATTCTGATAAACTGTGAGCCACCTGCGTGCGGACCCCGTGTGATGAAATCTGTAGCCTGCGGACAAAGCTCTGGTATGATCGATAACCAGAACCCCACGATCGATAACCAGAAGCCCCATGGTCGATAATCAGAACCCGTGTCCACCTGCGTGTGGACGCCGATACAGTCACTATCCTTAACTTGCGGGCATAAAAACAGTACATGAACCGTCCTGGCAGTCACAGACTCTGAACGCAGGATACGCGTCTTGCTCCTCGTCCTCTCCCTCCTCACATCCCGAGAGCGAGACCCCTCCTGGAGAAGGAGTGACTGTCCAGCCGGGCAGCTATCGGCGGGTCCTGATCCAGCCACAGACTGGCCAGCCCTGGACAAGCTCATACGCGGGTCGGCTGTGTCGCCGGTAGTCAAGAACACGTCGCATGGTTAGCATAAGGGACCCAGGACGGGAATAGTTTTAAGAGGCAGAACAACATTTGCTTTCCTGCTTAATTAATTAATTGATCGATTTATTACGGTTTTGATGTGTGAACGGGATTGTTGTGTAAATAAAGAACATTTCCAAGGTGCCGTCTGTCTCCTCTTACGGAGCGCTGGAGACAACCGGGCACAGAAATAAAGAATGGAGCGGAGACAATCCCCTCCGGCTCCGCGCCGAAAGCCGAGGGCGGCAAGGACCGCAGCAGCGCCCCGCGCTCCGCTCCTGGAATTAGGGCCAGACGGGACTAGGCCAGCTGCACAGGTGGCGGGTTACACGGCAGAGCTCTTCACGGATCCCACACGCCCAGCGTGCGGTAATTCACCTCTGCGCTTCGCCTTTTAGAAGACTTGGCCCGTCCCGCTCCCTGCACTCCGGACCCGCCACGAGACCTCCGCGCACCCGCTCGCCCCGGGCCACGCCCCCACGGGGGCGGGCCTCCCCGTGACCGCGCCCGCACCACCCCTCAACCGCAACTGCAGGGCTGCACGCGCCCACCTCGAGAAACGGGGCGCAGGCTCTCGCGAGCTTTCCCTCCCCGCCGTCCTCCCGGCGCACCCCGCCCGGCCCGCGCGCCCGCCGGCCTCCGCGGGGACGCAGCCGCCCTCCTTCGTCGGGGCCTCTTACCGGGGTCCCCGCCCGCGCTGCTTCCGCAGTTGGGCCGCGGCGGGAAGAGAGTCACCGCCCCAGCCCTGTGACTTGAGAACGTGGCTTGGTCTCGTCGGGGCTTTTTGGGTTGTTTGACTTTTTTGGAATTTTCCCGCGATCGCTTGGCAGCTCCTGCGCGCGCGCAGCAGTCCCGCAGTGCACTCTGGGGCCCGACGGGTTCCCCGCGTGCTCCAGCGGTCGCGGGCCACTTCCGGTGACCTCTGGCCGCCGGGGGCGGGGCGGGCCGGAGCGGAAGTCGGGGGCGGGGGCTGCGCGCGTGTTCCCAGACCTGCGCGGAGGCCCCGGACGGAAATGCTGGAGGCTTTGAGCTCCTGTATAGCCTAGTTAAGTTTCTGTTTACGATGCAGAAGAGGCTAAAATAGAAATGGTTTTGGTTTTTTGTTTTTGTTTTTTTTTGTAAGCCGGACCCTGTCCTGGGAGTAAAAACCTCTAAGTAGGGCCTAAAATACGACTTTCTAGCTGTGTGCTCATTAACAAGAAAAAAAGACATCCTTCTCAGGTTAATGCTCTCCCACTGCAAACCACATCCCTCCTGTGCCTAGTTCGAATTCATACCAGCTCAACACTGCATTGGAACTACTTACATTGCAAAAGCATTTTCTACAAACTTTTATCCATGTCAAGGTCTTAGATTGCCTGCAGTTATTTTTTATTTTTGAACTTAGTAATTCATGAAGATTTATCACAGAATTTTAAGTGTGTGTGTATGTGTGTGTGTGTGTGTGTGTGCGCGTGCGGTGATTAAGGAATGTAGCCATTAGCATTGAGAATTTTAAAAATCATAAATTACCAAACTAACTTCACTTGCACTTAAAAGGTACAAGGTAATGTGTGCTTGCTATAAAAATTGTTCTCATGTACTAACATAGAAGTTTCTTAAAATGTATTTTACCAGAGGATGAATTTAATAGATTTATCAGCAAAGAAAACAATGTAAACCATATTTCTTTGAAGAAAGTGTCTTCATATGAAAAGATTTAGGCCTTTTTTGCATAAAAGATGTGACAAAATTAGATAAACATTTAAACTAAAAAAAGTTACAGTAAAAGACATGTCACCATGCGTTCCCTTCAAAATACTCCCTTCTTGACTCAAGCACAGCTGTCCTATCTTCTAGCTACTTTCTGAAGCAATTCTAGAACGCTGTGCTCTTGTTGCCATACTAAGGTCATGGATTGAATCAAACCACTTAACCTTTCATGACCACTTTGACTTTGAGAAAGAGCCAGAAGTTACATGTGGCCAAATCCTCTGAGATAGACAGGTGAGGAAATAGCAGTGTTTTCACAAGTCTGTCCTTGGTTTGCACTTGGCAGAGCCACCCACCGTATTTTTATTATCGCACCTAAAAAAGACATGAAAGAGAACTTCAAAAACTGCTTGTGGAAAAAAGTTGCAAGAGTGCTGGAAAAAATGTGTCCAAAATAAGGAGGAGGATGTTGAGGGGGGATTAATGGAAATGTGTTTTTTCATGGCAATGCCTTTTTTAATTTAAACGTTTCAATGTATTCCAATTACACTTCTTTCTGAAAAATTATCTTTAATGTTTGTAATGTTAGTAACAGTGGACTTGCCATCTCTGAAGGCCAAGTATTTTCAATCCAGTAGTTAATAAAGAATTCATAGGCTGGTGCACCAGTGCAATATATTAAATGATGCCATGTTTAGGCTTAATTTGGATCTAAATGGAAAGCATACTTTTATTATGTAATGATCTAAATTTAACTATTAGAATATATAGATACTCAGGTATGTGGAGCTATGCTTACTAATATTTTAAGCAGTAATGAGATAATCAGTTTGCACAAATATTCAATTGAATTATAAAATTTAGGACTTCTGGTCAAGATGGCAGCTGAGTAACAGCGCTGCACAATGTCTCTTCATCAACCCACTTAAAAAGTCGAGAATTTAGTGAG
The DNA here is from genome assembly GCA_004027205.1 of Ctenodactylus gundi. Lineage (NCBI taxonomy): Eukaryota > Metazoa > Chordata > Mammalia > Rodentia > Ctenodactylidae > Ctenodactylus > Ctenodactylus gundi. Next base: position 43,966 of record PVKB01001646.1, read on the forward strand.
AAAATATGTGTTCAGTGTAGCTAGGAAAAAGAGGTGCATCCCCAACTACTGAAAGGAGGCCGGGAAAGGCCAGAAATTCCAAATGATCATCGAAAGGAGAGAAAAAAATAAAATCTCAATAGCCCAGGAAGCCATGGCAGGCCAGCTGCAAATGGCTGGAGCCGCAAGCAGCTGCAGACAGAGGAAAGCCCGCGTGCGCCGGGAATATCTGACGGAGCTGGGAGAGGACAGAACACACAACAACAGACAGGAAGCCAGGGGAGGGTTAGAAATCCTGAAGGCACACGGGAAGAGGAGGAAAGAAGCAGTCGGCTTGGCACAAGCTGCCAGCACCGACAGACCAGACGGAGGAAAGTCCAGAGCCAGAACCTCAGCCTGAGGTCAGCATGGATCCAGACAACTGGGAATTGTCGGCAGCTGGTGGCCCCGGCCTCCGAAAAATAGCCCGTGGGTAGTGGATACTACAAACACAGCATGCGCTCCCCCTAGGTAAAGCCCCGGGATCCCAGATCAGAAACAGGGCTCAGCAGCCTCCGCAGGTGGTGACGTAAGCAGGAGCCATTTAAAAAGAAGGTAAAAAAAAAAAAAAGTCCAAGACTGAACCCTGTAGAGTAAAAGAAAGCTCAGAAGAGCACACCAGGGCTTTGGGGCCACCCTTAAACAGTGCCTAGGAAGAAACTGGCACAAGTGGCAGAGAGGAGAAAAGAGGGGAGAAAAAGGCTGCTGATCCCCTGAACGGCTCACAGGCACCTCTGCTCTGAGGGTGGAGAGTCCCACCCTGGGAAAAGGAAGCCAGGACAGACGGAGAGCTGTGCTGAGTGGACCTGGGGAACAAGACACCTCAAAAGGGAGACCATTGCCCCAATCCTCCATCACACACCAGAGGCTTCCGGTTCACAACTGCCCTGCAGGCCAGAGGCATCTAGGACCAGGAAGTCAATCGCCTGTCCAACCCGTGAGCCAAAGGCTTCCAGAGGCTTCCAGGGAATTACATCACCCTGTCAATCCTGAGTCCCAGAGGCTTCCAGAGGCATCTGGGACTGGGCCTTCGCCAAATCCTTTTTTCCTGCGCACCAGAGACAGCCAGAGATAGCAGAACCATGGGGAAACATGGTAACAAATCTCCTACAAAAAGATCTTATACTGCAAGATGACACCAGGGATACTGACATTGCAGAATCCAAAGATGAAAATGGCAAAAAATGATGGTAACTTCTGGGCCCAGATATTCATTGAATTAAAGCAGGAATTAAAGCAGGACATAAAACAGACAGAGCAAGAGCTACACCAACACATAGCTAAGCAAAAAGCAAGCCTTGAAAAGCAAACAGAGGAGACCATAGAAGAAATATAACAGAAGACAATGAAGGCAATATAAGAAATTAGAAAAGAACACAACAGAAATATAGAAAAATTGAATGCAGATATTCAGGAAATGAAAAACACACAGGAAATAATAAGCAGCCACCTTAAACATCTTCAGAATGGAATGTCAGATTTGGAAAATAGAGTGACTGAGCTGCAACATACAGGCTGTGAAGAACACAAAGTAACTAAGAAAGAAAGCAAATCATTACAACAACTGATAGATGATTCAATGAGAAACAACCTCAGAATTATGGGAGTCCAGGAGAAGGCTGAAGACAAAACAAAAGGCTTAAAGGACATATTTAATGAAATTATGGAAGAAAATTTCCCAAATCTAAGAAAAGAAATGAACCTGGAACTATTGCAGGCATATAGAACACCAAACAACTTTGATCAGAAGAGATCCTCATCCCGACACATCATAATTAAAATTCTAGAAACCCAACACAAAGAGAAGATACTAAAAGCGCTAAGAGAAAAACAGAACGCGACCTACAAAGATAAGCCCATCAGGATAACTGAAGCTTCTCAGTCCACACTCTAAAAACCAGAAGATCATGGAACAATATCATCCAAGCACTAAAAGAATATAAATGCCAACCAAGACTGCCATATTCAGCAAAATTATCTTTTAATTTAAAGGGAGAACTTGAAACTTTCCATGATATGGAAAGCTTAAAGGAATTTGCAGCCACTGAGCCAGTATTGCAGAGAATACTTAAAGGAAACTTAGAAAGTGAAAGGGAGGCCAGCGACACCAATGACCCCAGAGGAAAAGTGACAACAGCTAGAGGAGAATGAGCTGAGAAAAAAAGTATGTTAGTAATCAGTGAAATATGAGTAAATAAGTTCTGAAAGTTTAAAAATTCTGAAATAACTAAATTTCCCTTCATGTCTGTTACTTTAAGCATATTTAGGTGGTATAGATTTAAGTTCATTTAATATAGCAATGTGATATAGATTTAACTTTGTTTTATTGTAGCAATTCACTTATTAGGTCACTGATGAAAATTTATCCTAAGAAAACTGATTGATGTAAAGATAACCCTGTGAATGTACAAATATGTACCTTCCAGTATTCAGCTAAGGCATTTGAAATTTAACTTTTTTTTCTTCTTTCCCAAATTTACTAGTCTTTTGAGCTACATGCTTGTAGTTATTTTCTAATGTGAACTGGTGGGTAAGGCCAGGTTTAAGAATAGCAACAAAGATATAGCAAACTATAGAAAAAAAACTTTTGGTAAATATCCCAATAAAGGGATTGGTTGGACTCAGAGAAGAGGCATCAAGATTTAACTACTGCGGCCCATTCGAGGAATAGGAAGCTGGGTTAGAGTGGTGACTTAAGTGAAATGATTTAGGTGCGGAAGATTAATATGTTAAATACTGTATAGTTTCTCTGACTTGGAAAACCCAGAATACAGACATTCTATAGAACCACCTGAAGTGATAGCTGGAGCCGGGGGAAGGGATAGGGAGGGGGTGGGAGGGTCAAAAATGGAAAGGGATTGTAAATTTGATATGATACATATGTGCACGAAATACCCAAATTCATTGTAAATACTATGTATTACATATGTATAATAATTAAAAATAGTGGCAAAAAAATAAAAAATTTTTAAAAGAAGTGCTTTAAAGCCTTAAAAAATTATAAAATTTAGTATGTATGCCTCTGGAAATCATTTTGATTAGTGTTACACTAATAACACCTAAATAAATGTGTCAAAAATGGCACATGTGGGTGAAAATTATTACATCTTTCTCAATAAATCTTTGTATTCCAAGAAGTGGGGGGAGCAGTGCACGATCAGCTGAGTGCTGCTGAGCTCCTAAGTTTCAAAGTCCACAAACAAATAGAATCACCTGTTGGTGAATTCCACATTGTGGAAGCCATTATAGTAAGACTCCTACCTCGAGAATGAGTCCAGACATCCACCTGGCTTCCTGCTCCCTTTGACACATCACCACTGAGCACTGTCATGTCCATAGCTTTAATATTTGCATTTGTTTCCTCAAACATGAATATTTTTCTCCATCTTTACTGGTATACATATGTATGTATATATGTGATACACAATGGTTAAATTGAGCTTGAGTACTTTGTGCCTATACATATTGCGTCAACAGTACAGTTCCTTCTGCTCCCCCGCCCTTTGGCCCTCCCACACCCTCTTTCATCACCCCTTACTCCCATTATTATACCCATTTGGTCCTGTAATGCCTATATTCTGAGTTTCTCGTATTAGAGAAACCATGCAATATTTAACCTTCTGAATTTGACTTACTTCACTGAGCATGATGGTCTGAAGTTGCACCCATTTGCCTATCTGTTGGTCTGTTGATGGATCTTTGGCATCTTCCACAGTTTAACTGTTGTTAGGTGTGCTGCTAAACATGGGTACACGTGTATCTCTACTATATATCGCTTTTAACTTTTTTAGAAAGATACCCAGGAAAGGTATCCCTGGATCCAATGGATTATTTATTTTTCAGTCTTCTGAGGAATCTCCATACTGCTTTCCATAGTGGTTGTACCAGTTTACGGTCCCACCTGCAATGTAAAAGTGTTCCAATTCCTCTACAACCTCACCAACGTCCATTGCTGTTCCACTTCTTGGTACGCACCATTCTTAACCCAGTGAGATGATATCCTAATGATGCTTTGATTTGCATATCTCTAGTGACTAAGGATGTTGAACATCATTTTGTGTATTTGCTGGCCGTGTGAACTTCTTCCTCTGAAAACTGCCTATTCATTTCAGTTGCCCATTTTTTAACTGGGCCTTCGATTTTGAGGGATCTGTTTTTTCTTCCATTTTTTGTATATTCTAGTTATTAATTTCCCATCAGATGTGTAGATGTTAAACATTTTTTTCCCGGGCTGGAGGAATGACTCAGTGGTGAAAGCGCTTGAGTAAGTGCTAAGCCAAGTGCTAAGTACCTGAGTTCGATTCCCCAGCACCCCATAAGCTGGGCGTGGTGGCGCACGCCTGTAATCCCAGCACTCGGGAGGCTGAGACAGGAGGATTGCCGTGAGTCCAAGGCCAGCCTGGGCTCTGAAGTGAATTAAGGACCAGCCTGGACCACAGAGCAAGACCCTGTCTCAAAAAAAAATTTTTTTTCCCCCATCTGTTGGTTTTCTCTTCACTATGTCGATAGTTTCAAACAGGAATATTTAATGTGTTTGTTGAGTATGTATCCTGGGCTGATTCCTTGGCATGCATTATTTCTTTTAATCCTTATGACGATTTATATGGGAAGAATATTTTAATTACATAGATGCAGAACAAGATGCACAGTTATTATTTTTAGTAGATGTTGGAACCTAGCTTTAAATCCAGGTAGAGTAGCGTGGGTGCTTGTACTTCTTGTCTTTTCCTATGTGCTTGTTCATCTCCTAAGTTGTGTGGAGACAATGGTAGATGGAGTTATATTATCCCAGAGGCTTAGGAACTCCAATCACCGTGTTACCTTTTCATTCAGACATTCCAGCTGAGGAAATGTACATTGAATTAGAGAAGAAAACAATGAAAACAATGTTTTTGTAGGAAACACTTCAATCCCGTGCTTCTGAAAGAAACAGAAACAGAAAAAGTAGTAATGACTGTCTTTGTTCTGCCTCCCTGCGGGGGTGAAAATTACCTTAAGGAAGAAAGAGGGTGTATTAGTTATGTGTCACAAATGGAACGAAATAAAAAGTATGTAAATTATGCAAGGGGATTTATTAGGTAGGCTTAGAAGATCAAAGAATTCACAATGACTATCTCTGTAGTGGAAAGCCAGTAGCTACTTATCTCAAGAAGATGGAAATCACAGAGCAAGAGGAATCAAGGCTACAGCACTAGTCCCACGGCAAAGGCCTGGAAACCCCTCGGTTCCCTGTAAGCTGTAACAGTGATACACAAAGGCAGCAGAAGAAAGGAGGCACCTGCTCAAGAAGACTGGACCTCTTCAAAATGAGCATGCTTCCACCTTGCCCTTTTTATTTCATCCAGCCTATTGGTTATCAGTTTGCCAGCCTACATGTGAATCATCCCGGGACACAGCCAGACTATTCCTTACTATTGTGCTAGACATTTCTTAATCTATTCTAGTTAACATATTATGATTAGTGGTCACAGAAAGATTGTGGGATATTAATGGAAAACGAGAAACATAAAGTAGAAATTAATGGGAATGGGAAGTGTATTATATGTGATGCATGGTACCTGTCCCTTCCTTCATCCATCCAAATGCTTACTCCTTGGGATGGACTGAAAGAATATATCCAGGAGGACATGATTGAACAGTCTCTGATTTGTGATAGTTCAACTTAACAATTTGTCAACTTTAAAATGATGCAAAAGCCATACATGTTGAGTAGAAATCGTACTTAGAATTTATAATTATGAGCTTTTCCCAGACTGTTGACACTCGATATGATCTGGTTTGTGATAGTTCAACTTAACAATTTGTCAACTTTAAAATGATGCAAAAGCAATACATGTTGAGTAGAAATGGTACTTAGAATTTATAATTTTGAGCTTTTCCCAGACTGTTGACACTCAATATGATCCAGTCTCACAATCCTGAATAGTGGCTGCTACCACTCCTAGTCAACCACATAATTATGAGGGAAGCAACTGACCCCTTATGGTGTGTACTGCGTTGCTAGGTTGTGACACTAAAGTAGGTAAGTGTTATGGTTTGGATCTGGAGTGTTCCCCAAAAGCTTTATAGGCCTATGGATACTGTGTACTTTTGGGATGATCCAGATTTCATTAGGCAGTTTCAGAGTAGCTAGGCGATGGGTCCAAATGTCCCCAAAGGAGGAGCTTATCCTCAAATGAGGAACTTGTCCTGTATAAAGAACTCCAGTAGCTTAAGAAAGACCACAACTTGGAAGGACCAAGGGCAAAGATAAAGTTAAGTATGTCATGGACCATAGACTCTCTTGACCCAAGATCTGGGAGTCTTCTCTGGAGCTCTCGAATTGGATTTTGAGCTCATGCACCAGTATTGTGCTAATATGTACCAATCGATAAAGGCCAAGTTTGTAGAGTAAAATGAATATGTATGATCCATAGAAAGAAGTCTATAAAAGATGATTATAACTGTCGATCAAGTGATGTCCTTGCCCCTCCTCCTGCTTGTCAGGGCGTTCCTACTTTGTACATAACTTTCTTCCTTGTACTTATCCCAATAAAGTTCCTTCCTACCTCCTTACGACTCTCTTTGTTCATGGTATTCATTCTTTGACATCAGTAGAACAGGCAGAACATGGACCCTGGTTTTGAGCTCTCAGGTGGCAGGGAGGTGGGGCCTGGCTAGAAGGGGTAGATGCTTAGGGCTTGACCTGGAGAGGCGTGTCCTGGTTCAGCCCTTTCTCAGGGACTAGCCCGTGTTCTGTCGTACCATGAGGATCTTGGTTTCCTACTCTGGCCCTGGCCCTGGACCCAGTTCTGGCCCTGAACCTGGTTCTGGACCCACACCCAGTTCTAGATGCGGAAATGGCTCCAGTTCTGCCATATGAGTTCCCATTTCCCAGCCACCCACCTTTGAAAGGCCTGTGACCTTCCTAAGTTGTGAGCTAAAATAAGTATTTCCTTCCTAAGAGTTGGATGTCGGTATTCTGTCCTTGCAACGAGAAAGTAACTGGGAATATGAGTTATATTAAATGCGTTTTAACTTAGGATATTTTCGACTTAGTGTAGGTTTATTAGTACATAACCACATGGTAAATGGAAGTGCATCTATATTCATATATATATATATATATATACACACACATATATATATATATATATATATATATATATATATATGGAAAGTAGAAAGTAACTTTACTGGGCTAAGTATAAGAGAGAAAGTAGGAACTCCCCTGCAAGCAGGAGGAAGCACATCTATACTAGTCCCTTCATTACTTGCCACAACTAATTGAACCAGCAGTGGTCACTTGGCCTTACTTAAACCAAGGAAATCTGGAATTGTAACCCAGAAAGACAGAAACACTTTCATACCTCAGAAGCCATGGCCTCCATGCCAACTAAAGTTTTTGAGGCAAGCAAGCAAAAACCTAAGTAGCAAAGAAAGTTGGCTAGCAGCATAAAGCTGTATTTATTTTAAATAAAATAAAAAATAAATAAATAGAAAATGAAGCCAGGTGTGATGGTACATGCCTGTAATCCTAGCAATATGGGAGGCTGAGGCACGAGGACAAGTTTGAGCCTAGCCTGAGCACTGCAACTTAGCAACTCAGTAACTTACTTTGTCCGTGTCCCAAATAAACAATAAACAGAAAATGGGCATGTAACTCAGCATGCATTCCCCAATACCACAAAAAAAAAAAGAAAGGCTGTGTTAGTCTGTGAGCAATAGAGTTGCTTCCACTTCCAATTTTCTATTTCACATTGTTTTTAGGTAAACTGACTATGCATTTGGTATCAATCAATTGGGAATTATTTTGTTTGATTTAGGTAGAAATTAAGAATCAGAAAATGCAGCTCCACATGCGGCCCTTCACCCACTGGTCAACACCAGTTAATGCTGGTGTCACCAGTTGACATTGTCAGTTGCTGGTCTCTGGTCCTGCCAGCTGCCATGGTGCAGTGCCAGCTTGTGCCAGACACCCTCAGCTGACTCTGCCAGTTGCTGGTCTTTGTCTACTACTGGCTTCTGGAACCTGCCAGGGCTATCAGGCCCTAGTGTTTTTAGCTCTTTCTTTTAAAGCAACCACGTTATCTACACTACTCAGGATAAAGATCCTAAATGGATTACTTCCAAGCCAAGCCCACCTAGGTGAGAAATAAATCCTAAGCAGATTTTACAGGACCAGTGCAGTAAGACTTTATTTAAACAGGAATTGCAGCCCTGGGGAGGCGGGAGTCAGTACCCCAGAGGGAGCTCTCCTAGGCCAACTAGAGGAGTATAAAAGAGGTGCTGTTTATGTTGCCATAGCAGGCCTGTGATTGATCTAAATTCGAGCATGTGGATTGGTCTACCTCAATTCTACTATGTCGTTTAAATCCAAGCCTGGCAACCATCTTCTGGAGCAGGTGCAGGCTCTGCAGGATAGAGGCAGCTCTCGTGATGTCTGGCAGGCTGCTTGAGTGACAGGTGTCATGTCTAGGTGAAAAATGGCAGGGCTGAAGTGAGGAGTCTTTGCAGGGGATAACCGCGTTAATCACAGCTTGTTGGCTTTGTTGGAGATGTTAATCATGGGCCCATATCACCGTTTGCCTGGTTTTGTTTTGTTGAATGTTCTCACTCCACGTCTTTGAAGAAGTTATAGAGGAGTCTGGAATGGCAGGAGTGGGGAAGGGGTGCCATGACTAACAGCTGAATTGCACCTTCTATTGGGGTAGCCCAGAGGGACCCTAAGCTAGCCCTAGGGATGATGAGGGGACTGAGGCAGGTTGTCCCAGTACCTTCTTAGGAGTTGGGGGACCAGGAAGAGTGAAGGAAAGTGTGATGAAGGGACATGGCAGCCATCAGCCAAAGCATGTCTCCTCCAGAAATAGAGAGGGGGGACTCGTATGCTTCATACCTGGCTCACTTTTTTTCCCCCTACTCTTAATGATCCACAGGATTTCTCTGTATTCTCGCAACAATTATCCCCTTTTTTTAATGATGACTTCAATGACAAAGAACTGGAACATCATAAGTCATCATTGTGTCAGTGGGTGTTAGCACAATGGCTGAGCCCACCTGGTAAGTTGATCAGTGAATATCCAAAGCCTATGGTAGAGGAGGAAAAGTATCTTTTCCTCACCCTTTGCAGGCTCATGGCTGAAGCCCCTATAGTAAAGAAGAGATTAGCATGAGAGAAGCATCCATAGTTTTTTAGTGTAAGCTTTACATGACATAAACATAAACATTAAACATAAAGACTCAAAGAAGCAGCCAAGCCTGTATTATTTTTATGCTAGGTTTGATAATGAGTGGACAGTCATGGAGAGATAAAGAATGTGATCTATTGGCCATACGCAGGCAGGCTTAGCAAGGCCTGTTTGTTCAGATTCCTTTCGAGACCCAGGGTCTTCTGAGATGAGGATACTCCCTCCCTCTAGATGTAGGAAGGGCGTCTCTCACACTAGTGTCTTATGATTTGTTTTAGGGGACAGTCAGAAAATCCTCTCTTGAGTTTCGTGATGGGCTTCAAGGGAGGTGGAAAAGCAGTTTGGCTCTGCTGATTGAAGCGCCATGTATTGGAGCAGCAGACTCTGAGCCCCATTGTCACCAAGTGTAAGAATCGTGGAGCGCACAGGCCGTGTGGGAGACAGATCGATGGCCCTAGGAGGAACCAGGAATTCCTTGGATTTTGGTTTTCCTGAGCAAGTGATTGTCAAGAATACTATGGAATTAGCAACGATCTCTCTTGATTTGATCAAGTAAAAAAATTAGGGGAAAAATCTACCATCAATTCTAACTTCATTTTTTTTTTTACAAAAGACATTTAAAATTCTTTAAAGATAAGCAGAAAAAAATCTTCATATTGTGCAAATTGAATACATTTCATGAAAAACTCAGAACGTTGTCCTTATTCATCTCATTTCCCCACTTCTAACCCCCTTTGGTGAGGCCAGCCAATCATGAACAGAAAGGTCCAAACCCGTGAGCAAAAACATTTCACTTTCTCCTTCTTGATCTCTTTCTCTCCTTTTCGCTTGCACTGGGGATTGAACCCAGGGACATTGCGGTGGGCTCCGGACCTAGCATCTTTTAAAAAAATGTTGTTGTTGTTGTTTTTAATGTTGATGTGGGGTTTCATTAAGTTGCTAAGTCGATATGCTGACATGCTGTGCTCAAACTTTCAATCTTCCTGCCTCAGCCTCCTGGCCCTTATCTATAAGCTGACTATCTCTGGTATGTTTTTATACAACCGGAAAGCTGAGTAACACAGGGTGGCCACGTAACTCAGTTGACTAAAACTCCCACAGTTTTAGACAACTAGATGCCCCCAAAGATGGCAGTGATCGGATAAATACGGTGGAGCAAAACCAGTGAGGAAGACCCTGGGTCCTGAATCATCATGGGATTCACCTGGCTTGGGTAATTCTGTACTTCATTCACCGTAAAGTTTTTGTTTAAAGTAGTGATTTTTCTAGTTTCTGTGTGGCTGACCACAGAACCGGGCTGAGGCACTACACTAGGTTGTGGAGTTACTATGGTAAAAAAATAAAAATAAACAAACAAACAAACAAAAAATGCTCCCTGCCTTGTATAGCTCAGTCTAGTGAATGTAGTATTTGTCATAGTTAATCAACATCTGCTCTTTCTGAATCATGCACCAATATTTATAATTGTCAAAATAAAGTAAACTTAGGAGAGTTTCATTAAAAATTTAGCAAGTTGCATTAAAAAAAAAAAGATTGAGGGGACCTAAGCCATAGAGAAGACAAGATAGGAAACTCTTCGGTCTACTTACTAAAATTCTGTGAATGTTAGAACAGAGAGCCCTGTAGTCATTGTGAAATCTCTGACAGAATCCCCAGAAAATAGAGATCCGTCCTTTCTTTATTGAGCAATGATACATATACCCTGTTTCAAATGAACATTAAGCCAGTTTTAGTCCAATTTTCTTTTGGACAGTGAAAAATGCATTCTTATTTAGAGCATACATCCCCCCAATCACAGTGCATTGTGACTAATAAAGCACATTTTATTGCTTACAGAAGGTAATAAGTTACATTTTTAAGTGAGCACATGGCTTAAAAATAACTTTCCTCATAAGTATTTAATAATGACTCATTTAGCATGAAATTAATGTTAAAAACTGCTAAGAATAAGCATTTAAAAATTCCAATTGAAAAAATAAAATATGCACACTGTGACTTGATTAATTCTGGCAACCATTAACTCAAAAATAAGTAAATTTTATACATTTTTGTGTCTGTTTCAGATTGACCCTTTAATTGCCTAATGTGTTTCAATAAAACTAGCTAACTACATCTTTTTATTTATTCGTGTGCTAAGTTAAAGTTTCAGGGCACTCAAGTCATACAAGATAGTTGTTGCTTGACAAAGGAACAAATTTCAAACATATCTCCAACATGCATGTATATATGCTACAGTAATTTCATTCCTTACAGTCCAAGATCTATAAAGGCAAGCAGAAGAAACTATTATTTGGTTGTTAGACATTTTGCCAAGCACTCTATATTTATTATCTCATTTGATTTAGTTTCTCTGACATGATTTTATTATACATAGATATAACAAAAATATCATTCTTATTTTGCACAGAAGCCAATAAAGGTTTCGTGTTCCATAAAAAATCATGTTAAGTGTAAAAACATTTCAAGACAGCACTGATAGAAAACATCTACATACAAGCAAAAGGAAGGGGTGCTTTATCTCTGACATAATTACACCATTGTCATTACATATAATTATGTATGTAATATATATTAGTTTCCTGGTGCTGCCATAACAAATTACCACAAATTTAGTGGTTTAAAACAAAATACATTTAATACATTTATTGTTTTATACTTCTACAAGTCAGCAGTCCCCAGTCAGTATGAGTGGACTAAAAGCAAGATGCAAGAAGGATTTTGTTTTTCTAGAAATTCTAGGAGGGAATGTGTTTTCTTGCGTCTGGAAGCTCTCTGCATTCGTTGGTTTATGTTCTCATCCTCCAGTCTTTTCCTTTTGGTTCTGACCCCTCTGCTTCCCTGTTATAAGGAATTACCTCAGGCCACTCTGCTAATAAAGGTTAATCTCTCAAAATCTTTAACTTCATCACATCTACAAAGTCCTTTTTGCCATACAAGATAAGCTATGCATAAACTCCAGGTATTAGGACAGGACATCTTTAGGAAGCCATTATCAGTTACCACATCCCATCCATTAATTCAAATAAATTTTCATAACTCCATTTTCATGTGGTGATGCATAGAACCTTGCTGTGTTGTTTCCTCCGTACTGAAGAAAATTTCATCTCTTATAACTTTCAGAAAGCTTTTTTTCTTTCTGCAAGGACTCTGCTTTTGAAATGTTTAATGACAGTTTCCACAGTATTTGATTAATTTTTTTCTTAAATCAAATTTGCTTCAAATCTCTTATCCTTGCTTAGCTATTAAGGTTGATAGCCAACAGTGATGACTGCAGTGTTTGTCTATGAGCACTAATTAATTCACTAAGCCAAACATGCAGAATATTTCCCACACATAGAGAATTTATACAAATCACAAAATTCAGCTCTGGGATAGTATCCGAAATCTTACTGTGGCTTGGTTTCACAGTTCCTTTAAGTGACTTGAGATTTCTTTTTTTCTCACTTGCCAATATTTGCCTTTGCATTGTTCCCTGGCTATTCTCTGTGCCTATATGTCAATTCCCAACAAGGCCACACCCGCCAGAAGAGCTAAACCCAGGTCCTTCTCTATTTCCCAAGGTTCTAGCCAAAATACTGGACCAAAGAGAGAGAAACAAGTATCCTGCATTTACATCTGGCCAACAGACTTGTTTTGTTTAGCTTGAAGAGTGCTTGAGGAAAAAAAATTAATTGAAAACATTTAGAAATCAGGGAATTGCACACAAAATCGTCATTTCTCATCTCTTGAAAAATTGAACAATGTGGGCATACTGTGCCAGCATTTCTGCCTGTCAACCATGTACTGGTAGGTCAGTACCATAAATCAGTAGCAGCGCCCCCTGCAAGTAGGAAAGAGAGTCTTCAGTCCCTTACTGACCTCTGAGAATTTGAGATCCCCATCTGTACTAGACTCCTCTAGAAATCCTTAGTGATATCCCAGCATTATCAAGTGTAGAGACTGTGTGTTAAAACTGAAATTGGTCCAAGAACTTTGTCCATTTTCCCAAACTGTTCTTAATGGTGAGTTGTCCTCTAGGACTTTAGTAGTCAAAATATAATTCGTGGACCAGCAGCACTGGTACCAGTTGGGAAACTGTTCATTTTGCTAAACCAGAATCTTAATTTCAGCAACATTCCAAGATTATTTGGATACACAATGTATTTCTACCACTCTGAAGGCTACAAAGTCAAAGATAAACGTACTAACTGTGAACACACTTGATGAGGACCCATTTTCTCATAGACATCTGTCCTTTTCCTCTTCTCTTCGATGGCAGAAGGAAAAAGTGATGTCTCTCAGACCTCTTTAATAGGAATACTAATCCCATTCATTAAAGCTTTGTCCTGAGGGGCTAATCATCCCCCAGAGTTTTCACTTCTATAAGGAGTGAGGATTTCAGCTTATGAATTTTAGGGCAACAGAAACACTCAGCTCATAACTAGTGTGTAGCAAAACGAGGTCATGGGTTGCTCCTTGTAACTCTAAGATTGTAGTTTTTTGGCCCCCCAAATCATGAAAAAACAGTTAAATTTAGTTTCTTTTTCCAAAGATTTCATTTATTTTCATTGAAGAAAAATACATTTTACTGTGCATAACATGTTATATGTACGTATGTATAAATTGTGAAATGGCTCAAATGAGCTAATTGACATGTAGTCAGTACCTACTTGCTCAAAGCTGTATAATTCAAAAGTAGAAATGAAAGTCAAAGTGTAGCTTTTTTTTCATTTTAAAGGCAGAGGTGTCCAAATCTGACTTACCTTAGCTGAATTGAGTGAAGAGGAATTGTCTTGGGTTGCATATAAAATATCTATTAAATATATAGAAGTAACCAAACCTCCTTTTTAATATTTTTAACACTGAAAAAAGAAGCCAATATAAACAAAACTAATGATATGTTTGACTTGTTTTTGTTCGACGGAAGAAGTTGGAATTCTCAGTGAGTCCTCAAGATGATCATCAGATATTTTGGTTCTAATTTCGTTCTTCATGAACTTCATCCTTGAAAAATAGGTGCTCACAAATGGAGGTGCTGCCAAAAGTGATATGGCATGAACAAGGCGTGGCTTTGAAGAGAGGAATATATTCTTCTAAGGAGATAGTCTTACAAACAGACATGATCAAAAGTTTTGTTAAGTTGAATATCACATTTGGAGTTTCTGCATTCCACTTGAAAACTGGCAAGTGCTATACTTACAGTGACTGAAAATGTACTTTTATCAATATACAAAAGTATTTTTATCAATATACAAAAGTATTTTTCTAGAAATCTTGAAGCCTGCTTTCAAATTCCTTTATCAAATCAAAAAGAAAGACCGTGTTGGGCTGGAGGAATGGCTCAGTGGTCAAAGCCCTTGCCAAGCAAGGGCTGAGTACCCTAGTTCGATCCCCCAGCACCGCATAAGCTCCCAGCACTCAGGAGGCTGAGACAGAAGGATTGCCATGAGTGCAAGGCCAGCCTGGGTTCTGAAGTGTGTTCAGGACCAGCCTGGACCCCAGAGTGAAACCCTGTCTCAAAAAAAAAAAAAAGGAAGACTGTGTATTTTTCACCATTTGCAGAATTGTTATTTAACCAATATGTTGAGATGCATAAAATTGTTTGTCTTAATTTGAATTCACTACAACTTCAGTTTCATTTGGAATGCTATTATATTTTGAAACATCATATTGGTAAGTTGTGGTAAAATCCACTACTGTTGCTAAATTTGTAAGCCAGTTCTCATCATCAAGTGTTGGAACAAATTTTGTTTTTGATACCACAAATAGCTTGATTTCATGTCATAAATCATAAAATCTTTTCAACATTTTGTCTTGACACAGCCATTCTATTTTCAAACATTAACTGATGTCATCATAATAAGCACTCATACTTTTAAGAAATTCTTGAAATTGATTATGACTCAATCCCTTGATTCTTTTGAAATTCACAGCCTTGATGACAATTTGCATGATGTTACCCATTTTTAAAGCTTTTGCACATAAATTATCTTGATGTACTCTTTAGTGATGTCAATTCAACTGTCTGCGCTTACAACACTCTGGAAGCCATACGCCAGCATAAAACTGAAGCCACATATATGTGTAATAGTGGTACTATTTCTCACTCTTTATTAATTTTAATGGTTTCTTATTTCTTGTGTCTGAATTGTTTCCTATTATCATGCAAATTATGGGTAATACTCCAGTATTTGTGAATGTAACAGACTGACTATTCTGTTCATCTACAAAGTTCAGGTTTGAGAACTAAGCAATCAAGTTACCAAAAAAAAATTACAACAAAATCTTATTTTTAAAGTAAGTTTATCGATTGTGTTGAGCGTCAGTGAAAGCTGTGTGAACTCACGCAGCATGTGAACTCATGGGCAATGGATTGGACACCCTGCTTTAAAGTGTTGATGATCATAAGAAAGACATGATGATGGTGATTTAAGTCAGACCTCAGGCACAAAGAATTGAGTTGATCCCACTCCTGTTCAGCTGTTCACAGCGTAAGCTCATCATTGTTGTTTTCAGAGCTTTTTGTTTTTTATGTATTCATTTATCTTCTTTCATTGCCTATTGATACTGTGGATCTGGAATGTTCACCCAAAGACCCTGTATAAAAGGTTGAGTCCTCAGCTTGTGGTGCTGTCTGTGTGTGGTGGAGCCTTTAAGAGATGGAGCTTCATGGGAAGTTTTAGGTCACTGGAGGGGGTCCTTGAAGGGTCTGTGGGATTTTTGTCGCTTCCGTCTTTTGCTTTGGCCTTAGGTGAATGAGCCCCCTTTCATCCCCACTCCTGCCTTGATGGACCCTTTCCAAAGCAATCAGTCATGGACTGAACCCTTTAAAACTGCGAATTGAAATGTATCTTTTCTCTTTTTAAATTTGATTTTCCTCAGGCATATTGCTATAGCAATGGGATGCTAACTAACACACTGTTATTCCCCATTTCTATTTCCTTGACTGCCTACAAACAATTGCTCTGATGTGTTTAACGTATGCCTTTTCTTTATATATTGTCTTAGTTACTTTTTCGTTGCTGTGATTCAATACCTGACACCCGCAAATTTAGGAGAGGAAAGGTTAATTTTAGCTCACAGTCTCAAAGGTCACAGTCCATTCAGGGGCTGCCAGCAGCAATCGAAGTACATGGCAGAGGCAGAGGTAGAG
This sequence comes from Ctenodactylus gundi, assembly GCA_004027205.1. NCBI lineage: Eukaryota > Metazoa > Chordata > Mammalia > Rodentia > Ctenodactylidae > Ctenodactylus > Ctenodactylus gundi. The sequence continues at coordinate 60,283 of PVKB01001646.1, forward strand.
GCAGCTTCTCATGACATCACAAACAGGCAGGCAAGTTGAGGCTAGTTGAGACTAATCTCAGTCCTCAAGGAAGGCAGGATGCAGCTTATGTATCCTTCTAGGTCTCCGCCCAGTGATCAGGCCCTCCTGCATCCAGGTGTGGGAGGTGTGGCCACTACACACCTTTAATCCTAACTCACACGCCTTTAATCCTAATTTACTGTAATCCACCCCTCCAGACTAGACCCCAAGCCACTAACATCACATGGTTCCACAGACCATCCATAACATGAAAAATACATGAGACTTTTAGGAGACACTCCAGATCCTAACCACAACATATGTGTTCTTAAAAGTATAATTTATTTCATGTGTCAGTGCTTTTTATTAACACAAATGGTGTAAATCCTAGAAATAATCTGGTTTTTGTCACTTAGCGTTACATTTTTAAAATCTGCCGAGGATTCTCAGAGTTCGTGCTGCTTACCTCTCCACGGAGCACGCTTACCTCACCGTTCCTATTTTGTCTGCCCCTGGTGGACACTCAGTTTGTTTCCAACTTCCTGCATCACAAGCACTGTTGTCCAAAACAGCATAGGGTCTTTGCTTGGTGTGCAATATTCAACCATGTTGACTGTCCCTTTAGGGAAAATGAATGCACAGGCCAAAATAGCCTGGACCCACATAGCCACACTATGAATGAAAGGCAAGGCAATTCAGTAGTCTCCTTTGGCTACTGCAACAAATCACCAGAGATTTGGTGGCCTAACACCACAGAAACTCACTTTTTCGCAGGTCTGGAGACCAGAAGTTCAAAATCAGCAGCGTTACTAGTTGATATCACAGTATCTTTAGGGCTTCGCTGCTTCTAGAGAGTCAATGGGAGAACGCATTCCATGTCTCTTCTGGGCTGCTGGCATTTCTGAGCTTATGGCTTTGTCACTCCAGTCCTCAAGGCCAGCATATCAGATCTCTCTGTATGCCACGTTCATGTCACCTTCTCATGGGTGTGTGCACATGTGTGAAGTATCCCTCTGCTTCTCTCTTACCAGGACACTGTGATGCCATGTCGTCCTCCAGAATCATCATCAGGATGCAGTTATATTATTTTGAAACAGAATCTCACAGAGTCACTAACTGCCTAGGCTGGCTATAACTTGAAATCATCTTGGTTCAGCCTTCCACACTGCTGGGATCATAGGCATAAACCACGATGCTTGGCTCGAAGTCATATTTTAAAACACAAAGGGAAAATCACTTTGCACCATAATTTTTTACCAGCCATACTTTCAAATCTTTAAGGCAATGTTCTTGGGCTTGCAAAGTATAAGACATTTTCCAACCAAAGTCATTAAATGAAAGCTGTTTAAACAAGATAGAAAACATATCCAAAAAGATCTTGCAAAATAGACAGGTGGTAATGAAGTTGAAATATTTGATGTAGGTTCTTGTAAGTTTAGAGAAAATGTAGGATCAAATGAAACACTACCTGGGTGATATCAACATCATGAGTAGGAATGATGTAAGTGACCTACTGGTCCTTGCAGGAGAAGTTACATGTAAATTAAGACATCAGCAGGAATGAACAAAAATGAGAAAAGCCACTACATGAACAATATGTAGCTTACAAGAGAAGAAATTTCAAATATCCAGTGGAAAGCAGGAAAAGAGAAAGAACTCATGGATTCAGGACTATATAATAGAAAAACTAAATTTGTTGGTTTTACTTATTTCTTGTCATTCTACATTTTCTGGAAAAACAATTTTGCTTATTTATTGATCAGTGGAATTCAGAGAATTAAACCCAAGATGTAATATTTGCCTGTTAGGTGAATACTTAACCACTATACCTGTACCCTTTACTGCTATTTTTAAAAATTTAAAGATATTTTTCACAGCAATGCATGCACATTATTTAAAATACCAAATAATATAAAAATTCTTATTAAGATAGTCTCACTCTAGGGTTAACAATATTCAACTCTTTTAGCTTTTATTTTTGGTCTATTATTATATCTGGAAATGTATTTATACAGCTCTTTCTCTTTTCTTGTCTTTCTTTTTGTGCCTCACGATGTTGGAGAGGGAAATTGTGGACAAAGGAGGCAAGGTGTAGACTCGCAGGGCTTTATTTAGAGACAATGGACAGATGATAGAAGCTCCCGCTCTCTGGGAGGGGGGTTCCTAGTGGGTTGCCCTTACCCAGTTCTTTCTCAATTTTTCCTTTTAAACTATTATCTACTGGCTTGAACATATTCACTTCTATTCAACTTACGCTTTTTCCCTCTCTCTTCTTCTTATACACACGTCGACATATACACCTGCCTGTCCTACATCACACCTTTCTCCCCAATATTGTTATGGAACCATTTTAAGCTAATATTAAAGTCAGAAAATTATAATTCTATCACTATGTAAGTGTTATTCACAGTGAGCCGCATAGTATACTATGAGTGAGAGTTTTGACAAATACTTTTAATACTATGTTAAAACTTCATTATTATTATTATTATTATTATTATTATTATTATTGCGTATTAATCTGCAGTGCTGGGGAACAGCATTGCATGCCTAAACACCTGAGCCTCTGATCTGGGCAATTTCCTTTGTATCCCTCTTTGTTTTCTCTGTCTTCTCCCTCTGGGACTTCTCTTACTCAGAGACTTCATCGTGTAATAGGTATCTCAATCTGGATATTTCTGAAATCGCCCTCCCGGTCCACTCACTACCTCCGCCAAAACATCCTCTAACCATTCTCTTTGTCTTCTTCGAGGCAGCTAGGTTCCTCTAGGACGTCACGAGTCACCACTGACTCCTCCCCACCACTCTCATCCAGTTCTTCCGGAAATTCATTGATCCTAGTTTCAAAGTATCCTCTCACTTCTTGGCTTCTTCTGCTCGGTCCCGTCTGCCACTTCTCCCACCTGAATCACTGCAAAGCCCTGTTCTTGCATTTCTCTTCTTCCGCCTTGCGGCTACATAGTCCTTGCAAAAGACAAAGTTCACGGCACTCCTCGGCTCAACGTAAGTCTGTGGGTTTTCATTTAGCTCAGAGAAAAAAACAAAGTCCTTGGGTTGGCCCATGAGCGCTCACCGTGTCTGGTTTCTTACGGCTCTGATGTCTTCCCCTGTGCCTTTCCTCTCAGCTTGCTGAGATCCTGCCTCAGCGGCTTATTTGTTCTGCCTCAAACATGCCTCAGAACCTTTGTATGTGCTGCTGATTCTGCCTGAAATGCTCCTGTGTCTGCCACCTCCTTCTAATGTTTGCCTAACTGGTCTTTCTTAATGAGGAGCACTCTGATCATTGTCCTGAAATGGAAAAAACAAAAGATTGCAAAACCCTCACAGAGCACCGTACTCCCTCGCTTTGCCCTCTCCCTTTCCCCCCATTTTATTGATAGGTGTAAGTGCAATACATAAAGTTTACATTGATCTTGAGTGTTTTGTGCACATACATATCGTGGCAAAGTTACGAATCTTTGCCTTCTGTCTTTCTGACCCTCCCCCTTCCTCCCCCACTCCTCCAGTTCCCGTTATCCCCCACATTAAGTTCTATGAAATAACCGTAATCTGGGTTTCTCATATCAAGAAACCATTCGGTATTTCACCTTCTGCTTCTGACTCACTTCACTAAGCGTGATGGTCTCAAGTGACCTCTATTTCCCTACAAAAGCCTCCAGCCTATTGCTACTACTTATATCCTAAACTACCATATAACTTATTTTATTATGTTTATTTTCTGACTTCTACGATTAATATGTAAAGTCCTCAAGGACAGAGATCTCCCACTGACTCGCTCACTGACACGTGCTGAATGCCAAGACCAGCATCTGTCACGTCGCAGGCATTCGGTGAACAAATGAATGAACAAATGACACTCTACTTTTCTTTCAATTTGTCTTCCAATTATCCATCTCATTGACTTTTCCTTTCAGTATTGCAATAGTTTTCATCTTTTAAACTTCATTTAAAATTCTTCCCCATACTTACTATTTTCACCACCATGTGTTGGAGTTACAGAACAATTACATTCCACTTGGGAAATAACTACACGTACATATTTCATCTTAATCATTTTTACTTTCCCTTTCTTTCTGTGCCCTCAACCTTCCCCACCCCCAGATTTTCTGAGCTTTGTGTTCAGGTTTTAACTTCTGAAATCATATTTTATTTCCTAAACCTATTTGTTTGCTGTAATAAATGTTCATGTTTATACTTGTCACTGTTTGTTTTGTGGATGCATTATCTTTTCTTGTTTTTGAAGTTTCTCTCTTTCTTGAACTGTTTCTTTTCTTTTTTCTCTGTTTTTGCTTTCCGTGGTAGGTTTATATTTTATTTTTTACGATGTTATCTTTACTATTTAAAATGGAACATTAAAGTTTTGTTGGAAATTCTGTATATTTGGATGGAATCAATCAATGGATGGGCCTCATTGGACTATCACAGGTATCCTTGACATTTCTGTAGGTGTTATAGTTAGATCTGGAATGTCTCCCAAAGCCTCATTTATTTGGAAAGTGGTTGGATCACAGGGTTAACTGGATCAAGTAGATTAATCCATTGATGACTTCTCATGCTACTAGGTAGTGGGGCCTAGTTGGAGGGATGGGTCACTAGAGGTGTGACCTAAAAGGGTCACCATGCCGTGAGCTGGCTCCTGACCATGCCAGGCCTTTTCACCATTGCTAGCCAGCCATACACGGACTGATAACCTTCTGAAACTGTGAAATAAAACTCCTCCTCTAAGTTGTGGGTGCAAGGTATTGTGTTCCAGTGACAAAGTGACAAAAACAGTAGAGGAACTCCAGATACTGGTAGCCACAGACCTGGGGGGAGGAAAATACTTGGTTTCGTTTTAGTTCTCACCTGAGAGTATATACATCTGCTGATATTATGGGATGTGAGAAAAACATGGAGTGGGATGAAAGGCGGCGAGTTGCAGCTGAAGTCTTCCTCAGTGTGCAGATGTTCAGGCGAGGTTTTCGTTACAGACTGCAACACCTGTAAGTGGCAAGATAATAATTTGGGTGATAAAGCCTTTCTGAATCTTTGGAACTAGCTTTGAATGAATCACTTTTCTTTTCATTAAAATAAATAAACTCTTTTATTTAGTCACTGGTGAACGAACTAAGCTGAGTATATGAATGTAAGTGGCCAGGAACAGTTTTAGTGAGCCATGCAGGAGGGAAAGTCTGGAGGGAAGGTCTGGCATGGTTCTCCCGGTTTCCTACTGGTGAGGCTCCAGGTTCTTGGGGAAAATGGCCTGGCTGCTCATAGCTGGCTGAATCTGTGATCAGGACTCCAGGGACATTGCATCTGCAGCTGGGGACACGTTCGTAGCTGGGGAATTCTCCCTTTTCTTGTTCATAGCATCAGCTGCATATAAACACTTTGGTTGGTGAAAGGAAAACGGGTATTTGGTAGGTGATGATGTCTGTCTGGTTTTCTGTTAGAAAGTCCACTCCAGGGATCTACTGTCTCCACCATTTGGACATTCTCTTAGGTCTCCAGTGTTATTTGGGTGAGGCAAACCTTCACCATTTGGGGCCACTTGTACCTACTATACAGGTCATTTTGGGTCAATGATTGTGATAAGGAGAGATTCAGAGGTTAAAAAAAATAGACTTTTGTTTTGTTGATTTGAAGTACTCATTTGGTTTGTGTTGCTTAGGATAAACAGCAGGGTTTCCTTACCATCTAGAATCTTTGCACTTAACAGCATAGGTTACAGCAGGATTCTCTGATGAGGGGCCCACTAGAACTATGTGTTCTCCATGATGTGAGTATAAGACAGGAAGTGTTTTCCTCCTTAAGACCTAAGTACTTACTTTGACCAGAGAGCTTCCTACTGGGGGCAGGACCATACTCTCTAAGGCAGTACTCCTTTGAAAGCTTAAATTTATTCCTTAGAGAGATTGTGCCTCATCCTTCCTTTTTCTTGTCTTTAGAGTGCTATGAAAGTCATTTTGAGCTTTGACCTACTCTGAGGTTTTGTGAGCCAAGCTGGAGTTCACGATTCTGTAATGGCTTGTCCATGGGAAAGTTTGGATTAAGAAAATTTTAAGAGGCGAGATGTGTCTGTTGATGGGATTATGTCAACTTGATGGAATTAGGGACCACACTTCCATTAAGATTAGGATTTGTCAACCACCCTAGACTGGGGATCAAGAACTGGTCTGGATTAGAGTGTGAGCGATTTGTGGGCTGGCCAATGAGAGAATAACATCCACCCAGATGTGGGAGGGCCAACTGGAACTCCAAAAGTATAAAAGGGAGGAAGAGGGACAATTGTTACAGCTTCTTCCCCTGGGAAAGCTCTTGCCTTTGCGGTTGTCTACTGACTCCGACTTGCTACGCGTCGCAGATCGTCAGCACAGATTCACTCCAGTCTCGACTTGTGCCTGTCTGCCTGTCGCTGCTCTTCAGTCGCCGATCTTTAGGCTTCAGTCTTCACCTAAGATCTGCAGCAGACTCTCACCTCACCGGCTGTAGTCCTGGACAGGAGATCTACTTCACGCTGAGCAGCCGTCTTGAACCACCTCTATCCTTGGATTTGTAAGCCTTCCTTATAGACCTTTCTGTGATAAAGTCTATAAATTCTGTCTTTTGAAAGAACCCAAACTAATACGCTAGAGATACTATGTGATTTTGGAGTGGTCTGATGTGATTTTCTCAGGAATGGAGAGTGTTTATGATGCTTTATAGCACCTTAAAAAGTTTTATTTATCTGGGACTTAGAAAAAGGTGATTTTATTGTGACACCATATGGCCCATATACAGTCTCTTTTATAAAGTGTGTGACTGTCAGGAGAGTTTAATGAGTAAGGTTGTGTGTTCCAAGATTGGTTTGTCTAGAATGGTATTGGAACCATTTTCTTGGGCAACAGTGGTTTAACTGAAACTAGCAGCTTCTTCTTGGTTATTCTACTCAGCAAAAGGCAAGTTGGAAAACACACATCCCCTAAGACAGACTGTCCAACCTGTGGCCTACTATTTTTTTTTTTTTGCCCATTTTTTTTTGTTTGTTTGTTTGTTTTGTAGAGAGGAGCAACTATCAGGGGCCACATATAAAATCTATAATGTCTTAGTAACTTTCTCATTACTAGGATATGCTGCTTAACACCTGTAACTTAAGCGAGAAAGGCTTATTTCAGTTTATGGTTTCAGAAGATGCCAGTCCATTCATAGGTAGCCTGCAATGACGGAAGGGCATGGCAGAGGGCTTAGCCAGAGAAAGGTGTTCAGAGCATGGCAAAACAGGCAGCAGAGTGAGCGAAGGGGGGAGCTGGAGGCAGAGGTAGCCTACCAGGTCATGCTTCAGTGTTCTAACCTTTTGACCAGGCCCCACTACTCAGCAGCACAGGAAATCAGAGGATTAACTCTTATGTTTGAATCATCTTCTAAACATGAAGCTTAGGGGACATTCCAGATTTAAATAATATCATATGATATAGTCAATACATACATATATAAGGACAAAAACTTCCTTTAAATAATTTTTTCATTGTAACATTTAAAAAATCAAGGCGAGAGCTGAGGTCATAATTCAGTGATTAGAGCTCATGCGTAGGCAGAGCGAGGCCGCAGGTGTGACCTCCTAGTGGGCATGGTGGCGCACACCTGTGATCCCAGTGCTCGGGAAAAGGAAGATTGCCTGGGCCAGAGTGAGTTTGGTACCAGCTTGGACTACAGAGTGAGATCTTGTCTCGATAAATAAATAAATAAATAAATAAATAAATAAATAAAGGCTAAAACAAAAACAATGGGCCACAGGTTGGACACACTTACTTATTAGTGAACTGGGACTAATTGAAAAGTTTCTATTTACTAGATATAGTCTATCTCTGCTTCTTCCAAATTTTCTGAAAAAGCTGCATCCATGTTTATGTGGGTAGAAACTTCTGCAGCCCACATGATGCTGCCAGGAAGTTCTCTGTGAGATGCACACCTCTTCTGCCATCTGTGGATCCTTTTAGATCTTCTGTGCCTGGCTAGTTTAAATGCTTGACACATTAACGTTCCTTTTATAGTTTTTCAAGTAGATTCACTTATGGACGCTGTTATTATCAAGGACAGACTCCCCGTGGCAGAATGGCAATTTGGTTAGAGAAAAATTTAATGGGGCTAGTTTAATATTCAAGTTGAAAAGCCTAAGGAAACATTTCAAGCATATTTTATTGCGTTTTAGTTTTGTTTTTTTCATTTAGTTTTTAAAGACAGGGTCTTACTCTGTAGTCCAGGCTGGTCGTGAACTCACTACGCAGCTCAGGCTGGCCTCTAACACAGGGCAATCCTGTCTCAGCCTTTTGAGTACTGGGATTAGCACGACTCCTGGCAACACTGCAAATATTTTTAAACTGTATTCTGTTGTTTCACATGCAGATGCAATTTCCAAGTCTCTACTAGAACTCTTGAGAGTTATTTTTTCTCAGAAAATGAAACGGTTGAGGACATTGCGAAGAACGTATCAGATATTTTATGACCTGTGGGCAACATAGAGGTAATAGAGGTAGCCGCTGACAATGAAATAGATGGATTTGTGAGGAAAGCGTCTTATCTTTAATTCAGTTAGAATACTAAAGACATTTGGTATGTACAGATATGTTTGTTGTTTGCCTGCTATAAATGATAATGTATTTAGGTCTATTAAATATATGTAATAGATTATTGATATATATATATATATATATATATATATATATACAAAACATTATTAGAACAAAAAATTTGATCTTTAATAGATTTGAAAGTAACTCTTCTAAAGAGACAAAATTATAAAAAATGAAGACTTTAATCGAAGTATCGACCAATGAGTTAGAGAATGAGCTTGACTAAGTATTAAGAAGATTGAGAGTTATAATGTTTACCATCTTAAGATATACTAAAGTCAATAATTTGTACAAGGATCACTCAATTAATGTTCTAGTGTCTAGTGACAATTGCTGAAAAAGATCTAAATATCTTTTGTTGGAAAGAGTACATAGTTATTACCTCTTCTGTTAACGGGTTTGTTTATGTGGCTTGATGCTGATAGTGTAAAGAGATGCTAAAATGGCCTGCTTGCTTTCTGGAGTAGATAAACTCCTATTATTTTACTAGTCTTTACTTAAATTAAGTACTTCAAAATTTTTAGTTTCTTAAAAAAGCATTTTGTTTTTTACAGGAAAGCCTTGCAAAGTAGAAACCAAAAGTTTGGACTTCTACCCAAATATGCCATGTTTTATTTCTCACCAAAAGAACAGTGCTTACATCTATAAATGTCAGCTGTAGTTTGGGACACAAATATGAATAATAACAGGATTTGTGTCCTGGGGATTGATCCCAGGGCCTTCACACTGAACTACATCCACATCTCATTTTTATTTTGAATGAAAGTTTTAGTCACTAAATTGCCAGGCTGAGCTTGGACTTGCAATCCTCTGCCTCAGTCTCCCAGAGTTCTGGGATTACAGACCTGTGCCACTGGGTCAGCTGAAATATAATACGATTTTAAAACTCCTGGTAACTTATGTAAGGGATGGCATTATTTTGTAATGATCTAAAAGTTGTGATTGTGTTATAAACTGATCATATATTCTAATAATGTATCTTCTGAGTTGAACATTTCTAATTAGAGATAGCTGGTCCTTAGAAAAATATTTAAGATGTGAAAATGTAATGCACGGGGTGGTATTGAAATCTTTATGCTTAAAACAAGGTTGATATATTGACTCATTATTGGTAAAATTTAAAACAATTGATTAACTTACTTTACTTATTTATGTAATGTGATGGATGGAGCCCAGGGTATTTGCACTGAGCTACAGCCCCAGCCCTTTTATTTTTTATGTTCAAATGGAATCACACCAAGTTGCCCAACTTGAGCTTGAAATGGTGATCCTCTCAGAGTGTTGGGATTACAGGCAGGTGGCACCATGCTTCAAAAAACTAATAACTATTAAAAGAGAAGTCTAACTTTCATCGAAATAAATTCTTTGCGTTCTCTACTGTCTTTTGTTAAGTTCAAATATTTAGAAAAACACTGAGTATCAACAAATAAGATCATATCAAACTGAAAATCTTCTGCACAACAAAGGAAACATTCAAGAGAGTTAAGAGAAAACCAACAGAATGGGGGAAATGTTTTGCCAGCTACTCCTTGGACAGAGGACTAGTATCCAGAATATAAAAAGAACTGAAAAAAAAAAATAAATTCCCCCAAACAAGGAATTAACCAAAAAATGGGCAAATGAAATGAATCAATAGTTCTCAAAAGAAAAAGTACAAATGGCCAATAAATATATGAAAGATGTTCAGCATCTTCAGCCATTGGAGCAATGCAAATCAAAACAACACTAAAATTCCATCTTATTTCAACAAGAATGACAATTACCAAAAACTCAAGAAACAACAACTTCTGGTGAGGCTGTTGGGGAAAAGGGACCTTTCTACATTGGTGGTAGTATTGTAAACTGGTACAATCACTATGAAATCAGTCCGAAGATGCCTCAAAAAGCTAAAAATAGCAGCTTCATTTGAACTAGTTATACCTCTTCTTTCTGGGTATCTTTCTGAAAGTGTTCAAGATGTCATACGTCAGCCATACATGTATACCCGTGTTTATAGCAGCATAATTCCTAATAGTTAAATCTTAGAAGCAGCCTATATGCCCATCAACAGAAGAATGAATAAGGAAATGTTCATATGTATTCACATGTATGTGGATACTATTCTGCCATAAAGAAAGATCAGTTTGAATCACTCGTAGGAAAATGGAAGCACCTTGAAACTGTTTTTATCAAAATGAATCAGACACAGGAGGTTAAATCATTTATGGTTTCTCTAATATGAGGAACCCAGGTGCACATAAGTAAAAGAGCTAAAGAAAAGCAAGATGACAAAAAAAGAGGGACAGACTTTGTGGGAAGAGAAAGGGGGTGGGAGGTAGGAGAAGGAGGGCGGAAGGGAAAAGGGAATCAGAATGACTATGATAAGGTAAGCATCTGCACTAGCTCCTCTGAGTGTAGTTACTATTTATCACCAACACATACTAATAAAAAGAACAGTTTTTGAAAATTTTACAAAAAATAAGTTTTTAGCAAGTTAGTTTTCACTTAGCTATCTGTTTAAAGTTTTGTTTTACAGTTTTGGTTAAATAAACTATCTTATGTAATGTACCTTATTTTTAAGAATGTAATTGTCTTAGTCATGATTGTTTTCTTAATATGCTGCAAAAATAACTAAATTGTTTCGTTTATTGATTTTGCATAGTGCTGACAGTCATCTAGCTGGTAGGAGTCAAGCTTCCTTGGTCAATAAGGAGCAGTCTTACTCAAAAAGGAGCGATCCTAGTCAATATAATAGATGTTAATTCTTGTACACTGTATTCAAAATTTTTGCTGTTCTAAGTACTTAAGAAATTCTAAAAGTGTTACTCAGCTGTAATTTTTGATCTTTGCCAAATGGTAATTCACACTGGTTAACAAAAAAAGAGGACTCTTAACTATTTGCTTGATGTGTTAGCAAATTAGCAAAATTAGCAAGTTAGCAAAACTAACTTGTTGCACAAATATATTGTCTCTCTTTAATTAATTTTGTCATTATATTTCTTACTTCAAAGCTACTGTAAAGATTAGATTGTCATTCCTCTTACTAGCTTGTTTTATTTATGCTTGTAAGCTTTGTTTGTAAGTTTCAATGTTTTAGGGTGCTGAGTATCAAATAGGTATGATTAGGCTTGGCAATGGACTCTAGATAAGCTTAGCCTTAGAGTTCTTCTTCTAAACTCTGGTTATTACCCAAATTCATCAAGAAGGGTTTCAAAACACTGACTTAAATCTGTCTGTCAAATCTCCTTCAATATGAGAACTGACCTGGTCTAACTGACCCTGGGGAAGGCTACCTCAGGGCCTAGGAACAAGGTCACAGATGGTTGTGAGCATCAGAGTCACTCGAATTGACAACTCTACCAAAAATAAACAGAGCTATGGAAGTTATGAAAGAGATTGCTACGCGCAATTGTCTAAAAGCAAAAGTCCTTCCAGCAGGTATGACTGCCGGGTCTCTCCTGACTTCATCTTCCTCTTGCATCTGACCTCACAAGCTTTAGTGATGCTTTTTCAGGATCCAACACTGGTTTCACTTGGCTCCTTTGATGGAATCTAGACTCCAACCCAGCATCAGACATCCAGCTAAATAACGTAGCGATTCAAGGCCCTCAAGACGGAGGGCTGGACTGAGGAAAGGGGCAACTATCCATATACCTGGCATGGCAAGATAGAACTTAAAAAGTTAATTTTTTTTCTCCTTAGAGAGAAGTGACTTCTCCAAAAATTGGTCAAGCCTATTGCATGAACGGCCGTTCTTACAACAGACAGCATCTAAAGATGCTGGTAGCAGATGGTCAAAGTCCAGTTTCATTTTTTTAGGCAAGGAAGGGAGAGGTCTGAGAGGAGAGGAAGCAAGCCTGGACACGTGCACTACCCATGTCTTCCGTCACCCCACGGTTTCTTGCTGTAATCGACTCTAACTCACCTGGGCATGGGGAGGTGGTGATTGGGGTGATGAGGTCTATGTGTCTCTTTGGAGCTAACTTTGAACACATCCTTTTTCCTTTTCACCTAAATAAATAATCTGCCTTGATTTGGCCAATGGCAAGAAAATAAACCTGAGTGTATGGACCTGCATGACTGGTAACAACCATATTGTACTGGGAGTGATCTGTATACATCCAACATAAATATTTGTCAAAAAATAAAATATTTTTACTTTCCGCTACCACTTTAGTGGGTTATTTCTCAGATTTTTTTTCGTGCTTTTTTTAAACTAAAATTTATACTGCACATTCCTGCTAGAAAAGTAGATGTAGTTTTGGAATGAGCAACTAAGATTTCAATCTATGTGAATTTCAGTTCGCTGAAAGTATAAATCATCCCCAGAACAAAGTCAAGGAAGGTATAACAGTTAGATATAGTAATTATCAAAAACTACTCGTTACATGAAGGTGAATCACTGATTTAATTATTATTAATAGATGTACTTAAAGTATTGTGTAATTTTAGGTATACAATTATGCCTAATGACCCAGGGATCGTGGAGTTGAGTTTATATGAGGACACTGATTACCAAATGAAATCAAATTTCATTCCATATATACTTACTTCTGCAATATTATCTGTAAGTTTAAATACTTTAAAGAGATATTATGAAATATATTACATTATGCATTATAAATAAAATACATTATAAAATGGTGGTTGAAGGCACTAGAATTTGATCCTCTGTACTGTTAAATTATTTATCCTACTAGGATACTGTTTCTCAACTCTTCTTTTTCTCTTTTCTTTTCTTTTTTTCTGTGGTACTGTGGATTGAACACAGGGGTTCGCACTGAACTATCATCTCAGACTTTTTTTTAGTTTGAGTAAAGACTTTGTTCAATCTTGCAATCTTCCTGTCTCAGCATCCCAGGTGCTAAGATCATAAGCATGTGCCCCCATGCTTTATTTTTCTCAATCCCTTTGAACTCATATCTGTTTTGGATAAATATCAAACCCACCATTGATGTGCAATTAATGCATACTTGCTCAGTACATCCTTTTGTGCTTATTCTCACCATCGCTATCATAATGGGTCTGAAGTGGTTGAGAATCTCTTCATGTGTTTATTAGTTATTTGCATATCTTTTTTAGAAAAAAAGTTTATTCAAAAATTTACACATTGGGCTATTTGCCTTGTTAGTGTTGAGTTGTACCACTTCTTTATATATTCTGAACGTGAGCGCCTCATCAGATACATACTGGCCATTTCTGAAAAATTTCTCTTAAGAGCCCAGGAAATATTGTTGACCTTTATGTTCTATATTTTGAATTATAAAAAATAAGGTTGGAGATGTTGCTTAGTGTTAGAACGTTGATCTAACACGTACAGAAGCCTTGATTCCATCCCCAGAACTACAGACAACAACAAAAACACAAAGCTTTGTTTTTATTTTCAAATATGAAATATTAAATTTGTTTTCAACTTGCCTTTTCTTACTTCTCCAAATTCTAATCTGTCCTTCCTACTAAGGGCAAAAGGAAGAAGAACAGGTGAACTTAATAGGTTGATAATATTATGTGGAGGAAGATTTTAGAAGCAATACTCTTTCCTGCTTATTCATGAGCGCTATGGTTTAGATCTAGAGTGTCCCCACAAAACCTCACGTATTTGGATATAGTGGGATAACTGTGGAACTGTGTGCTATTGGGACCAAGGGCCTGGCTGGAAAGGGCGAATGGTTGGGGTTATTGTGTCAACTTGTTGAGATTGGGTGGCACCGAGGGCTGAGATTTCAGGTGTGTACTGATTTGTGGACCAGGAGGTGAGCAAGAGGCACCCACCCTGGGTATAAGAGACCCAACTGGAAACTCGAACTAAGCAAAGGCAAAAGGAAGAAGCATCGTTTCAGCTTCCTCCTGGGAAAGCTCTGGTCTTGCCTGAGTTCCCAGACACAAACCTGTTCCTCTTCAGTTGGCTCCTGCCTCACTTGGCTTCTGTCTGTGATGCTGTGAGGAGCCCTCCAGCCTCTACCATGGGCTTTCACCATTGCCAGCTGCATGGACTATGTGAGACCTCCTGAAACTTTGAGCTACAATAAATCTTTCCTCCCTTAAGTTGTGGATGTCAGGTATTCTGCCACAGCAATGAATAAATAACAAGACAATGAACATGATTGTGTTCTGTAAAAATTTAGGCAAGAGAAATGATCTACAAATGAAATGTTTTATAATTTTTTTGTAAATACATGCATTCCAAATTCTATAATGCAATAGAGACATGAGTCGGGGAATCAGTGAGTGTCTATGCCCACTCCTTTCTCAGAGGTTCACCCTTTTCCGAGCTGACCATTGCCTCTCTTTCTACCCAGTCATTCATGTTGGGACCTTTTTAGGTCATTTTTTAATGCATTTTGTAACACCTGTCTATAGTCTGTCTTTTGTACTTGGCCCACTTCACTCAGCATTATCGACTCAAGGTGGCCCCATTTTCATTCAAAAGCTTCATATCTATCTGTCTTTGTGGCTGCACATTTTACTATTTAGATTGTGATTCCCTTGTCTAAATCAATTGTGATTTGTGAACTGATTGTATAACATACATTTAAAAACTGAAGCAGACTAGTTGCAATTCTTTGTCATGACAGGCCGGCCCAAGTTACCTTAATAAAATTAGATATACTGCATTTTAACATCTCCTCCACAACCACAATGTAGTGGTCATTCCAAAGTTTTTAAATAACCTATATTTAATCATGTTAAATACATAAAGAAAATCTGTTTTGAAAATTCAGTTATAGAAATGTAGATAAAAACACAAATAAAATAAAAGATAATTTGAGTACATCAGATTTCATCAAAATTAAAAACTTTTATGTTTGAAATGATGTCATCAAGAAAGCAAAAACAACTCAAGGAATAGGAGAAAATATTTATGTAGTATGTATCTGATGAGGAACTCATATCCGGAACATATAAAGAGGTGGTACAACTCAACATTAAAAAGGCAAATAGCCCAATGTGTAAATTTTTGAATAAACTTTTTTTCTTAAAAAGATATGCAAATGACCATAAATACATGAGGAGATTCTCAACCACTTCAGACCCATTATGGTAGCTATTTATTTTTTAGAATAAGCACAATAGGATGTATTGGGCAAGTATGTGTTAATTACACATTAATGGTGGGTTGTGAAATATAAGACCACAGTGAAATGATAGTTTGGTAAGTTCTCAAATGTTAAACATGCAGTCACCACAGGACCCGGTCCCACTGCTATGCAGATATTTAAGAGAAGTGAAAACATATATCAAAATATAAACAAGTACATGAATTTTTATAGCAGAATTATTTATAGTAGTCAAAATGTAAAAACAACATAAATGTCTATCAACTTATGATGAGATAAGGCAAATATAGAATTTTCAAACAACGGAGCGTCATTGGGCCACAAAAAAGAATGAAGTTTCAATACCTCCTACATCATGGATGAACTTTGAAACATTATACTAAGTGAAAGCAGACACTCCTAAAAGACTGCTCATTGTTTCATTTTACTTACATAAAATTTCAGAAAAGGCTAATCTATGGAAATAGAAAATAGATTAATGCTTATGATGGGCTGGAGTAAGGTGACGAGATGGGACTGCTAATGGCAATGGGTTGCCTCTAGGGAGAGAGGAATTTCAGGAATTAAATAATGGGAGCCAACGCACAATGTTGTGAATGCTTAGCAAAAACCACGATAGGGCACACTCGCAAAGGGTGAATTTTGTGATGTGTGAATTATGTCTCAATGAAGTTGTTATTACAAAAAGAAATGTCCTAATTGTCTCAAATACATTTGTTTTAGCAATAGTAATTGGGATCAAGATCTCCCAAGGTTCACATCAGGCATTTGGTTCACACGCTCTGAAGGCTCTTTTAAAATCCATCCCGGTTTCCCGTGTTCCTCTTCCTTGTGCCAGGTGCTTGTTGAACGGCTACAGCAGGTGATTATTTTCCTTGTGTTAGAGTTAAAAATGGTGAAATGTCTTTTATTTTAAATGTTCTCCTGCCTCCGTTAGTATATGGAAGACATACATGCCTGTTAAGGGGACTCTGAGCATTCAAAGACATAGGTTCTCATTAGTCTGCTTCCCTCAGCAATCCGCCTTCTGTGATCCCCCGACCGCCCTCACTGCCGACCTCTGCCTGGTCTCCATTACCCTCGGCCCAGCCCGGCCTCCCCAGGGTGGCACACAGAATTGCAACTCCAGATGTGGACTGACCAGGGAAGCATCTATAGGAGGATTATTTCCCTTGATCTAGTCATCATATAAATTAAGACCTTATTAGCTATTTCATTCCCTGACTCATGCTCTTAACTCACTTGCCCCTTGAAATCAACTAAAATGCCTAAGGAGTGTGTGTGTGTGTGTGTGTGTGTGGGTGTGTGTGTGTGTGTGTGTGTGTGTGTTTTCATATAAACTTCTGATGCTAGATTGTGTACAGTACAGTGAAAATTTTGGGCTTCAATGAAGTTTTTAAATTTTTATTTATTCCCATTAAATCTGTTGTTTTGATTTCTGTCCCCTGTGTCAGCTTTAGTGACCTTTTAAATGATGAATTTTTCATACTATACGAGTCCTAGAGTCACACCTCTCTGTTGCAAAGTCAAGTACAGAATCCCAGCGCTCTCCTTTGAAGCGCTTCCTTCTGAAAGGACAATGATGCATTATTTTCATGACTCTTTGGTTTACTCAACGATAAGTCCACAGAACGTTCCTGCTACCCAGGCCTTAGTTTCCCATGTGCTTGTTCTATAGGAATGGCAGAGAAGGCTGAGAAATGTCCTATTTCTTTCTTTTTTAAACTTTCTTTGCAGCTCACTAAATAATACAGGATTTCCTTGATCTTAAGAATGAAATGTGGCCAGTCATGGTGACGCACACTTGTAATCCCAGATACTTGGAAGGCCGAGGCAGAGAGAATTTAAGTTCCAGGCCCAGCCTGGGCAACTGAATAAGACTCTTTTTCAAAATAAAAATATTTGAAAAAAACTTGGTATGTTGCCTTTTATTCTTCTACCTTGTCTTCTCTCTCTCTCTCTCTCTGGTTGTATCATTTTCTTTTGAGACAGAGTCTCACAATGGTTTCCAGGCTGGTCTCGAACTCCTGGATGCCACTGCCTCGGCCTCCCAAATGGTAGGACTGGAGGCACATGCCATGACACCTGGTTCTTTTTCTTTAAATTTCATCTTACCATTTGACATTTGGACAAAATATTCATCGACTTCAGGATTTGTCTCTTTATAAAAATATTTATTCATATTATAAATTTTCTTAAAAATACATGTAAGGCTTATGCATATCAATAAAATGGGGAAAAATACATGTAGGTTCCGTGCAATGAGTCTTGTAATAAAAACCATATGCACATAGCACACCACATAACTGCTTATCCATTTACATCCTCTACTAGGAAATGACATGCTTAAATCTATCCACTACGCGGTGAAGGGCAGAATGCAGAAAGAACAGTCAAACCCACGCGTGAACGCAGCAAATTCACTTCCAGGGTAAGCTGGCACCCTCAGCGTCTTCTCGTTGTCGTCTTCTTCACGCGCATTCAATCTACCCAGTGACGGGCTTTTCTGAGGAACCCGGACACCATACATGCTAGAGCATCTTTCCCTGCCACAACCACGTGACCGTGCCAGCCTCTGCATCTCAGCTGATCCAATTCAGAGATGTGGCCATGCCAAGTGAACCTGACGCACTGCCGTTTTTCTTGTCACTTGTCCACGAAGCATTTGTGCTCAGAGTAGGTGTTCAGGAAGTGCTACTTGGGTTAGCGTTGCAAGGGACCTGTGGGGCTCCTCCTGCTTGATGGGGTGACCACGCTCTGGGAAGATCGCATGATCTTTTTTTGAACTAGGGCTGGCCCCACATTCCAAATGGAAAACCGCCAAGGTCTGGAAGAGAGCAGATGGCTCCTCTCTGGAAGATGTAAACTTGATCCTGCTCGATGAATTTTTCCCTTGCTAAAATAATATACAAAGCAGTAAATAAAGCAAATATTCTGTAGGAATCCTATGTGAGGCATGCAGGGAAGACTTCTCTGTCAAAGCTGATGTTCCAGAATCATCTTTGGCCTGGCTGAGACAAATGGTTTGGGGTTATTTAGACCCACAGTGAGTGTACTTTGCTTCAGGGAGAGACATTCTGAACATAACCATATTAATGGAGCTCATAACTTTACTAGTAGATTAATGAAGATCTGAAAGATAGGCTAAGTCTCATCTGTTACTGGATAATGTGGTGATTAATGTTTGTGATGTAATAAAGAGGCCCTAATTAGGAAACTACAGGGGAAAACCCTAACAGGCTTTTTCACTTAACCAAATCTCCTACCATTGAAAGAAATTTTGAAGTGTCATTGGATAAGCTTTATGGGCTCAGTATGCAAAATCGGAGTGCAGCCTAATTAAATGCTAACTGGAGGCAGTAATCTAATGATCCACTGAGACCTCGTATCTTTTCTTCTGAAAATTCCTAAATCAGAACAAATTACTGGGGAAAATGATTTGTGGTTACAATAACAAACCAGGCAATGTTAGTGATGTCCCGAACTCTATGGTCAGTTCTTTTCAGCGTGTGGGAAACACTCAGCAACATTTTCAATGGGACACTCACCTGTGGTCCAACTGTCACTCTCCGTATAATGTTTAGTAAATGTAAAGCATTAATGAGCTCATTTTGAAAGCGAATTTTATACCTCCCTTTCTTTGGGCTAATAAAAACATTTCAGCATGCCAGACTTAAGTCCTAGTTTTCTCTACATGCATAGCACAATTACGTCACATTTCTCTTTTGTATTAGAAGAACAGTCTGGAAATAAAAACCTAAAGCTTTAAGATACCCTGCAATATGTGTACGCTATAAGAATGACATGTTCTCACATTTGAAATGTATTTATGAAATTATAATAAGACTTTCAAGTAACACTGGTAAGAATGCTTTTTTTTTTTTTTTTTGCATGTTGTCTAGCAGTTTCTAGAGACAAATGACCAGATTTAAGGGGCTAGTGACCTTGTGAGGAGGATCAACGGTCAAAGCTTTGTCAGAACTATTATTGTTAACCAGTTGTTAATTGATAGACATGTCTGGGTCTGGGAGGTTAGCTCTTGTACAAGATTGAGGAGAAGGAAACAAAACTCTTAAAATGATCTTTCTGGGCAGTGCCCTTTAATTTTGATTGTCTATGGCAATTACTGTTTTGAAAACCAGCCAATCAGATGGCTTCAATAATTATGCAATGTTCTGCCCAGTAGTGCTATAATTAAAGGTCTTATATTTAAAAAGGAAAATAATTTATTCATTTTTATCTATTTTAATTGATCATAATTTTTATATCTCTTGCCATAAATTTTTTCTAGAATCATTTTATAGGAGCTTTAAAGCTTTTATTTCATAAAGAAATTATTCATGTGACTGTAAGTCTGTAGTCTAGGAAAAAAATCATTAATTTTCCAAAATTATACTAAGATAAACAACCATCCACATTTTTCAGGTCGCAAGAACAAACTCCCTGACCAGTGACCCCAGAGGAAAAGCAACAACTAAAGGAGAATGAGCTGAGAAAAAGTATGTTAGTAATCAGTAAAATATGAGTAAATAAGTTATGAAAGTTAAAAAATTCTGAAATTACTAAATTTGCCTTCATATCTGTCACTTTAAGTATATTTATGTGGTATAGATTTAAGTTCATTTAATGTAGCAATGTGATATAGTTTTAACTTTGTTTTGTTGTAGCAATTCACTTATTAGGTCACTAATGAAAGTTTATCCTAAGGAAACTGACTGATGTAAAGATAACCCTGTGAATGTACAAATATGCACCTTCCAGTATTCAGCTAAGGCAATTAAATTTTATTTTTTCGTCTTTCCCAAATTTACTAGTCTTTTGAACTATATGCTTCTAGTTATTTTCTAATATGAACTGGTAGGTAAGGCCAGGTTTAACAATAACAACAAAGATATAGGAAAATATGGAAAAAAAACTTTTGGTGAATATCCCAATAAAGGGATTGGTTGGATTCAGGGAAGAGGTATCAAGATTTAACTACTGTGAACCCATTAGAGGAATGGGAATCTGAGTTAGAGTGGTGACTTAAGTGAAATGATTTAGGTGCGGAAGATTAATATGTTAAACACCGTATGGTTTCTCAGACTTGGAAAACCCAGAACATAGACATTCTTTGGAACCACATGAAATGATAGCTGGAGCCAGGGGAAGGGACAGGGAGGGAGTGGGAGGGTAGAAAACAGGAAGGGACTGTACAGTTGATATGATACATAGGTGTACGAAACACCCAAATTCATTGTAAATACTGTGTATTGCATTTGTATATTAATAAAAATAGTGGGGAAAAAAAGAACAAACTCCCTGACTCCTTTACATGTTTACCACCAGAGTTTCTGCGTCAGGCAGCATCTCACGGTCCGTGTACCATTCCGTTTGCTCTCAGCACATAGCAGGCCCTCCAAATGCACATGTTGAGTTACTGCATAAATGAGAAGCAAGCCTCCTTGTGGACATCTTTAAACACACACTTTTAGTTTGCAAATAATTATTCAAAACCAGTGATGCCCATAACCTATTGATACGTGAAAGAAGACAATCTATAAAATACGGACTTATTTTTATAACAAAGAGAGGGAAAGGACAATATACGTAAAACATCTGAATTATTAAACAAAGTCAGACAACTATAAAATTATAGGATCAGATGCCTCTCTGAGAAAACTTTAGTTTCCTAAGAGCATATGAATTAGGAAGCTCAGGCAAGCAAAATGAAAATCCTCGAAGCATTCTTCTTGGCCGTGCCTTGTGTCAACCATTCTTACAACCCCTTGCCCTTACCGGCAGGCACGGGGAGAGGGTAGGGTCATGAGAACGAGAGACCAGAGGGTTGCAGCTACAATAACCACTAATGTTTATTCTGAAATGTCCTCTGAGACAAAATGTTATCTCTTAAATCCTCTGGCTGAGAGGGTGGCAGGGCTCTTGATTGTCACCTAACAATATTTTGTCTGTGATAAAGAGAAAATTAAATGCCAGCAAAGACCTTAACAGAGAGCAATTGGATGATGAACATTAATTTTAAAGTACGTCCTCAAGAAGAGCCCAGAGCAATCTACACTACACTCTGCTTCTTCAGCCACATGTGAGTATCTTCCAACACTCCAAGTGCCACGGGGCAGGGTAGGTGAGGGAAGAAAATTTAGGACCGGGGAAATTTTTCAGTGCACCTTTTTGCACTAATAAATACAAAAATAAATTGAACATTAAAAAACCCACCTAGAATAGACTTCAACAGGAAAAATTCTGTTGGAAGATCTCCTTGTTTTCTTGGTGTTTCCTCTGTTTCCCAGCTGGGCTTTGAGTTCCATGTGTAATATTCTGAGACAAATCATTGGAAATTTTTCAGTATACTGTCTTAGATTCCTTTTTTTGCTGTTGTTGTTGTTGTTTTTGCTCGGGCACAGTATCCAACACCCACAACGTAAGGGAAGAAAGGTTTATTTTAGCTCCATTTTCAGCAATGGCAGGAAGGTTCCAGCTGCTCAGGGCATTGCATGAAGAAAATCAGGGGCCTCCAGAAAAAGCTGAAGCAAGAATACATATACCTCCAGGCCATGCACACACCTCTCATCCACCACATGCCCTTGGTCTACCCCTCCTGACCAGGCCCTGCTTCCTAATAGCACATGAAATCCATAGACAATACCCCTATCCAGATATATGAGGCATCTGTGGCATATTCCAGATCCATATCATAACACATACAATTCATAGTCTATGGTAGAGGTTAAGTAGACAGAAGAAATTCAGTGTGGCGAAGGCTCTTGCACTCTCTCTGTAGGTTTGTATGTGTATCTTACATATGTGCAAGCCTTTCCTTCTCGTGGCGCTCTGTCTCATCAAAAAAATCTCAGGTGTATTGCCAAACCAAGGTTTTAAAAAGTTTTAATAAGAGGTAATTGTGTTCCTTTTTCTGATTCCACCCAGCCTCCAAATCTTTAACAATTTTGGTCCTGATCAAATAACTCAAGGCGAGAATCTTAGGCTAGACATGCAATGCAGCCTTAAAGTGGAAAGTAAAAGAACTATGTAAGAGTAGTCGGTGTAGTAGGGATCAAGGGTGGAAGCGATGAGAATTGTGCTCAATAGTTGTGTGCACAAATGCAGACACACTTCTTTGATTGTGGTCCAGTTAATCCCAAGAAGTGTCACTATATGGTATATCTGTAAACAACAATGGGAGAACCCAAGGTGATGTCCTTCCTACTCTGGTGAGTCCCAGGGCCATATCTCTGAAGTGCACTCAAAGCAAACCCTTCAGGAGCTTGTTAAAGTGGGAGGCAGGATGGCCTAGATTCGGCATTGCTAACAAATGCCAGGGTAAAAGGTCTATACAGGGGTTCCCTAACCCTAGGACCACGAACTGATACCAGTAATGGCTTTGGAAAGATCTGGCTGCGGGAACAGATGAGTGCCGAGAAGGAAGTGTGCTCCCGTGTGGTTCTAAGGCCAATGCTCATCTGACAGGGGGCGAAGCTTTGCTCCCCAGTCCCCTCCTCCTGTTGCCGGCCATTTCAAAGCTATCCTCCAACAACCCTCTGCACAACAAGAGCCTGCACACATGCCAGTCCCTGGAAGAAGAGTCTTTCAGCTAAACTGGTCCCTGGTGTCAGAACCGTTGGGGACCACTAGCTGTGAAAACCCGCCTGTCTCTTCCAAATCAGGAGAACAGCTGCCATCGGGGAGCCAGACTTCCAGTTCCCATTGGCCAGTGAACTTCTAACACCTCATTTGCCAGGGCAACAGCACCGACCCTGTGGAGCTTCCAGGGAGCTTTGTAAATAAATTCTTTAGCCAACGCCAGAGATGATCCCTGATTTAGCACAGCCGCACTTAACAACTTGTACAGATTTACAATGGTGCTAAATCAATGATCAGTCAGTAGAAACTCTGTCTTAAAATTCTGAATTTTCATCTTTTCCTGGGCTAGTAATTTTTCTGATTCTCTCTCACCAACTGAACAAAAGCAGCTCCCACTTGGCTATGTGATAACAGGAGAAAATAACGAATGGTCTATAGCATACTGTGCCGGCAGCTTTTTAAGAAAAATACAAATATACTACAGATTCAATAACATGGTAATTACACACCACTGGCAGCTTTTTTGATATCGTGTTTCCGCATCTTCTTGTGTCTGTGAAGTACCCACCTGTGTGTGTACACATGATTATAAAAGAGGTTTTGGGTTAGATGATTTTTTTTTTTTTGTCTGAAATGTGGCTCACATAAATGCTCTGGGAATTGAGTGTTTAAGGTAGATAACGCTAAGCTCTGATGCTTAGCAGGTTAATATTTTGTTGGTTATTTTTAGTGGAAAGTTGCTAAGCAATTTCTATTAAATTTAATCTTTGACACAGACCCCCTAAGAATAGCTGAACATACCACAGCAGGAAGAAAGAAAGGATGCCAAATATTTATTTTAAACATTTCCAATTTTCCCAAACACCAACTGGTTCAATTCTCCCAGCCAGCCCATTAATAAATCTGCTATCCAACAATGTGGGCCTAAACATGGCTTAGCTTGGCTGCACTTGATTATCGAATGTATAGAATGTCTTTCTCTTTAACCAAAACACTTCAAGGGTGAGACGAGGGCCAGGAAGTGGGACCGTCTGAGCCTCGGATGGGTGCAGAGTTGATGTCCCCTTGCCTGGTTGTTGACACAAGCCTGGATTCCTACTCTTTCTGAATACTCTCCTGGAAAACTTAGCTATCCGGCTGGGAATGTTTTCTCTCTGTTCTCTTCTCTCCTCTGACGGCAGCAGGAGTCTCCCTTTTTAGCAAAAGGCAGCTGAATTCAACCACTTCCAACTCCAGGAAACAGCCAAAATGTCTCCTTCTTCCTCATAAACCTCTGTAAGCCTCCCTTAACGAGTATGTTAAAACTGATTACGGAGCTGCAGGACATAGCTCCGTGGTTAGAGCTCTTGCCTAGAGCGTACAAGATCCTAGGTTCAGTTTCCCAGCACCACAAAAAAAAAAAAAAAAAAAAAAAAACCAGCCTGGCACCGTGGTGCGAGCCTGTTAATCCCAGCATGCAGGAGGCTGAGGCAGTGGAATGCCTGAGCCTACAGAGTGAGTTCGAGACCCACCTGGAGTATGGAGTGAGATTGTCTCAAAACAAACAAATGAAATTAATTATAGTTACTGGTATTCACCATCATGCAAGTGCTGTAATTTTACATGTAAAAAAACTAGCCAGGTCCAGTGATGCAAGCCTGTAATCTCAGCAATCTGGGAGGCTGAGGCAGGAAGATCATATATATTTTGAAGCCCAGCCTGAGCAATTTAGCAACTTAGTGAAACTTTGTCTTAAAACCAAAAATAAAAACAGACTGGGGATGTAGCTCAGTGTGAGGGCCCTGGACTCTATTCTCAAAACCAGAAAAACGATAACAAAACCACTTTCACTAGACTGCTCTGGTGTTAAGAAAAAGCATACAAAACTTAGAAATAAAGCCAAAAGGATGGCTGTCATTTCAGTTCCTACTAAAACCCTTTTTAATATCTCCACCTAAGGATTAATTTATTCTCTGGATGTGGGATATTCGTATTACCCCATTTCTGTTGCTCTCACAAGATCTGAACCCAGGTGCTTTGTAAAGAAAAGAGGTTTACTTAGCTCAGTTTTGGAAGCTAAAAGTCTGAGAAGGGGCAGCTGCTTCTCTGCATCACAATGTGATAGAGCAGTGAGAATGGAAATGGCCACCGCGGTAGAGTCTCCGCGCGTGCAGAGGCCTCCCTTCAAAGGCAGGCCTTCAGCCCTTCTGAAGGCGCTACCCACAAGGGTCGTTTTGTACTGGGCCCTATCTCTAAAATGACCTCCACATTGCTACACCGAGAACTGTATCTCCGTGCATGAACTTTTGGAAGACAAACTACTTCCAAACCATATCTAACCCAGTAATGTCGTTCCAACTTCCTTTTTAAAAAATGCTTTTCCTTGTAAACATGTAAGTCCTTGCTCCCCAGGTGCTCTTACAAGCAGGGTCACCCTTTTACTGGGTCCCTCATGAATTAAATCGAATACAGTTTCACATGTATTCATCCTACATTTCTTTGAGAGTCATGTTTTAGCTTTTTAAAAGTTAATGTTTTATTCATACCATAAGTCAGCCCATCTGGTTTATACTATAGATTCAATTTTTAGCAACATTCTTTTAACGAAAATGTGAATGTTCGTATTTCTTAGCATAGTGTTCAAGCTTCCTCACATCCTGGTCTCAGCTGCTACCTCCTCTTTCCCAATCTCTTCTTCCCACGCTAGTCTATGTCTCCTCAGGCAGGATTAGCTATCCCCTCAGCTTGTGCACTGAGTCCCCCAAACATATGAGTGTGGTTAAATTAACTTGTTTTCCTCTCCTTCCGGCTGGTATGTTAACCTGGAGGTTAATTCAAATGGCAATCTGCATCCTGGCCATAGTGATTGCATCCTGGTGGGGATCATGTGACCCACCTGCCTCTGCAATCATCTTGTCCATCTGGCACATTTGTGGCAACGGTGCGACACAATCATTTTTTGCTTCCCCTTAGATGTGCTCTTTAGCCCTGGAAGGTGATGGCAGGCAGTGTAGAATCTTGACATAAGCCAGTCTCAGAAAAGCCAGTAATATCACAGAAGACAGCTCTGAGCGCTGGCAGGAAACAGGCCTTGGTAACACAGTTTGGTTTGTAGATCACGTCTTGTGACTAGCTGTGCTTCTAGACCTTTCAGTACTGCTCTCCAATCACGTAAACCTGGTAGAATCAATCTTCCTATTACTTGATTTGTATATTCATCAGTGTTTCCTCAAAATTTTTGTATTTGCCTAACCTCTGCCCAAAGGGAAACATATTTTATATTCCTCCTCATACTTTACTCAGTTTCTGGTTCAGTCAGTACTCAATAAAGGTTGCCAAAATTAGTTATAGAAAAACTTCATGGGTCTACAGTCTTGGCGTTTTCATAAATAATGAAATATAAATCTACGGTCCACACTTTCTGCAGGCCTCACTGTCTCCAAGACCCACTGTCCTATTACTTGTTCTGGCATCATTTTCATCTCACCTGGAGCCACATGAATCTCTTGGTACGCCTCACTCTGCATCAGCGCCTGCCTGCTTCCTCTGAAAATTTTTCAAGAGGATTTGCCTGGGCGGTCAGCCAGGCTGGAAAACTGCTTAACAGAGGCCTACGTAAATATGCCCACATCATACGTACACAAGATGCACTCAGTCACTCACAAATTTTGGACTTCAAAAATGACTGGAAACTCAGTGTTACGGGTGGAGATCTACCCTGAAATCTGTGGGCAGCCGCATCCCAAGACCAGCCTGGGTTCAGGAGGCCTGAGGATGAATCTCTTCTCACAACCACGTACAAATGTTGGAACGCTTTGGAATCATCTCACCCAAGGGACATCTACCACGCCTCCGTGCGACAAGTGCACTGCTTGCTGATAATCACATCAGGTTTGTTGACTGCACTTGCTGTACATCTCTTGTGCAAAGAACGAGGACTCAGAACATCTGTAGGAAGAATAAGCAAGTATGTGTATGAGGCGGACACCCACACAAAGAAGCAGAATTTGTGATTTGTGTCCGAGATGTGTTAATGGTTTTGCTACCACTTGTTTCTTCCATCGACTTGGTACTTAATGCTCTCACCAGTGATGTAAGATTGGTGTTCCCAGTTGAGGCACAGTTGTGGGACATAACAGATACAGGTATCTGTTCAACAACAATGACTTGCTCCACAGGGTTCCTGTGCACTTAGGTTTTGAAAACTGAACATGAAATATTTCAAATCTTTGTGACATATGACAAAAGTCGACATTTCAGAGAATATTTTCTGTGAATATGTCTAAAGAAGGCAAGATTCAAACTTTTATATAACACAGAGGAAGATGTGACTCTCAATGATTGCCTAAAATGTTCCACTTTTTATTTCAGTGATGTGGTGATTCTGCTCTCAAAAATGGTTGATAACCACATTAGGCTCTGTGCAGGTGTTAGAATACAAGCTTGTAAAACTTATGAAATCTGTGGAAATTGCTCAGTGAAAGTGGAATTTCTGAGATGTTTTGGCCTCTGTTCCCCTCTACGAATATGTGAATGAGTGCGACAGTTTGGATCTTAAGAAGTCCTCTAATGGCTCATTTGTTAAATGTTTGGTCCCTAGAAATGGTGCAACTTTTAAGAGGTGTGGCTTTAGGATGTCTTTAGGTCATTGGGGTTTTGCTTCCTGGCCATGAGGTAAATGGTCCTGCTCTACTATGCGCTCCCGCCCTGAGGTGTACCTTTACCATAGACCCAAAGCAACAGAACAACTGTTCACTGACTAGAACCTCCAAAACCCTCAGCCAAAGTAAGCCTTTTTCCTTTATTAGTGGATAATATGTTGTATATTTGTTATAGTGATGGATAGCTGACTTACACAATCAGTTAATGTCAGGCCCCACCTCCCAACCCTACACAGTATCCATAAGAACATGAGGCTTCTGGGGGATACTTCAAATCCAAACCATGACAGTTAACAAATTCATACTCCAATGTGCTAATAGTTATATGGAGAACTGAAAAATATAAGGCATGAAGCCTATCGTGAATTGCTTGCAATCATTAAAGATAAAAGATTACATCACAAAATTTATATTTATGCATGAACGATCAGCTCAGAGTTCTCTACTTTCACCCTTCTCTGGTTATTAGAAGACCTGATCACTTCTTTTTCTAGACTCCCAGTGCTGTAACTCTGAACTTTCATAGTTTCTATAAGCATCTTCTTTCCTCCAGGTATGTTTGTAGTTTCCTGGTATAGTTAAGTACTTTTTTTTTTCAAAAGAAAAGTAGGATAAATAAACCATGACCAAAGATAGCAGTGCATCAGAAGAGTCAAGAGAACATTCTGTATTGCAGCAAGTGTGAGACAAGCAGGGCAGAATGAACTCTGTCTCCAAGCTGCGATGATCAGGGAAGATTTCACTGTGGAAACTTGAAACGCATGGGAGCCTTCAGAGCTTGCCTGGTCAGACTTCTGTCATTGTGTGTATGACAACTAAGTCTCTACCCTCTTCCTCCATAAGACCTAGTGCTGCCCTTTGATTTTTATTTCAAAGAAATCAACACAGAATAAAAGGAGATAGAAGGTTTTTACAAAAGTGCTTATAAGAAATAGCAACTTTGGGGAAAAAAAGAAAAGAAAAGAAATAACAATTTCAGGCTGGAGGCATGGCTCAGAGGGTAAGAACACTTTTCCTTTGTTTTGATGCTCCATACCTTCTCCCCCCTTGTTTTTGTGGAGAACACCCTTCTATAGCTTCTTGAGAAAGGGCACAGGGGAGATAAACTGAAATTTTGTGTTTTTTTGTTTGTTTGTTTGTTTTGTTTTGTTTTGTTTTTTTGAGACCGGGTCTCATTCTGTAGCCCAGGTTGATCCTGAACTCACTATGGAGCCCAGGCTGGCCTTGGACTGACGGCAATCCTCCTGTCTCCGCCTCCTGAGTGCTGGGATTACAGGCATACACTACCACATTCAGCTTACGTGGTGCTGAGGAATCGAATGTTGGTGCTTAGCACTTGATGTAGCACATGCTAGGCAAGGGTTTTAACCACTGAGCCATTCCTCCAGCCCCAATTTTGCATTTTTTTTAGCTCCTTGAGTTGTAATGATTTAAAATAAATTGCTGTCATATTTGCTGTGAAGCATATCCCAGGAAATTACTCCTTGATAACCCATCTTTTGATTCTTCCTGTGACTCTTCTAATTCATTATGTCCAAGTAATCACTGATGTCTTTCTGACACTATAGATCAGTTTGCATTTCCTGCAATCTTATATTAGAATCAAATGTCTTGGTTTTCATTAATATCAATTGCTCATTTCTTTTTATTGCTGAGTAAAAGTCCATGGTTGTGCCACAATTTCTTTACCTATTCATTTCTCCCCTACCACCACCGCACTAGGAATTGAACTCAGGGCCTTGCACTTGCTAGGCAAGAGCTTTACCATTGAGCTATACTCATAGTCTTTCTCTTCACTTATTAATTGATATTTGGGTTATATAATAGTGTATATCTATGGTAGTGTTTCCAAAGAGATTAGCATTTGCATCAGTAGATTGAGTGAGGAGGATCATTCTCACCAACATGGGCAGACACCTTCCGATCCATTGAGGGGCTGCAATGGCAAACAGGTGGAGGAAAGGCAAGTTTCCCCCTCTGATTCAGCTGGGAGAGCCATATCTTCCTGCTCTCAGGACATGGGTGCTCCTGGTTTTGGCCTATTGCACTTTGATGGGGTGTTACCCAGTTCTCATTTTGAGGCTTGAATTACGCCTGGGTTTTGCTGGATTTTCAGCAGCAGATAGCAGATTGTAGGACTTTTTGGCCTTCAAAATCACATGAGTCAATTCCTATAATAAATTATGTGTGCATGTATTAAATACATAAAGTGGGATATTTCCAGAGACAGAACCAATTATCTGCCAAAGACTATATGTGCCTGTGTATGTGTGTGTGTGTGTGTGTGTGTGTGTGTGTGTGTGTGAATGTGTGTTTATATAAAATTAATAAGTTACTTATGTTTCTTTGAAGAATCTTGACAACTGCAGGTTGTTTCTTGTTTGTGGTGGTTACGAAGATGTTATGTATGTTTTCTTTTTTTTGGTAAATGCTAAGAAATTTAAGTCTGTGATTCTGAAAAGTCAGATGGGTGAGCTGACTTGTTAACAAACTACCAAACAGTTTTCCAATGTGGTTGTTATTTTTCTCGACAACTGTCAGGGTGGAGAGTCTCAGTTGTTCTGGGTCCTCAACACTTGACATAGTTGCTCTGTTTAACGTAGTCTCGCTAACAGGTATGCACTGGTATCTCATTTGGTTTTGATACGTATTCTCCTAATGACTAATGATTTTGAATAGTTTTTCATGATGCTTATTTGGACTTATTTATATATTTTGGACTTAAGTCCTTTGCAAGATATGTAATTTACAAATACTTTCTCCCAGGTGTATGGCTTGGCTCTTCTTTCTTTTTAACAGTGTTTGAAGTTTTAATTTGATGAAATCTAAAAAAATTTGATGAAATCTAAAAACAGTTTCAAACAAATGGATTGTTGCTTTTGCTATCCAAAAAAAAAAAAAAAAAAAATCAAGTGACTCAAACTTCCAAAGATTTTCTTCTATGTTTTCTTGTAGGGGAATTAGAGTTTAGGATTTATATTATTTGGGTCTGTGAAATATTTTGGATTTATTTTTATATACTGTATTAGATAGGGGCTGATTTTTTTTTTTTGAGATAGGATCTTGCTCTATAGTTCAAGCTTGTTCTGAACTCACTGTATAGCTAAGGCTGGCCTAGAACTCATGGTGATCCTCTTGCCTCAGCCTCCCAAGTTCTGGGATTACAAAACTATATTATCACATCCTGCTTATGTGGTACTGGGAAATCAAACCCAGGGTTGGACTCTATGCCCTCAGCCCCTGAATTTCACTTTTTACATACAAATATACAGTTGTTCTAGCACTATTTTTGAAAATCTTTTTATAAAATTAATTTACTTTTTTCTGAGGTACTGATGATCGAACCCAGGACTTTGTACTGAGTACATCCTTACACTGTTTTACTTATTTATTTTTAAATTTGAGATAAGATCTCACTAATTGGTTAAGATGCCAGGCTGTGCTTAAAATTGCAATCTTCCTGCCTCAGCCTCCTAAAGTGCTAGGTGAAATTACTTCACTCTTATTAAAAACTAATTGACCAAACATATCTATTTCTCAATTCTGTTTCCGCCTACTAATGTTTTGTCTTTTTTATGCCAATAGTACATTCTATTCATTATTGCAGCTTCATGAAGTTAAGTAGTGTACATTTTCAATTTTGTTAATTTCAACGTTATTTATTCAAGGCATTTTTCATTCCTATGTAAGTTTTATAACCTTTCATCAATAGAATTGAAAAAAATACAGATCTTCTGGGATTTGTTTTGGATTACATTCAATCTGGGAATAACTGACATCTTTATTAACACTTGAATTTCTAATCTATTAACATAATAACACCTTTTGGGGATGAAGCCAGTACCAGAACCATCTAGAGTTATTTGTTCCTATTGCATGGCTCAAATCTCTCCTGCTCTGTTGGCGCAGTTCAGACTGAAGGACATCCACCCTGCTACAATGGCTGGGTTCACATTTTTTACTGAACCTACAACAGGACAATAAGCCTTGTCTTTATTCTCCTTTCTGGAACAATTAAGAAACAGTATTTTCATTTTGAAGATATTGCCAGCTGTGGAGAAGTTATTCTTAGCCTGGATCTGTGGAAAGCTACTCATCTTAGTCACCTGCTTGTCACAACATTCAACATTCACAATTTAAGGGAGGAGAGGTTTATTTGAGCTCACAGTTCATAGATCTCAGTTCTTCATAGTCACTTGGCAATGATGGAAGGGCATGGTGGCAGGCCCAACTAGAAAAAAAGCTGTTCATGGCATGGCCAGACAGGAAGCAGAGTACTTGGGGAGAAGGGCAAACTAGAATATATCTTTCCATATCATATCCTCAGTGATCGGCCCCTTCTGAACAGGCCTTACCTGGTCATGCAAAATCAATAGGATAATCCACATGATCCAGGTAATCATCCCAGTCCACTCACCTTCCAGATCCATACCATATCACTAATTCTGTCACCTTTTATTGAACTGGCCTGAGAAAACACATTGCATTAAATAATTACGGAATGTAGGTTGTGGTAAGCAACCTCCAGTGTAGCCTCTAAGGTAGCTTTTGTGCATGTGTGTTTGTGTGTGTGCCTATGTGTGGGGTACAAGAGATTGAATGCAGGGCCTTCGCACTGAGCTATATCCCCTATTCACTTTTTATTTTGAGAAAGTCTTTCTAAGTTGCCCAGGTGGACTCAAACATGAAATCCTCCTGCCTCAGCTTTCCAAGCCTCTGGGAGTACAGATTTGCACCACTGCAGTGAACCAAGATAGTCTTTTAAGTAAACCCCATTGAGTCTTGGTATTTATCTTGGAGGACCTCCCTCCCACTTTGAGTAGGACCAATCTGTGTGGTCAATGGGAGATTACAGAGAGTGGAGTCCAAGTTCCAGAGCTGAATCGTGAGAGGTTCTATGGCTTCCACACTGACTTTCCTTGGAGTACTTGTCCTGAGAAAAGCCAGTTGCTTGACATTGGAACATCACGTTGCCTTAAGGAATGTTTCACGTGGAGTGGAACTGGGTGGAACCATCCCACCCGCATACATTTGAATGGTCCAGCCATAGTCAAGCCTTCAGGTGACTCCGGCCCTGGCAACACATTCCTTGCAGCCTTGCTCGACATCTTGAACAAGAATCACAGAAATAAGTTGCTCCTGAGTTCCTGGTTCATTGAAACTGGGAGATATTTAAGATTTATTGCTGCTTAAAAACACTAAGTTTGGAAGTAATCGGTTATGCAGCGTAACCAACGCATGGTGCAATACAGTTCGTTCAAATTTGCTCCAGCTTTTAAAAAAATATTTTTTCCTTATTCTTATTTTTGTTTTCCCTGAGGGTCAGCTTTTTCTGACTTTCATCCTTTGAGCCTTTATCTCTCCTGAATAATTTATCATACTTTATGCCCAGTCAGAATGCTGTGACCTAAAGACCTTTGATGCTGGTGTTCTACGATCCTTGGGTTTGCTCTGCATGGCCATCAGGCCTCTGATTCTGTAGTCTTTTTTTTTTTTTCCTCCACACTCTCATTAATTTTTTTTTCTCCTTGCCCAGTTCGTTTGCTAAATAGCTCTGGCCCTGTTTATGACCTTATACTTCCCTTCCATCTCCCATTCTTTTTGCTCTAACCACTTCTCTCTCATTTGTCTCTTCTACAATTCTTCAAGTCTACAATTCTGTAACTGTGTCTACTTTTTCATAATACTGATGTCTCTGTGTAGGCTGCTCTTTACATTCATCAATTTATTTGTTCATGTAATAGTCACCCGTTCCACAAGTCCTTCCTGTGTTCTTATCACAGGCCAGGCATCATGTGAGGAGTGAGACTCCTGCCTGGGACACCTTCACCTTCAAATACCCTCTTTCTTTACCTGAACTTTCACTCAATCGAGTTCATATGACTTAATTATTATGGGCACATTATAGGTCAGACACTGTGCTAGACATGCATTAAGCCTCAGCGCAAATCACAATTTATTATAAGACATCCTCTTTCCTCTAGTCAGAGTTAATTGCTCCTGACACACTGTATATTGGTATTTTAATGACATTTTGTCTGTTTGTTTGTTTATTAGTTCATTGATTTGCTGATATTTTTGAAAGCCTGCTGCTATATGCCTGACACTGGATTAGGATCTGGTGAAACCATGGTATGAGGTAAGTCCGATGGATGTTTGTGTCTAATACAATAGAAACTCTAAGGAAGAACAATGAATTGTCTACTGTGCTTATTTCCTTTAGTCTCTGTGTTCTGCACAGAACTTGAGCTACGTGAAGGTGTGGAGTATCTATTCCAGTGCAGCCTCTGGCACTTGGAAGGTGCTTAAGAAAGATTCGGTGTGCATTTAATGCTCACCATATGCTGTCTGACAAACTGGGACCCAACCTGCAAAGCAGCGTCAAACAGCTACCAGAGTAACTATCTCCCTAGGTCCTCCCAATTTGGTTTGATCTTTTCTTCACGTTCTTCATGTCTTTTCTTCTTTCTTGATCTATAATTCAATTATATTTCAGAGCTTCTGGCCCTGCCAGGATGGCAAAGAGCCAAACTCACACTAAGATTTATAGGAGTGGACAGGCAGGTGGTGAGGGTAGCTCAGGAAGAGTGGGTGCTCAGAGCGGCGAAAGAAGAAAACAAACTATTGGAAGATGGGACGGAGGCCAGATATATGGGTTCTCCTTTACAGTTTTCTACAGCCAGCCAGCCTGATAGAAGCTTAACAAATTAGTTTTAGCCTGGGGCCTAA
The DNA here is from genome assembly GCA_004027205.1 of Ctenodactylus gundi. NCBI lineage: Eukaryota > Metazoa > Chordata > Mammalia > Rodentia > Ctenodactylidae > Ctenodactylus > Ctenodactylus gundi. The sequence continues at coordinate 94,858 of PVKB01001646.1, forward strand.
AAATAAATGAAGGATCTTAGACGGACTCAGACTAAAAACAAAGAATAACTGAGCCACATTGGAAAAACATGCCCCCAGCCTTGTGTAAAGTTTTGCAGCTGCTGGCCTGCTGATGTCTGCATCCTTGCCAGCTCCAGATTTTTGCGGTTGATAGATATAGTCAAAGATGACAGAATAATTTGCAGATTTTACACCTAAGGATGAAAAAATTCCCTTTATTTATAGAAACTAAGCTATGCTGAAGGGCATCTTGTGAATTGGTTCTGGAGTGTCATCAGGCTTTGTGGTTTTAAAATCCGCTAGTCACCCCGGTGGTCAATAAGGCTCTGCTGTAGGCAGATTAATTCATACTAGATAATGAGATAAGGTAACAGTAAGCACCGAACTATTTCACTGTTTGGAAGACTCGCATTCCAATGTGGATATTAAACTAATTTGCTTATCTTAATCCCATCTTTGGATTGACCTGCATTTCAAAATGATGACTGTGTCCTGGAATCTCAGACCTCCCTTCGGAAGAGTTCAGGCAGAGCAGATTGGTTAGATTCCTTTCTTGTCGTTGCCACTTTGCCAAAAACAAATACAATGTGCTTAGAATAAATACACTGCAATAGATATTTCTCGTGTTCCTGAGTTCCCCGTGAGAGCATTTATCTATTTATTCTTCTCAATTATAACAGAAATAAGTATTTTTGTCACACTGATAACAATTCAGAAGGGATGTCCCCCAAAATTTCTTAATTCTTTACATGAGCCAAAATAACCTTTTTCTCTCTATATTCTCTCAAGTATGTTAGTAAAGCAAGGGAAAGTTGAGTAACAAAGAATGACCACGGCATTCTCTAGAAACAAGATGCCATCAGCCATGCTGAGGTATATGCAATGTGCTTGGCAGGCTTGCGAGGCAGAAAGATTATCTGAATAATTTTGAGAAGTCTTGTATGAAGTAATAACAAGCCAGACACAGTGGTGTCTAATGGTAATCTCAGCACACTAGGAGGCTAAGGCCGAACTATCAGAAGTTCAAGCCCAGCTTGAGCAATTTTGTAATGTAGCAAAACTTTGTTTCAAAATGAAAAAAAGGGGGGCGGCAGGGATGTAGTTCATTGTGGAGGCCTTGCGTTCAATACTCAGTAGCAAAACAAACAAATAAAAAAGACTAACTGTATGAAAATTATTTCCCTACAAGTTCTCCAAAAAAATGCTTGATTATTTTGTATAGGTATTTTCAAATGTATAGCTAATTTTTTTTAGAGAGAAAAGGAGATATTCAAATTTTAAATATAGGGCTGGAGGAATAGGCCCAGTGATTAAAGTGCTTATAGAAAGCGCTACTTGCTAAGTACCTGAATTTGATTCTCCAGCACCATATAACCTGGGCACAGTGGCACACGCATGTAATTCCAGCACTCCAGAGGCTAAAGCAGGAGGATTGCCACAAGTTCAAGGCTAGCCTTGGGCTACATGGTGGGTTCAGAACCAGCCTGGACTGCAGAATGAGACCCTGTCTCAAACAAAACAAAACAAAAAACAAATTTCAAATATACTACACACATAGCATGGAATCAGAGAGCAGATACACCCAGAAGTGAAATGTTACTCTCTGGGCCTTTGACAGTTCTTGCTTACCTAGAGCACTTTAGAGCACTGCACAAGAGTGACACGGGACAAAAGAAGTCAGATTGGAGATTTCCAATATGTAATACAAACCTGTCCCTCCAAAGGGACACTGGAAACCTGCCATATTTTGGCTTTTGCACAGAAAGAAACAACTCTGAGAATGCAAAACCACACGGCCAGCCCCTTGTGAAGGACTGTGCCCCAATTCTCACTGTCATGTGGCCTGGTAAACCTTTAGCCAAGAATTTAGGAGTAAATGAACCATGGTCAATAGTGAACTTAGCAAAGGTAAACGAATTTCAACTCAGGCTTGAAGAATGTACCTTAAACTTGGCTTTTAAGGCATTTCTTTAGGTAGCATTAGAGAGAATTTGAATCCCTACTAAAGAAAAAAAAAAGATCAGAGAACCTACAAGAGAAAATAAGGTACTGTGAGTGAGAGTCAACAAAATAAATAATAGAAGCAGACCAGTAAGGGCAGCACACATCAAAATGATCACAGAAACTACATGATTGCTGTGTTGAATGCATCTGAAGACAGAAGAGAAGCTATTTAGGACACATTATGAGGCTGTTAGGGAAATAAGAAACTTCAAAACAGCTAGGCAAAATCAAAAAATCAAGGGAGATGATGGCTTACTATGGGATCCTAAATACCCAGTGAAGAATGTGGAACTTTGTACATAAATGTGATGGAATCATTGAACTCTTCAGTGAGACCAACGTATGTTAAGTGGGGTTTACCTAGGCATAATCGGGGTGCATGTACAGAGCAACTAGAGGGGAGAAGGTAACACAAAGATCAATGGAACTTTCACAGAGGGATCATTGGTGTGAGATCCTGAGAGATGGAAGTGGAAAGCATGTGTGAAATGGGGGAAGCATTAGGCATTTCCATGAAGCATTTGGTGCCTGGATATTGAGGGAGTGGGAATGATTCTAGCTGGAGCCTTCAAATCTCTGATTAACATCTCACATTCCTTCTCCTAGAATTTCCCCCAAACCAATCCCTCACTTTCCCCTCTGAGCCCTGTGAGCAACCTGTGGTTTGGGACCAGGAGGACATTTCAAGAAACATCAGGACACAATATGCCTCTTATCAACCAAAAATTTGGACTGGTGAAATGGAGGAAACAATAATAGTGTACTAAATATTACAATGCTGTTCTGTGTACCTTGCCTCCATTGGTCCTTGAAATAGTCTGACAAGGCCTTGTCACTTAGCTCTGTTTTATGAATAATGAAGCTGCAGCTCCGCAGGATGGAGGGAAATCCCCCAGGCTGGTTAGTGGTCAAGTCAGGACTGGACCGTCCCGCACTAGAACCCTTTTGGTCCTTCCAACAGCTTAAAAAGGGTGTTCTCAAGATGGAGCCTGTTGGTTTTTTGTTGTGTGCTATTGTATTTTGGATTCTGTCTCAGAGGGAATGAAAAGAAGAGAAGTTGCTGGAAACCTTAGCGCTAGCTGGTTCACAGCTATAAAGAAAGAATTGTGTAATGCAATGAGTTTTGCAATTTCTCAGATGCTTTTGATCACAAGCAAGGAGAATGTGGGGGGGGGGGGGAGGCAGATGGGGGAAGGGTGCCAAGAGGAATGGAGTTGCATAGAGAGATACAGTTGTAAAAAGGAATAGCAGCTGAGTTCTGATGCTAAATTTTTTGGTGTCCTACGGTGTTGAGTAGACATTTCTTTTCAACCTGACTGACGGTGCATTTTAACGAAGAAATAACAGAGCTCAGCAGAGCCTGGCAGTGTCCATGCAATTTATAAGCCGAACTTCCCTTGGCAACCTACATCTGGTTTGCTCTGCTAGTAAGTGTCAGTAGAACAATGTATAGGCTCTTTCATTTAAAAAGGTTTGCCATTATTAAAGCCTTCTGCATTTTTCTCCACTTAATTCATTAGGTCTGTTAAATTTCATCAAATTACCTTCCTTAAGTTAAAAAAAATAGCAGAGTTTTGACCAGTCTGAAAAATAAAGGAACGGTACGAAAATGGGCAGGCTGTTAGTGGAAGAGGCTCTCTGCTAAGGGTGAACAGAGGACGCTTCATGGGAATTTTTTACAGTGGAATTTTCCCCCCTTGTCCTTTAAATGGGGTGTTTCCTGGAAAATGAGAGCAAATCTTAAAGGATCCACTAAGTCTCCTGTAACCAACCAGATACACAAGGTGTATATTACATACTCTGACTGTCGAGACTTGTTGATGCTTGGGCAAGTATTTTCGAAATATTCTATTTTTTTTACTTCATTTTTAAAAAATACTTTCAAGCAAGCTTTTAAAAATGCATACCTCTTTCTTTCTTTTTCTTTCTTTCTTTCTTTTTTCACTTCCATCCCTGAGTAAAATGTCCATCTCTACTAGATGCTAATGGGGAATCTTGCTGTCACAGATGAGCCAGATGACCAGGGAAGACTAAGGTAGGAGAAACTGGCTTGACTCATCTTCCCCCTGCCTGGGGACAGGGGTGGCCTTGGCTTGGGGGTGGTGCTGAAACTACAAGTTGAGAGGGTAAGTACTTCCAGGAGAGGGCTATGAAGGCAGACAGCCAAACAGATCATTACAAGCTTCTCCTCCAGGAAAATGGAAGCCATTTAAAAAATTCCGAGAAGTGCTTGGAACATACAGTATTCTTAAACAAAAGGACCTTTGTGACATTCTGCATTTCCAAATACAGGAGAGGAAAAGACTCACACCTAGCTCGCCTCGCTTCCCCTGCTCTCCTTCCAGTGCTTTGTCTAAATCTGTTAAAAAGACCACCCTCCTCCACCTCTCCAGTTTGGGAGTCAAACCACAATCCTAGCTTTTTGTGATGAGGGCAAAGAGGGATTGCCCTTTATTAAGCATCCTGCCTGCCCATAGGAAAAAAAAACAGATGTTTTCACACCTGGCTTTCTTGAGTTTTGAATTAAAGTTTTCTTAGGGAGGGGAAAAAATGCTGAAATGCTTGCTTCATCCAAACTTTCCCTATTGCTGCAGGCATGTGATTAAAAAAAAAAAAAAAGAACACGAAAAGAGCCGAACAGCAAAGCCGCAGCCCCTCTCCATAGCTTCTTATTGGTTAGAACTGGGTCATGTGACAACCTCTGGCTGTGAATGAACGTGAATAATTTCTGGGCCCAGTGCTGCCCCATCAAAATCCTGGTAGGGTAAAACAACGGAAGGGGAAGATACCCGGGAGCTGTTTCCGCCGACCGACCACGTGGCGGAAATCGGAGGCACTTCTAAAGCTACTTGCTACTGTCCAGGCCCAGAAGCTCCTGGCTGTTCAAGGTTTCCAGTTCTTTATTATTGGTCAATACAAATGCCTTGCCCTTTTTTTTTTTTAATTAGAAAACGTGGGACTGGCAGTATAACTCAGTGGTTATGTTTGCCTCACATGTGCAAAGTCCTGGATTTGATCCTCAATGCTGTGAAGAAAACTTTAGAAAATGTACTTGAGAAAAAAGACAAAATATGTATAAACCATAGTATAGAGAGAATCAGTGTTAGCCTTGAGGTGTATTTCCTTTCCAACACGGATGTACACACATATGCAAACACCAAATAGGTGTATTTTTACTTCTGGCATTGCCATACCACATGCTTGCTTCTATAGCGGTGTTGGTGTAACCTTGGCTAGCCTGAGAGATGCTTCTGTGTTTGAATTGATACACAGAGCACCCCTCTTCCTCCTGTTCTCCACTCTCACACAGGCAGACCTGCCCGCAAGCACGTTTACCCAAGAAGCTGCTTGTCTCTAAGTAGCTAGACCTCACTTTAAAGGTCAGATCTCAATTGCAGCGATTCAGTGACCTTGAGGATCCACCTGCCTGGGAGCCGGAGGCCGGCCTGAGTGGGGCTTTCTGGATCACAGTTTGAGCCAGACGGGAGGTTATAAGCGACAGAGATGCGTGAAGCTGATGCAGCGAGAGGCTGAGGGAGAGTGAAAGTCCCAGATGCCGGGAGAAGTCCAGTTTGCCAAAATGGGGCGCAGTGAAGGAAATGTGTTGGCCTGGCTCTTGATGGATGATTTGGTGGTGGATGCCTGCATGCGTGATGTGTGGTGGGGGTGGCTGCATGCCTTGGAAAGCCATGCTGCTGGCTGTGTCCCTGTGTCAGGAGGCTCTAGGTTCCTGAGATAGCTGGGGGCCTGTACGCTAGGTAGAATCATTGGCTTAAATAACAGTTGATAAATGTCTGCTATGAACATCTTCTAGGTGACTATTACACAGTCAGCTATCTAACGTAGACGGATTGCTCAGCTGTCCTATCAATGGAAGGGACAAAATACCTGACATCTGCAACTTGAAAGGGAGTAGGTTAATGTGGCTCAGTCTGTGGCCAGCTGGCTCTGAGGTTAATGTGGCTCAGTCTGTGGCCAGCTGGCTCTGAGGTAGAAACATTTCTGCAGGAGGGTGTGGTGGAGTAAAGCTGGTCACTTCCTGGTGTCCAGGAAGCAGGACGGAGGACAGAGCCAGAGAGGAGTGGGGCCAGGGACCACATATAACACCCAAAGCCACGTCTCCGTGGCCCACCCAGATACCCTCGGAAGGGTGCTTTATTAATTATTTTTTTTTTTTTGAGACAGAATTTTGCTCTGTAGCCCAGGCTAGTTCTGAACTCGCAGGACAATCCACCTGCCTTAGCCTCCCTGAGTGCTGGGCATGCACCACCACGCCCACCTTTATGTGGGGCTGGGGAATCAAATTCAGAGCCTTGCATATTAACCTCTTAACAGAGCCAAGATTAAGCCTCTTGAGAACTGGAGGAATGGCACAGTGGATAAAGCACTTGCTTTTCAAGCGCAAGGCCCTGGATTCAATTCCCCAGCCCCACAGAAAGCTGGGTATGGTAGTGCACACCTATAATAGCAGCCCTCTAGAGGTTGAGACAGGAGGATTGCTGAGTCTAAGGCTAGCTACAGTGAGTTCAGATCCAGCCTGGGCAACAGAGTGAGACTCTGTCTCAAAAAAAGAGAGAAAAGATGACACCCTTGGAGTATTTTGACGTAAATACTCATATTATTGCCTTTGAAATGTCTGCAGCAGAGGTACTATGGCCACTTTTTAGGGTTTTTTTTTTCAAAAAAACTTTCTTTTACTTTATGTTCACATTCCATCTGTGAGCAGCCTGCTAGAGGAAGGGTGTCTATTTTCCTGAGAACGGAAATAACATGCAGAGAAGTTAACTCACATGATCAAGGTTCCACTGCTGTCTCAAGGCAATGAGTATGGCAGTAATGCACAGTAATCTTATTATCATTTACAAATATAACTGTCCACAAAAGGTCAGATCAACTAGAGCTTGTAATTGGCCAGGTGCACTGTCGAGGTCCCTTGCTCCAGGACTGTCCAAGGGTCTTTCCTTTTTTGCCAACTGCCTGGTGCCAAGATGCCAGTGTGAGTTGTGAGGATGTACAGTGGTGGGACAGAAGATTGACGGCTGGCCAACTGAACACAAAGGAAAGACCTCTCAGAAGAGATGACTCAGAAGTTCTCTTCTTCTGAAAATGAAAATAATATACAGGCAGAATATCCCTTGACCAAAATGCCTGGGACATGAGGTGTCTTCAAATTTTCAGGCTCTGAAATGTCTGTATACATATAATGAAGTATCTTTAGAGTAGGACCCAAGTACTTTATGCACATAGCCTGAAAGTAATTCTATATACTGTTTTAATAATATTTTACACAACAACAAAGTCATATGTTGTAGAATTTTCCACTGTGAGATCATATAGGTGCTCAAAAGTTTTGAATTTTGGCTTCATGAATATAGGCATGCTCAATGACTAACTCCTAGTAAATGTAAATGTTAGAAAACATCATACTATAAAGTCAGTTTATCCACTGAAAATGCCACATAACCACAAAATTATATCCAAGACACTGTTTTCATTGTTAATAGTATTTAATATTTATTGAGCAGATGCTATGGACCAGACACTCTGCCACAAGATGTACATGAATCATTTATTTAATCTGCAGAATAAACCCACGACAATGGTAGTTATAGTATTATCAACATTTTTGGAGATGAGGACATGATGCAAGGTTAAGTAGGCCGCAGCTCCTAAGCTATAGAGCTGGAACTGCGATTCGATTCTGTCAAACTCAGAATCTTGCTTTTATAGCAAATCTAGTTGTAATTGCTTTGCTTGGTCTACAGAGCCTTTGTTATTTAGGTGATCCCTGGGGTGTTTTCATATCTACTTTTAATTTTTTAAAAATAATCTACAGTGTAGTCTGATCATCAAAGAGTACAGTATAATCATTGCCTCCTTTGTTGAAGATGTTATACTCATATTAGCGCATCCTGACATTTTGTTGGCTTTTTGAACAACTATCATGGATCCCACTGGTGGCTTATCTGAATTTGAAGTCCTTCAAATTCCTAAGCTCTTATTCCCCTTCTGTGGTGGAATTTAACCTTTCCTATCCCACACTCCTACAAACGGATTGGGATGTCACTTTTTAACACGTCGTGATAGAGGCACCAGTCAGAGTGTGGAAACTTCTTAAGAAATCAACAAAATGCTCTTGTGCTGGGTGCTGTAAGCACAGATTCCGAAGTGCTAATTATTATTGTTAACCCGTAATTCATCTGAGTTTCCTTCTCAAATTGCATTGTCTCCTATGGGATCTGTTTTAAATAGACCACCCTTTACACAAACATTTACATCTTAAAGCGTTCAGGCACCGCTCGCGTGGAGCAGGAGAGTAATTGTCCTCTAACGGAACAGAGGGAGGGACTTCCCACAACGTGAGGGTTGCTGGGAGGGCGCCCGCTCCTGGTTCTCCTCTGGCTTCGTTTCCAGGAGATGAGATTGTATCTCTTCATAAAAAGTGAAAATGTTTAACAGGAGAGAGAAAGAGCCAAGCAACTGGTTTTCCATCGGATCAAAAGCAAACTCTTCAGAGGGAAGGGAGAATTCTTTAAAATGGAGCTTAAAAGGGGGGACAAGTGGGATATGGATTGGAACCGAAATATTTTAAGTGCAGCTTTAACGACTCAGGGCAATAAAAGGGCCTGGATTTCAAACAGCCCTGGAGGAGGGAGGGAGGGGATCCTGGTATATATCAGAATATTCACATGGCAGAGGAACAGCAGGGACTTGCTTGCAGAAAGTGAGTGAGAGAGACGCACAGGAATTCTACTTAACTGGTTAATTTGCAGACAAAGAACAATATAAATTTCACTGGTTGAAGGAGGGGGATGCTCCTGGGGAAGAACAAACCAAAACAAAGCAAATCCTCACCACTCCTTGCATATTTTCCTTCTCGGCAGTGATGAAAGTGTTTGCACTAATTTTCCAGGGAGACCAGAAAATATGTATGGTGTGTTTTGTCTTCAGTGGCATCCTGGGTCACTGAGCACCGTCATTCAATGCGATTTGTTGATGGATAGACGGAAGAATCGAACCTTTCAGCATTAGGGAAAAAAATGTAGCCAGAACTCAGCGTCCGTAGGAATCCCCAGGAAAATTGATGTAAAATGTTCAGCCTTAAAGATGTAGAAAATGCCATGCCATGAGCGAAGCCCACGCCTTGTCATTAGGAGGAGACAGGCCCGTTCGATTTTGCCTCTGTTCCTAAAGATGATGCGTCTAGAAACGACGAGTGCAGAGACAAAAACAGTGTTCCAAGTGGTGTGTGAATGGGCCAGACTCGGCCTCCACAATTGTGTGTCAAAAGAAAGGCCCAGACTGCTCCCCAGGGTGCCCAGAACTGGTGGGCTGTGAGAGTGGGTGGGGGCAGGGCAGAGAAGAGAATTTTCTCTCTGCTCAGAGGGGAAAATTCTCCACCAGCTTGTTCCCAGCTGAGAGCAGACAGGGACCACATCCCACCACCCCCTCAAGTTCCCAAGGGAACAGGAGGCAGCCTGAACTCTCCCCCTCAGAGCTCTTGGGTCTGTGAATGGCCGGCCTCTTCCCTGGGGCGGGGTGGGCCCCCTAGGCCTGCCCCACCCAGCTGGCACCACAGAAGGCAGAAGGCTCCTGGAGCTGGCGGCTTCATTCCTGGGTCTGCACGTCCCAGGTGAAGCCCACTTGAGCCTGAGTGGGGCGAAGCTGCAGCTGGCCTTGCTTTTCCTGCCTTTACGTAGGAAGTTCAGAAAGAAGGTAATCAGGGTGGATGACTGGGAGTGAGCCTCCAACTTGGGCCAGGCCAGGGTCAAGGGCTTTACCTTGAGTCTGTCCTTCTCTGCTGCTTGACAGATGAGGAAAAAGGCTTGGTGACAGCATGTGGTTGTGAAAACCACAATCTGTGTGGCAAAAAAAAAAAAAAAAAAAAAAAGCCTTTGATTGGTTTGGCCTAGAAAAACGCAGCATGGAACCTTAGGAGGTAAGTCAAGGCTCCAGGCCTGACAGTCAGTTTCACTTCCACACTGGCACTGCTGGTCTCATCAGGCCTGTGCCAGTTAAACACTTTCAGCATGGAGGAAGAGAGAAAGGGATCCCCCCCTCCCCCCCCCAAGGCCCTCTAGGAGGTCTGCCTCCTGGAGGTTTATTGGGGACTGCGCTCAGGAGCACCCTCTGTGGAGGAGACGGGAGGACAGCAGGGATTGAAGTCCAGCTTGACAAAGGCTTCGGTCAGCATTGTGGACAGCTCTGGCGGGCGTGGGCCCCCACAGCCCCCCTGCTGCTTGTGTGTGTCCCAGGAAGAGGGCATGAACATGGGAAGTGGCTCTTTGGATAAAGCAAGTGATGTTGCAAGACTCAGTTGTGAGTAGCTGGCAGCCCATACCCTCCTGCAGGGGACTCTGAGTACTGCACCATGCATGTGCCGTCACGCATGTGAACATATCTAAGCCAGCAGGCCGACATGGGTGGTGAAGAACAAGCTCCCAAAACAAGATCTTTAAAGAATCCCTCACTGAGAGATACATGTTTTATTTTCCCACATTAATATTTCCAAAATTGAGCCGTATCTGGTGGCACAGGCCTAAATCCTGGCACTCTGGATGCAGAAGCAGAAGAATCTCGAGTTTTATTTATCAACTTAGCTAGACCTTGTCTCAAATAAACAATAAGAAGAGGCTGTGGATGTAGCTCAGATCTAAGGCCTGTGTTCAATCCTCAGTACCACCAATTTTTTTCCCCAAAATTGGGATGCTTTTCTCAACTCAGTCCCCTAGCTGTTATTAAATTAATGGTGGGTTTCATAAGCTATGGTCTTAGAGTTGAGGAAACACTGTATTTAATAGACCGGATGATAGTTAGGACTGTAGGAGTAAATCCTGCATTGCTCAAGGAGAGGGCCTGTGGCTTCCCTGACAGCGGAAGTTAGATGATCCTCTGCCCTGCTTCTGAGTCGCTTTCAATGCTTTTGGTTTTCTTGGTTTGAACGCAAACAAGCAAGTCAATGAGCAGGACAAGCTGTGGTACCTGTGGAGTGTACCTCTCGGACCTCCTTGATTATTAAAACATTTCAGTAAATGGATTCAGATTTTTGTCACATTGCCCTAGAAACTTCCCTCAAGAGTTGAACTCTGTTATTGAACCAGACTAAGACTGCCTTGTAGACAGAATTTACAGTCTATAGCAATTTTATAGAAATGTTTTAATTTTATTAATGCAGTCTACTAGAATATTTTAAAGTTAAAATAGATTCAGTGGCATATGCCAAAACACTGTGGCCTCTCCTTCACCTCTTGTTACCTCCCATCCCTTTCCCAAGGGTGTCTGCTTTCAATTTTTTAAGCAGTTTTTTTTTCTGGCACTAACATGTCCATGATTCTGAGTAATGTGCATACTTTGAACTCTTTTTTCCCCTTAATGATTATTTTTATTTGTATATGTTTGCAATGCATAATAATTACATTCAGCCTGGGGAATACACATTATAGCTCCCTCGCCAGTTTTATACCCCCCTTTTCCTCCCCTGCTGTGTCCCCCCTCCGACCTCTTTTGAACCACGATTTTACCCACTGGCTTCATGGTGCGGTCCGGGAGCGCTCCCTCCGTCCCGTCTCAGGGCCCTTGGACCAACTGTATGATCGTTCTATCATTCAATAGCACGGGATGATCCCGTGAGCGCACCTATGGCCGTGCCCTGTGCTGCTGGGCGCTGGGGGGCGCTGGAATCAGCTCTCCTTACTTTTTGCCGCCCCCCCCCCCCACCCCATTAACGACTACTTTTCTGCTTTTGTTGTTGTTTTTTCTTATACTTTTAGATATCCTCCTGGTATTGCTTTCTACCATCAGAATCCTCAGGCTTCCTCATGAAGGGATTTACCTGTTCCGTTATCTTCTCGGAGATTTCCCTTCCCTGTTTTCCTGCTGTGGGGCATTCTGGGACTTCTCTTAAAGCTGCCGTCTGGGAAATCACCACGTGTGTCATGCCGGGGTTTTATTCTCTAGCTGTCAGGTCTTCTCAAGAGACAGACAGAAAGGGGTGAGAAAAACCCCAAATGTATGCATATGTGCACGTATCACATCAGTGTTGTCAAAGCAGGCCCCACAGCCTGCCACACAGTATGCCCCTTACCTAGATGATGACTTTTGCAAAAGAAAAAGTTTAATCACAAGGCAACCGCATGGAGAAAGCAAGTCTTTCGTAGGCCACCTCTGTGATAAGGCGTGGAGTTACTGTGGTGTTGGGAAAGGTGATGGGGGTTAGGCAACAATCGTGGGGTGCACGTGCGTGATCACCGTCACCCGCCGTTACCCATCTCCAGCCCCATGTCAGAGGGTGGGGTCTATGTGTTTAATTGGAGATTTTAAAGTCGACTAAGAGCACGAAAGTAAAGACAGGTAAAGCAGATTTTAAAAGGAAGTGACTGAGAGCAGGCAACACAGAGCAGTTGTAGAGCAGCAGTCCCACCCTTCTGGGCACTAGGGGCTGGCTTGGTAGAAGGCAATTTGCTACACACAACAGGAAGGAAGGACAAAACCCCTCACAGGCACAGAGCTGGCAGTCCGATGACGATCTAACACCGTCACAGACCCGACAGGGCCAGAGCTCAGGAGGTAACACCCATGATGGAAGCAGCTGGAAACGAAGATGAAGCTTCCCTGGCTTGCCTGCTGCTCTCCTCCTGCCGTGGGCCAGTTCCCGGTACACACCGGAGTGGGAAGATGGCCCAGGTGTTGAGGTCTCCTCAACTGGAGAGCTTATTCAAGTTTTGTCTGGGTTTCCTACAGAGTGCACTCAGTATCTGTAGAGATTTTTGAAGTCTCAAAATCCAAAATCTTCAGGTTCTCAAGTCCCTTCAATAACATGACATGCCATTTGCACATACACTAGACATCTTCTTCGGTGTCCTTTTTGGGGTTGGCAGGGTTGGGGGTGGGTACTAGGGATACACCCAGGGTCTTTCCATGGACCTACATCCCCAGCCATCTTTTGACGTTTTGTTTGTTTGTTTTGAGAGGGTCTTGCTAAATTGCCTGGGCTGCAGTCCTCCTCCATCAACCTCCTAGAATGCTGGGATTTCCAGGATGTGCCATCACACCACACCCTCCTATGTATTCTAAATTCTACCTGTTGCAATACCTTGTACAATGTCAATGCCATAGGAGTAGTCAGCGGTGGCACTGTATTGTATTTTAGGCTATGATTGCTCCTACGGCTGTCTTATTTTTATTGCTGTCTTTTAAACAAACATTTTTGACTGGCACTTGGTTGAATCTGTGAACGAAGAAGCTGTGGCTATGGGAGGCCAACTGCGTTCAGCTTGCTGCACATGAATCAGGATGCGGTGAGTACAGGAGTTACAGCCACTATGCAGTGAGCACTCAGTGAGGGACAGAGACCTTTCCTGTGTCCCGCAAAGTTCCCCTGTTCCCCTTCTCACTGCATCCCATCCCACGCCCTAAAACAACCAAAGATCTGATTTCAACTACATGCATTAGATTTAATTTGCCAATTATAAAACTTCATAGAAATGGAATTATTGTATATAGAAGATATTTTGAGTGGTCTGTCTTTTCTTCACTTGGTACAGGTTTTTTTTCTTAAGATTCATTTTTGTTGTCACATGTTATTTGCTCCATTTTATTGCCAGAACAACTCTATTTTACTAACACTTATCCTAGTCACTTCAAGCTGCTATAACAAAAATATCATAGATTGGCCCAAACAAAAACATTTCCCCATAACATTGGAAAGTTGGGCTTTAAGATGTGAGTTTTGGGAAAATCTATATATTTGGTCTATAGCATTTCACATCCCCACCACCACCCCCATTTCTATTCTTCTCACATGACAAATATATTCATTCCATTCTCAAAAGTCTCAGTTCATGCCAGCCTCAATGCTGATGTCCAAAGTCCAAAGACTCATCTAAATATCTTCTAAATCAGACATGAGTGAGACTTGAGCTTTGATATCTCCTAAAGACTATATCCTGTGATTTAGTCCTCTCCACCTTTGTACCTGTGAAGTCAAACAAGATGTACGTTCCCAAAGGCCCAGGATGAACATCTCCATTACAGAAAGGAGTAGAAAACACGATGAGATTACAGATCCCAAGTAAGTTTAAACTACATGTGCTATCTTAAAGCTCAAGAATAATCTGTGGCTCTGAGCCCTGCATTCTCAAACCACTGGGATGAAAGTCCTGACCTGACAGCTCTGCTGGCTGAGCAATAGCCTCAGCCATCTGCTGAACGGGGATCAAGTTCCCACATCTTTGTGGGAGGCTGTCTGGCCTGTTGAAACCAAGGCAGTTGTCCTGATGGCCTCCAAATTGCCTTTGAGGTCCTTCAAAGAAGGAGAAGAAGGGAGCACATCTGCTTTTTTTCATACCATCCCATTTTCTGTTTCCTTTACTGCCCCTGTAAGTCTAGGCCCTCCTGTATCCCTCGCTTCTCTTACAATGGCTGATGAAGTCCAGAGTTCACATCTTTATCCTCACTAACTCCCTACCAAATGCAAAGGCTGCCATTCCCCTAGTGTTCTCTTTAGTGTATACTTTCTTTCTTTTGTAATTTAAGAGGATCAGGACTTTTCTGAATCTTCAAGTTTTGGTTTCTTTTTGCTTAACAATTTCATCATTTCTTTCTTCTCATGTTTTACTACAAGCAATCAGAAGGAACGAAGTTGCTCCTTCAACACTTTACTCAGAAATCTCCCTAGTTAAAAACAATTTCTTCATTTGCAAGTTGTACCTACAACAAAATACTAGAACATGAACACAATTCAGACACGTTCTTTGCTGCTTTAGAATAACTCTCTATCAGACAATAACATCTTTCTCATTTATACCTGAGAACTCATTAGAATGGAGTTTACCTCCAAATTTCTATGAACATTCTGTTCATGATAAGTTATGTATTCTTTAAGAGCCTATTCATAACGATCTAAGACTAGAGTCACAAGAAATCTGTATGCACAATTATAACCTCAATATACTAAGATTAAACTCGACAATTACAACAAGAAATAACACAGTTGTGGGAGAAAATTTTAAAATAATTCCGAGGTTGAAAGAAAAATTGATGATATAAAAATTTGAGCATGATTAACAAAGTTGAACTAAATGTATAACTGTTATTCCTAGTTATTGCAAAATAGAGCCTTTTCAAAGAAATATATGAAACTTGGCAATATTCTGAGCCATGAGAGCAAGTCCCAACCATTTCTACAGAGAAATCTCAGAGCTCTGACCACAATGGATTTGTTAGAAGTCATTACTTAAAAATTAAATCAATAATTAAAAGAAAATACTTCCATTTGATAGGAGATAATGAAAGATATTTCTCAAATACATTATGAGTCAAATAAATCACAGTGAAATTTTAAAAAAAATACTTAACCTGAACTAAAATAAAATAATGTATATGAAAACATAAGGAATATATGTCACAGAATAGAAAGTCAGAAACATAGACAATTCATGTAGACACTGCACTAATTAGGAAAAGAACAGTAACACAAACACAAAGCAGAATGAAAGAAGAAAGTAAAAGAGAAGTTAGTGAGGCACAAAGCAAACATAAAGAATAAGGACAGTTAAAGCCAAGTTTAGTTCTTCAAAAGACTCTTAACTGAGAAACCTCTGGCATGGAAGAAAAACCAAGAAGGCACTGATATATGCCTTGAATATGGCATATTTCTAAAAAAGA
This sequence comes from Ctenodactylus gundi, assembly GCA_004027205.1. NCBI lineage: Eukaryota > Metazoa > Chordata > Mammalia > Rodentia > Ctenodactylidae > Ctenodactylus > Ctenodactylus gundi. The sequence goes on from PVKB01001646.1 coordinate 110,527, forward strand.
GCTATAACTACAAGTGCTACAGACAATAAAAAGCTCATGAAAATATAATAAACAACTTTGTGTTAACCCACTTGAAAACTTAGAAATAGAAAACTTTTGTCAGATAAAAACACAGCTTACCAATTATTTTTGTTATTAGAGCAACACTGTCCAAGAAAAATAAAACGAGTAAAAGATATAAACTGTCTATATAATTTTAAATTTTCTGGTAGCCACATTTAAAAAGTAAAAAGAGACCAGTGTAGTTAGCTTCAATATATTTTCTTTAACCAGTACACTCAAAGAATTATTAATTTGACATGTAACAATGTAAAATTTTTAATTTGCATCTTACATGCTTGGTATAAGGTCTTCTAAATCTGGTGTGTATTTTACACTCACAGAATATCTCAGCTTGAACTAGCCATGTCTCTAGGGCTCAATCAACACATGTAGCAAATTTAGAACCAGGTTGGAGAAACTACCCTACCAGATATGAACATTTGTTATTTTTAATAAACAATAAGTATAAAAGGATAGGATTTGTACAGAGCTCAAGAAATATGCCATAGGCTATCTCATTAATCAGGAAGTAAAAATCAACATTATTCTAGATAACACTATGTACTCAACAAATCTCCAGAATTGGGCACTTTCAATAATACCCAACGCTGGTTAAAAATATATATATGGTCTAATGTCTTATTTGTTTGTCTGGGAGGCATCTATTATGATGTTCAATTTCTTATGAAAAACTGCTCACTGTCAGAGAAGCAATGCTGATTCACTGAAGAAAATTTGAAAAAAGATTAACAAAAGCAAACTAAAAGAAAAAGGGCCCAGAGTGTGTAGCTCAATGGTAGAATACATGCTTGCTTAACATGCTTGAGGTTCTGTTCCCAGCACACACACACACACACACACACACACACACACACCCCACACCAAAAAAAAACCCAACCAACTTACCAAAAAAAAAAAAAAATCTAAACAAAAAGGAAACAAAATCATGTTTCTTCTACCCAGAGATCACAACTACGATGTATATGCACGTATGTGTCTGTCTTAAGGAAGAAATAATTGTCTTTCAGAAACCTCAATGATGCCGAGTGAATAGTTAGGAAAGCTGAAAATATTAAAATAAAAAGAGTGAAAAGTCCCAAGTTAAAATTTTAGATTTATCAAGAAATGTGGCTCTCTCTGTTCCACCATGTTGTGAGGATCTCTGCCACTGGAGCTCTGGCCTGGGCCCCGCTCCAGCCCTGCCGTGTGTTTCCACCATTTTCCAGCCGCCCACCCATGAATGCACGGAGACCTCCTGAAACTGTAGGCTATTACAGACCTTTCCTTCCTAAGTTGTGGACGTTGGATAGTGAGTTACAGTGACGAAACAGTAAAACAGAAATTGGTATGAGGGAAGTACGTTGCTGTTCTTTACCTGACCATGTGGTTTAGAAGTCTTTCAAAAGAGTTTGCTGGAGGAATTTGGAAAGGTTTAAGGATGCTGGCTGGAGAAGCCTTGGAGTGCTTTGAGCTGAGCTTAATGGGAGATTCTGGTCAGAGCTCAGGAGACCAGAATGCTGTTAAAGTTATTGATTGGAAAGGCCAGGCTCAAGAAGTTTTAGATGGGAAGGAGGCCTGTGTTGGCAAGTGGCTAGAAACCACATGTGCTACACCCTGGCAGAAAGTTTGTCAGCATTTTGCCCTTGTCCAAACACTTCGCCTGAAACTGAGATTAAGGGTGGTGGACTGCTTACTCCGGTGGAGAAAATCTCAAAGCAGACTGATATTCAAACTATTACATGGCTGCTTTTTGTAGCTTTTAGCCAGCTGTATGCTGAAAGACAGGATAAAATGGCAGATAAAAAGTACATCAAGTGCTTGCAGTGCAAGGCCAAAATGATCTGCAGTGGTGAGCCCAAGAAGGACAGGAAGTTGAGACATTAGCATTATAAAGAAGCCAAATACTTAGACTCAGGACAAGAAAGATTCCTGGAGGGCATTTTCAAAGTCATCAAGAACCCTCCCTTCAGCAGCTCAAGGGAGGAGAGGCAGAAGACTTTGCTCTGAAAAGTGTACCCCAGGGCCAAAAGAAAAAATGTCTTCTAGAGTTCAGTGGCCTGGAGTTCAACCATCTAAGAACTCGAGACTTATACAGCATTTGTTCAAGGGGGCCAGGCTACAGTTCAAGCCAATGGCAGACTTCGTGATGTCCACACCGTCCTGGCTTTAGAGGCTTGCAGAGTGCTGGAGTTTTGGGTTCATGGAGGCTTCCACCCTGATTTCAGAGGAAGGCCTTGGAGGCCAGGCAGTGTGCCCCTGGGAGGGCAGTGAGTGTGGTTGTGAAGGAGAAGCCAGGAGCATGGAGCATCTGCTGAGGAAAGCTGCTAGACAGAGAAGATAGAAATTCCAGCCCACTGCTGTAGGAGTGGGGCCACCCAAGCCCTTTGGAATGCAGATCTTGCCGGGTGCTCTACCTGAGACTACAGGATATAATCCTTCCCCTGCTGAGTTTAAGAATTGTTTTGGTCCTATTGCCTTTTACCCTCTTTTTCCTCTCTTTTGGAATGAAAATGTTCACCGGTGTAGCATTTTATGTTGGAAGTCTTTAACTCTTTGGTTTTAATAGGAGCTCCCAGCCGGAAGTTGTCTTGCATCTCAGAGGAGATGTTGGATTTAGACTTTTCAGCAGTGCTGGAACTATTGGAACTTTGGCAACTCTTGGAAAAAGACTAATTACATTTTGCTTAAGGAGGTGGCCATGGGTCTTTTAGGGGCCAGAGGCAGAATGTAGTGGTTTGGATCTAGAGTGTCCCCCAAAAGCCTACTGTTCCTATGGATACTGTGGAGATTTGGGAGGCGAGGCCTGACTGAAAGGAGCGGGTACTTGGGGGGGTTGACCTCCGAGGCACGTGAGCTGCCCTTCTTCCTAGTCTCTCTCTCTGCTCCATCGTGTTGTGAGGATCTGTCACTAGAGTGCTGGCTCTGGCCCTGCCCCCACTACAGCCCTGCTATGGGCTTCCATAATTTTTAGCCACCCACCTGTGAATGGACTGTGACCTTCTGAAACTGACCTTCTGTAACGACAATAAGTCCTTACTCCCAGCCCTCCCAAAGGAAAAATGTCCCAGGCATGTTGGTACACACCTCCCCAAATCTCTGGAAGGCTGAAGCAGGAGGAACTCAAGTTCAAGCCCAGCTGGGCAACATAGCAACTTAGAGAAACCCTGTCTCAAAATTTAAAAACAACTTTAAAGGAGGTTGGGGATATAGCTCAATGTAAAGGCCCTGAATGACACACACACACACACACACACACACACACACACACACACACACACACGCATTTCACGTCACTTGAAATATAGATGAAAATGAGGAGAATCTAGACATGGAAAGCTTGGGATTTTTCAAACTTCTTTGTAATGTTTATTAACTTTCATAACAAAGTTACTAACTTTTCTGGGGGTAGTCTATGGGATATCTTTTGTCTTATTAGAAAAATAGTACTTGGGAAATGCATAAAAACATGGAGAACAGAAAAATCATTCCAACTCCACCTTCCAATACAGGCAATTCCCTTTTTGAGTGTGTGTATGTATGTGTAAAATGAATTTTCATCATGTGGCTTTGAAAAGTCACACATGGACACTGAAAAAAACAATTGTAAAATATTGACAAATATATTTTAAAAAGCCAAAAATTACTTCTAATTTCAATAACCACTGGAGCCCTTCTAGTTTTAATCATCTTACATCTATGTAAATGTCTATATAACCCAAGCAAGGCAGGTTTATAGCTGTACATTTCAGAGGAGGAGCAGGGAAGCATGTCTGTGCTGCAGTGAAGCTAGGAAGGCAAATGCGGTCTCCCTCACTACGTCAGCCACAGAGGCAGAAGCCACATAATGAGGGTCCGTCGTAGTATAATTAAGGAGTGTGTTGGGCAATGCACTGTGAGCAGAGCCAAGCATGATGGATTGCTTCAAAGCAGGCTGCTTACCAAGAGGGGCCCATATCGTCCTGTGCAAAGGAATCACTGCTAGAAAAATCATATTGTTGACAAGCCAAATGGTGTATTTGCATGTACACATACATTTTAAAGAGCTCTTTGATGCACATCTGATTTGCATTACCCTCTTCAGCTTCGGAATTTCCATCTGGAATGTTACCTCCAAACCAAACCAAAGCACCCTAAGTCCAGTTAGTTTGAAGCTCAATTTTTTTTTTTTCCATTACCAGAGGTAATCGTGGACTAAAGTCCTTAAGGAAATATTATGGTCTTTCTGCAGACATATGTATCTCTTTCCATCAAAACAACATACTAAACGTTATATCAAGTGATTTCAGAAGATGAACTTCAACATTTTATTAGTGTTTGTGCATTCTATTGTAAATGTTCCATTGTTAAATTAGCAAGAAAATGGAGTTTGTGTCCAGGCCTCTGAGATTGTGGTTGCCTCTATGACTCATTACATCAGAGAAATGAAAAGCAAAAATAAAATTTGAGTGCTTGACCATTATAATGACAGATACATAGGAAATTGAGTTGTTTTGATGTCTGAATCAAAAATATTAAAGCATAGACAAAAGTTACAGGTGCAAACTGTAAATTGGACTTTCATTTGTTTTCTTGGGTGTTATGCAAACACAGTGGGTGTCCAAAATTAAAATAGAAATCGGAGGAAGAAAGGCTTCGTGGACCTGGGTTTTCATCAGGCTCTGGACAGTCTATGCCATGTCAAATTCCTTTTCTTTTCCTTTTTTTTTTTTATTTTCATTTGTATGTTCTGCAGTGCAGGGAATGGATCCCTGGGCTTTGCATATGCTAATTAAGTGCTGTATCAATATGCCATACCCTCCCACCCATGATCCTGACAAGAGTCCCTGAAGTTTGTGCTCAAAATTATTTTTTTTCTTGACAGGCAAACAGACTGACTGAATGAATAAATTAATTAATATGTGAGCACATAGCTTTACCACCTAGGCTACAGGCTATGTGCTTCCCAAGGCCAATGATTTTTTTTGACATGTTGTCAGTCAGAAAGGAGAGGGTTACAATATAAAATTAAACAATATCAATCGATAAATGAACACTTTTATTCATGGATCTACGCTAGGCATTATAGTAAACACAAACATGACCAAACCATTACATGATGGACAGGTTGGGATGAGATTAATGCTAGAACATTAGGTGCACTAGTGAATATTGACAGCCAAGGAGCATTGGCTTTCTTCTTTTTGGGGCTGGGGATTGAACCCAGGGCCTTTGCACTGAGCTACCATCAGTCCCTTTTTAATTGTTTCAGTTTTGAGACAGGGTTTTGCTAAGCCCTTAAGTTGCCCAGGCTGGGTTCAAATTTGCACCTTCTCTTGCTTCAGCCTCACAAAATGCTGAGACCACAGGTGTATGCCACTACACCCAGTGGAATACTGAATAATTTTTGAGGACTTATGCTAAGCCTTTGTATACTAAAATAAAAATCAGCTTCAAATCACTATTATTTTGACATGTTCCCTTCCCTTTCCTTTCCCATCGCTACCAAAGGCCATACATTTTTACCTGATGAGAGAGAGCACTCTGAGGACAGGCTGTTTTCGACACCTGGGTGAGACTTGACCTGGAGTTTTGGATGAAATAATTCTCCAATCCTCACAACCCAAAATTGTAGGTATGACATCTACCTTTCACTATATCAATTAGTCAGACAGAATATTAAAATTGTGCTTTCATTGAATAGCTTGGAGGAAATAATTTCTAGACACATACAAATTACCAAAACTGAACCAAGAAGACACGAGAAACCCTGAAGAGACCCGTAACAAATGTGGACATGAAGGCAGTGATGGAGCCTCTACAAGTAAAAGTCCACCTATAGGCAGGCGTAGCTCTTATGATATGCACAAAAATAAAAGCATATAAAGTCCCCAGCACGAGTGACAGGGCAGAAAGTGGGGCAATTGTCAGCTAGGAAAAGAATGAACCCCTGGAAAGGGGGTGGGCATACTCACTGACTCCCCAAACCCTCCATCTCTAATATGTTATAGAATTTGGAATCCATGTATTTACAAAATTAAAAATAACAATAATAATAAAAATATAAGAAATTAGAAAAGAACACAGCAGAGATACAGAAAAAATGAATGCAGATATTCAGGAAATGAAAAACACACAGGAAATAATAAGCAACCACATTCAACATCTTCAGAATAGAATGTCAGACCTAGAAAATAAAGTGCCTGAGCTGCAACATACAGGCTGTGAAGAACACAAAGTAAATAAGAAAGCAAGCGAATCATTACAACGGCTGATAGATGAGTCAAGAATAAACAACCTCGGAATTATGGGAGTCCAGGAGAAGGCTGAGGACAAAACAAAAGGCTTAAAGGACACGTTTAATGAAATTATGGAAGAAAATTTCCCAAATCTAAGAAAAGACATGAACATGGAACTATTGCAGGTATATAGAACACCAAACAACTTTGATCAGAAGAGATCCTCATCCCGACACATCATAATTAAAATTCTAGAAACCCAACACAAAGAGAAAGTACTAAAAGTAAGAGAAAAACAGAAGGTGGCCTACAAAGACAAGCCCATCAGGATAACCGAAGCTTCTCAATCCAGATTCTGAAAGCCAAGAGATCATGGAGCAATGTCATTCAAGCACTAAAAGAACATAAATGCCAACCAAGACTGCTATATTCAGCAAAATTATCTTTCAATTTAAAAGGAAAACTTAAAACTTTCCATGATATAGACAGCTTAAAGGAATTTGCAGCCACTGAGCCAGTATTGCAGAGAACACTTAAGGAAACTTAGAAAGTGAAAGGGAGGCCAGCAACACCAATGACCCCAGATGAAAAGTGATAACCGCTAGAGGAGAATGAGCTGAGAAAAAAGTATGTTAGTAATCAGTGAAATATGAATAAATAAGTTATGAAAGTTAAAAATTCTGGAATAACTAAATTTGCCTTCATATCTGTCACTTTAAGTGTATTTATGTGGTATAGATTTAAGTTCATTTAAATGTAGCAACGTGATATAGTTTTAACTTGGTTTTATTGTAGCAATTCACTTATTAGGTCACTGATGAAAATTTGTCCTAAGAAAACTGATTGATGTAAAGATAACCCTGTGAATGTACAAGTATGTATCTTCCAGTATTCAGCTAAGGCATTTGAAATTTAACTTTTTTTTTCCTTCTTTCCCAAATTTACCAGTCTTTTGAACTACATGCTTATAGTTATTTTCTAATGTGAACTGGTGGGTAAGGCCAAGTTTACGAATAGCAACAAAGATATAGCAAAATATAGAAAAAAAATTTGTTAAATATCCCATTAAAGGGAATGGTCAGATTCAGAGAAGAGGCTTCATGATTTAACTACTGAGACCCATTTGAGGAATAGGAGTGGTGACTTAAGTGAAATGATTTAGGTGTGGAAGATTAATATGTAAAGTACCGTATAGTTTCTCTGACATGGAAAACTCAGAACACAGACATTCTATAGAACCACATGAAGTGATAGCCGGAGTTGGGGGAAGGGATAGGGAAGAGGTGGGAGGGTCAAAAATGGGAAGGGATTGTAAAGTTGATATGATACATATGTGCACGAAATACCCAAATTCATTGTAAATACTATGTATTATATATGTATGTATATTAATAAAAATAGAGTGGAAAAATAAATAAACTGGGTTAGGAATGTAAAAAATAAAGGAATAAAGAAATGAGAGGAAAGAGGAAAAAGAGAAAAACCAGAATAAGACCATTGCCTAGTGTAATAATCAGGACTCAGAATGAGCTAGTAAAACGTTAAGCAAAAATTTTTAAAAAGTAGTTGGGAACTATGACTATATGAGTACAAATTACGGATAAATATGTACCAGGCAAACAGAAGAATTCAGTGATTATTATCATGGCATAAAACAAAATAGGATTTAAGCCAAAATACCAAGATAAAGAAAACTTAGTAAAATTAAAGCAATAATTTATAACTGGAACCTATATTGGAAGGAATAGTACTCTAAAGAAAATTATTGGAGCAGTTGTCAAATTCCAGAATATACTGTGGCTTAAATAAAAGTATCTCATCAAATCAAATTCTCTGAGTAAGAGCTTAGCCCTGTACTGAGGAAATACAAAGTTATTATGAAAGAAAGGCAGCCAGGTGTGGTGGTGCACACCTGTAATCTCAGCACTCTGAGAGGCTGTGCAGGAGGTTTGCAATTTCCAGCCTAGCCTGGGCAACTTAGAGATTTAGTGAGATCCTGTCTCCGATAAAAAAAAAAAAAAAAAAAAAAAAAGGAAACATCTGGGGATGTAGCTGAACGTGAAGGCCCTAGGTTCAGTCTCCAGTGCAGAGAGAGGAGGAGGGAGGAGCAAGAGTGTGTAAGAGGGTGAGTTTGGTTGGATAAAGGGCACTATGGTTTAGATTCGGAGTGTCCCCTCAAGCCTCATGAGTGTGGATGTAGTGGGACAGCTGTGGAACCAGGTGTGATGGGGAGGCAGGGCCTGGCTGGTTGGGAGGGGCGGGCGCTTGGGGTTAGACCTAGAAAGACTGTTACCAACTTCAGACTGGGGGTGCCCTGGGCAGAGCTTTCAGCTGTGTGCTACTGACTTATGGGCCAGGAAGTGGCCGAGGGGCACCCACCCGGGTGTGGGGGGCTCAACTGGCATCTTGAACTAAGTAAAGGAAAGAAGAAACATAGGGGCAGCTTCCGAAGGCTCCGGACGGGACTCACCGGTGCCCCGTGGCTTCCGTCTGCAAAGCGGGGGCAGCTCTCCGGCCCTGGCCCTTTGTTTCTGCCTCTGCGGCTGCCGCGAGTGGACTGTGTGCGACCTTCTGAGACTGTGAACTAAGTCTGTCCTCCCTTAAATTGTGGGTGTCAGGTATTGCATCGCAGCAACGGAAAGGGCAAATCAGAGGTCTTTGTGCTACTGTAGCAACTTTTTGGTTGATCTGGAATCACGGCAAAATAAAAAGAAGAGGAAAACCAAAAAGCAAATTGTGTGCATGTGTTGAAACTCATCAAGGGTTTACTTAAGGTCTGGGCATTCCCCTACACGTAAGTTTTGCCTTTTAACAATTCACAGGCCAGGCTGGGAGTGCAGCTCAGGGCGTACACCCTCGGCCTGCCTGGGAAGCGCGAGGCCCGGGTTGGACACCCCGGCACTACAGGCCTGGTGGGCGCTGCGGCGCGCGCCTGCAATCCGGCACCCGGGAGGCCGCGGCAGGAGGATTGTGTGAGTCCAAGGCCAGCCTGGGCGCCACAGTGAGTTCAGGACCAGGCTGGACTCGGACCAGATTTAGACTGTGTCTCAGAAAAGATAAAAATAAACAAATAAAACTTAAATAAACAAGAACATTATACTGCAGTAAAAAAAAAAATGTTTTTTAAAGAAATACTGCCGTTGGTACTTTACAAATCAAACAGCTTCTCGGCCAGGCAGGAGGCGTGGCTGGATGGTAACGGGGCGCTTCCAGCCGTGTCCGCCTCTTGCCCGCGTCAGGGCGGCCCGAGGGGGCGAGGCCTTCCTCCTCCTCCTGGGAAGCACCTGCTCGCCGGGGCTGGTCGGGGGGCTCCGCCAGCGGCACGAGCCCCGCCGCCAGCGCCGCGCCTGGCCTCGGGGTCGCCCGCCCTCCTCCTGGAAGTCGGAATAACTGGGCCCGAGCTGGCCCACGCTGAATGCGCCTCCCTCCGCCCGCTCGGCCGGCGCCCACGCGCGCACGGCTCCGCCTGCGTGGGCCGAGGCGGCGACTCCGGCGATGGCTGGCTCGGCGCCCGCGCCCCGCCCCGACCCCGTCTTTCTTTCCGTGGGTCCCCCCCACCCCCACCCCCGAGCGGCTCTCCCTGGAGTCAAAGCATTTCACAAAAACAAACCTCTCCAAGGCTTTCAGGTCTCGGGAAAGCGCAGGCAAAGTTAATTAACATGAAGGTTCCCACAAAAGTTAATTAACATGAAGGACTCACAAAAGCCGTCTGCTGGCATCTGCGCCTGCCATGTGCGCGGCCCCTTTGTGGCCAGGCCGCCGCCGCCCCATGTCCCCGCGTCCCCCGGCTCCTTTCCCACGCGCGGGGCCCTCCACAGCGTTGCGTGGCCTGCTGGGCACCGCGCTCCTGCGGGTCCGTGGACGGCGGGGAGTGCCCGCAGAAGGGTCCAGGGAGGAGGGTGCCGCTTGGACGAGAAAGGGGGAAGAGGGAGAAGAGAGAGGGACATCATTCTTTAAAATCTCGCAAAGGCTCCATGTGAACGCAGAATGGCTTCGGCAGTGGTTTAAAAACAGATGCACTGTGAATTACTCACAAGGAAAATGTCGTGAGATAACATAAGGAACAATACTTAACGTATTAAGCAATAATGTTGACAATTGTTCAACTGCATTGAAACCTACAACACTAATCCTATTTGTCTGAATAATATCTTATTCAATTATATTAACAAATAGTAATAAATACTATTTCTATGAAAATCATACTCGGATAACTATAAGGGAAATGTGTGCCCTCTGACTTTTGCCTCTGCTCCTTTACAATTTATTTTTTCAGAAACAGGATTATAATGTAATATACCTATTTTTTGGCAGTTTGACTCCTAGAACATTTTTCAATGTTAGTCAATATATGGTCTCTGCATATTCACAAAATTTTAAAAATTTTCAGATAATCAAGTTGCCACAAATAAATATGTATATCAGTTTTGTTATGTCCTCCTTTGACGTGTACAGCTAGACACATTTGTATGGTACTTGCTGGGACAGTGTGTGTCTGATATTTGTTTAATAAACCACATGAGGAAATATTATTTTTCTCTATCTCCATGTAAAAAAATAGATGTATAAATACATGTACATAGAGAATCTATGTATAGTCTGTGTGTCGTGTGTCTTGATTCCTTACTCGTTGCTGGGACAGAGCACCTGACACTCACAACGTAAGGGAGGAAAGACTTATTTTAGCTCCCAGTCTCGGAAGGTCTCACACAGTCCGTTCATTGACGGCCAGCAAAGGTGCAAACATGTAGCAGAAGTCTGGTTGGAGTAAAGAGCTTCGCGTGGCAGGCAAAAATCCACGTGAGGCAGGAGCCAGTGGATGCCCCAGCTCTCCCAGGCAAGGCCCAGCTCTCCCAGGAAAGGCTGTGACAATGTTTCTTTTTCTCTCCTTTACCTCGTTCAAGCTGCCAGTTGGGCTACCCATACCGATGGTGGATGCCCTCCCTCACTTTCCGGCCCACAAGTCAGTAACACCTGAAAGCTTTGCCTTGCCTTGGAGTCCCCAACAAATCAATACAATTTCTCCAGGTCAAGCCATAGCACATGGCTCTACGTGCATCCCACCACATCTAGATACATGAGACGTTTGGGGGCATTTCAGATCCAAACCAGAACATTCTGCCTTTGGCTCCCAAAAGACTCATATTCACCTTCTTGTGCAAAACACATTTAGACCTTCTCTAAGAGTTGCCTAAGGCTTAACATTTCCAGACCTGTTAAAAAAAATCCAAATCCAAATTCCTCTCTCAGACACAAGGAAAACTCTTAGTTTTGAGCTCTTGTAAAAAGTCAAAGGAAAGTTAAACACTCCGAACAAACAATGGCACAGAGTAAACGTTCTCGTTCCAAAAGGGAGAAACAAGGGGATAGAAAGCAATTGGACTGAGGCAAATTCTAAACCATGAGGGCAAGGTTTAAATCCTTTACCTCCATGTCCAGCACTTTGGGTAAACTCTGGTGAGGTATGAGCTCCACAGGGCTTTGGTGGCCACACTCCGGCAGCGCTGCCTGTGGCTGCAACCTCCATAGCTTCTTCTCGGGCTGGCTCTACTCATAGCCTGTGGCCTTCCTTAGCTGTTGATCCACGTCTCAAGCACCTCCAAATTTCTGGGGTCTCCACTGCCCCTTAGGCTTCTCCTTCACAAGTTCATGCATTGCCCTCTCAGGGCACACTGCCTGGCCTCCAAGGCCTTCCTCTGAAATCTGAGTGGAAACCTCTGTGACCCCACAACTCTTGCACTCGGCATGCCTGTGAAACCAGCACCATGTGGATGATGCCAAGGTTCAAAACTGGCTTGAGCAGTCGTCTGGCTCCCTTGGACAATTGCTGCTAAGGCCTCTGAGTTCTTAGATGGCTTGGGGGCAAATGTTTTTCTCTTTGGTCTTACAGCTTGCCCCAAGTTACTCTTCTCATGGTGAAGTCTTTTGTCTTTCCATATTTTAATTGGTAATCAGCAGCCTTTTCCTCCAGCCTTCGTGTCAATTCTGTGAACCATTCATTTTCTTGTAATACAACTCGAGAGAATTTTGTCCCTGGTCAAGGAATCCTGACCAACAGAGTTGTTTAACTCTCTGCAAAGACTTATGACGTGTTGCCTCAGCCCTCTCTTTCTAATGATTAGAATGTGCTGCAAGAGATGTTGGCTTGTGAGGAGGTTAGAAGGAGGTTAGAATGGAAATGGTGGCCATTCTCTTATTTTTTATTTATTTATTTTTGAGACAAGGTCTCACTCTATAGCCCAGGCTGGTCCTGAACTATGTATCCCATGTTGGCCTTGGACCTAGGGCAATCCTCCTGCCTCAGCCCTCTGAGTGCTGGGGTCGCAGCAGGGACCATTCTGTAGCACGCATGTACCTTCTCCCAGGTGGTCACAAAGCACTAATGTAGGTGCTGCTTTTTGCAAATGTGACAGAATCCCTGATCAATCACTCTTATGGGTTTTTTATGTTATTATAGGTGGGCTTGACCCAAGAGTTGGACTTACACAGAGTGACTATAATCCTATCAGAAAGATAACCTTGAAAACCATTTTCAAAAATATCAAAATGACCCTGCCAGTCTACTGTGACCACGACTGTGAATGTTTAGGTTCTACTTCCCTCTTCCTGGAGCTAAACTCTACCCTGCCTGTCAGTATTACAGAATTACCTGCTATAATGCCTTATCCACTTTCAAGAAGATGGTGGCATATACTTTTTAGGATGAATCTGTGATGGTTGGAGAGATTATGTCAACTTGAGGCAATCAGGAACCACACCTGAATTAGGGTTTGGGAACCACGCCTAGATTGGGAACTGAGAACCAGCCCGGATTAGAGTGTGAGCGATTTGTGGGCCAGTGAATGAGTGAAGAATGCCTACCAGTTGTGAGAGGCCCAACTGGGGCTCAAAAGGTATAAAAGGAAGGAAGAAGAAAGACTGTTACGGCTTCTTCCTCTGAGAAAGCTCTCATCCTGGCAATTGTCTACAGACACCGACTTGATACATGCTGCAGATCTTCATCACAGATTCCTCCCGTCTCGACTTATTCTTTCGGCCCTTTGCTGATCTTTAGTCACCGATCTCCAGTCTCTGGTCTTCGTCATTGTTCTTTGAACAACCGAGATCCGCCGCAGACTCTCACGGGCTCTCCTGCAGTTCCGGACGGAGTTCTGCTTTGTGGCTGAGCAGCCATTGGACCCTCCAGCTCTTGCCATCTTGGGCTATTTCTATCTATCCTCAGATTTGTAAGCCTTCCTAATAGATCCTTTTTACTATAATTTCTGTAAATTCTGCCTTTTGAAAGAACCCAAACTGATACGGAATCCAACTCAGATTTTATCAGAAGCTGCTTAACAAGCTTTACAAGCAAGATTAGCATCTTCCTGTGTTCCTTCATTCCTTATCTGTCCTTGAAGAACAGATAGTAACAGAAAGGAATGAAGACACAGACTGGGCTAAGTTCACCTTGAACCAAAGGAAACAGCTGTTTGGCACGGAAGGAATCTGAAAGGTTAGACCATTTTCTGGGATGACCATATCTTTTGTTTTATTTTTGTCTCATATTTTCAGACACATCCAAAGACTCCCACACTTCCTGTGTACTCCTCTTCCCCTTCTAGGCCCCTCATTCCCACAGAAGCACGTGGTTCTCCACTTTGGCCTGTCTTCTCATATGGGCACCTGGTTATCCTGCATATGAGAGTTTAATATCAGTCTGGATGAGAAATTTGGTCTGATTTAAAGAGAACCAAAAGCCCACAATGACATACCACTTCATGCCCATTTATTTTAGGATGGCTTTTTTTTAAAGTCAGATAACAATAAACATTGATGAGGATATGTAAAAATCAAATTGTTTTTTAAGTCTGGGAGAAAGATAAACTGGTGTAGCCACTGTGGGAAACTGTTTTATGGTTCATCTAGAAATTAAACATAGGGGCTGGAGAAATAGCTCGGAAGTTAAAGCACTTGCTTAGCAAGCTCAAGGCCCTGGTTTCAATGCCCAGCACCACATAAGCTGGGTGTAGTGGTACATTCCTATAATTCCAGCACTTGGGAGGCTGAGGCGGGAGGATTGCCATGAGTTTAAGGCCAGCCTAGGCACCATAGTGAGTTCAGGACCAGCCTAGACTGCAGAGCAAGACCCTCTCTCTCTCTCCCTCTCTCAAAAAAAAAAAAAAAAAAGAATTACTATATGGCCTAGCAATTCAGGTCTTTATACATAATATACCCAAGAAAATTAAAGAGCAGGCATTTGACCATAAACTTAGGCACAAACGTATGTAGCAGCATTAGTCATTGTATTCATGGAGCAGAAACAACCCACATGTCCATTAACCAACAAGTGATCAAGTGTGCATTAGACATACAATGGAATATTACTCAACCATAAAGACGAATGAAGTGCTACAATACAGATAAACATAAAAAACTACGCTAAGTAAAAGAAGGTGGATACAGAAGACCAAGCACTATGTAATCCTATTAATATAAAATGTGCAGACTGGCCAGAAAGTGAATGACTATTTTCTAAAAGATGAAGAGGAGGAGGAAGAGAAGTATGGAGGACAGTGATGACTAGCATGTGATAGAATTGACTGTGATGATTGTCATGCACCGTATGTGTAAAGATCTGCCAATGTAATGAAGACCGTCAAGATTTTATTTCTAAAGGAAATAAAAAAAGATAACTTGCAAGAGGTGCCTAGTTCCCTCTAACACAAGAGACCAAAACTGAAAATAGCAGCTAATTCACCGGACTGTTGAGGCAGAGCGCCGTAGTGTGCTATGGGCACACGGCAGAGACAACGCAGTTCTGGATGTGCAGCGTGGCTTTGCGGGGGCTAGGTGCACGGCAGCATCGTTCGACTCTCAGATCTACATTGAACAGATGGGCTTTAATTGACTGGGAGAGGAGAAGCAAGAGCCCCCAGCAATCCTTAGCACACCATAGACCCTGGGGCAGGTACCTTGGGACAGCACCATTCTTCTCCTGAGACCTATGGTAGGTGGCCAGCTGCTGGGCAAGCACACAGTTGTGTTGCCCCGATTAAGATCCCCACCTAGAAAAACTCCCAGAAACCAGCTGGGAAACCTGCCTCCACTCATGCTAACAACGAACTGCCAAACAATACTCCCTGCACACCCCTGGAAGCAGCCAGGTAACCCTGCCTACCCTTTTGCTGCCCCAGTAGTAGCTGGGTGGCCATGTCGATGCACCCCCCACTCCCAGAAGACAACCAGCCCGGCAATCCACCTCGAGCAGCCTGGCCCTTAGAGTCCTAAACAAGCACACAAGTAGCCCAATCTACTCATCACAATGCTGACAAGTAGTCTTGTGTGCATGGCTCATTAGCTGAGACTCCTCCAGATGCATTCAGGGGCCTTGCCTGTATTACTCTGGTCCCAAGAAACAGTTGAACAGTCTCCTCCCAGCAGTCAGTCCCATAAAGACCGTAAAAAGTGGGAGCTCAGATCTACTGAGGCCCGACTTTAGTCCCAAAAAGCAGCACTGCAGATCTACCAAGCAGCTCAGCACCTAGAGTCCCTCAAGGTCACCCATACAGCCTTCAGAAACTGACAGGTCACCATCTTGGCCCATCTACATGGCCCGGTCCCCATGTGGGCCACGGATAATGACAGAAACCCCACCCTGATACTGGGCACAATGCTTTGTACAACTCTAGGCCCACTGGTGTGGCCCTAATCTCATACAACTCAAAGAAACTGATGGCTGGCCTCCCCCCATAACCAAGCACACCTACCCAAAGCTGCAGACAAACCTGCCCCACCTAAGGGAGCTGCATCCTAGGTGGCAATTCCACAGCCCCTGCAGCACAGGCAAAGATGCCCACAGACTTCACAGACATTGACATAGATAGAGAAGCTACCCCCACATGCAGTGAAGAGCCCACTGGAACCAAAGTCAATATGGCATATCTAACATTCAAGCACATGCTCCCAGGAGAAAATCCCTAACAACAAAAGCCATTGTAAAAAAAAAAAAAATGGTAGAGGAAACTGGCCCACCAGATTCGAAAATGCCAACATAGGGTGTTATGATTTTGATCTAGAATGTCCCCCAAAATCTCATGTTGGAAGGTGATTCATGGGAGTTAATTGACGTCCTCTGCCTGCTGAAGGGGGACATGACCTAGAAGCGCACGTGCTAGCCCCACCCGCTTCACTCGGCTTGCTGGCTTGCCACGCCGTGAATAGCTTCTCTCCAGCAAGACCCTCTGCCAAGCCCCTTCCTCACTGCCAGCCTCCTGTAAATGGACGGAGATCTCCTAAAACTGAGCTGAAATATTCCTTGCCTCCCTTAAGTTGTGTTCCAGAAACAAAAAAGTAACTGAGACACAGGGCCACAGAGACTAAGAAATAAAACAAGGTTAAAAAAAAAGTCTCCAAAGAAGCACAACTAGCACAGACTCCAGAGAAAAGTAAGCTTATGAACTGTGAGCCAAAAATTTCAGAAGAATAATTTTAAAGAAACAAAGAGACACAAAAAGATGATAATCTAGATGACCTAGAAAGATAATTTGTAGCATAAAGGAGTAATTCACAGTGATAGAGCTCATTAAAAAAAATCAGAAACCCTGGAACTAAAGAAGTCAACAAAGAAATTAAAAGTACAGTAGAAAGATGCAATCAAAGAATTGGTCAAATGAAAGAGATAAGTTCTGAGCTTAAAGACATATCTTTTAAGATAATCCAGTCAGATAATAAAAGAAAAAAAAATGTAAAAGCACTTAGGAGACCTTTGGGACTTACGGAACACAACTAAGCAAGCAAATATTTGCATTATGGATGTTTCAGAAGGAAAAGATGCGGAGAATCTATGCAAGGAAACAAGTGTTAAAAACTTTCTTAATCTTGGAAAGATACTGATATCCAGAACCATGAAGCACAAGTGACCCTGGATAGATCCAACAAAAACTTTTTTTCTGACCATATTATAGTGAAGCCATCGAAGGTAAAAAATAGAAAATGGAATTCTATAATCAGCAAGAAAACCCAGCTCCACTTCTAGGCAAGATGGGCTTAGTAACAGAGCTATACAATGTCTCCTCATGAACTGACTTAAAAAGTTGAGATTATGATTAAAACCTGCCTGTTCAGCTTAGCAAGGAGAGGAAGGAGCGCCCTAACAATTGAAAGAAGACCACAGGAAAGTCAGAAATCCCAAAGACACTGCAGAAATGGAGGAAAACAGCCGTCCAGGAAGCCACCCCAGGTCAACTGAGAGCAGCTGAGCTGCTGGTATCTGCAGATGGAGGAAAGCCCAGGGCCTGGAACCTCTGACCAAGGTAAGCACAGATCCAGGAGAAGTGGGAATTGACAGCATCTGGTAGGCCCTGACTCCAAAAATGAGCCTTCCAGTAGTGCATACTGAAAAAATAATGACAGCTTCCTCTAGGAAAGGCCTCCTAGGGCCTAGATCAGAAGCACTGCTAGGCAGCCATAACAGGAAATGACATAAGCAGGAGCCATTAAAAAAAATAGCCCAAAACTGAACTGTTTAGAGGAAAAGAAAGCTCAGAAGAGTATACCAGGGTATCTAAACAGTGCCTAGGAAGAAACTGGAACAAGAGAGAGCTGCGGAGAGGAGAGAAGGCTGCTGACTCCCAGAATGGCTGGGGTGGTAGTGGGAGCATCTCCAAGGGTGGAGAGCCCTGCCTACAGGGGAGGGAAGCCAGGACAGGTGGGAGAGCTTTGCTGAGGGAGCTGAGTGTGATCAAGACCAAATATCCACATACCCATTCAAAGAAACCTCTCAGCTAGGCCTTTAAAGTGAAGTCCCTCAGATAGGTAAAAGGAAAAACCAAATAGGGCAAAATATTAATTATTAGTGAGTAATTAATTATGAATTATGAGTAATCAATGTATGAAAGTAAAAAAATCTAAAATAACTGAGCATAGCTATTTATCTATTGCTTTAACTGTAGCATACTTATGTGATGCAGACTTAAGCCCATGTAATATAGCAAATTGAGCTTAAGTCTTAAGCTTGTTGAATGAAGCAATTCACTTTTTTGATGTTGAATGTGAGTTTATCCTCTTTGAGAGGAAGAAACATAAGCAGCACCAAAACAGCTTGGAGGAAAGGTAACATCTAAAGAGAATATGTAATTTAAAAAAATAGACTGGTAACTAAATCATCTGATTGATATACTTTTAAAACAGTACCAATTCTTCTACAAAATCTGTGAAATCTCCCCACAACATTATTATTAGTAATAGTATAGTAGTGTGCAAAATAGAATAATTACTAATTAATAATGCAACATGGGAAATTGATGTAAAATCTCTTAAGAATACAAATGCACGAATATATGAATGGATAGACAGATAAAATTATAAATCAAATCTAGCAGAATGTTAGTAATCAGTGAAATGTGAGGAAATAAGTTATGAAAGTTAAAAAATTCTGGAATAACTTAATTTGTCTTCATATCTGTTACTTTAAGTATATTTATGTGGTATAGATTTAAGTTCATTGAATGTGGCAATGTGATATAGTTTTAACTTGGTTTTATTGTAGCAATTCACTTATTAGGTCACTGATGAAAATTTGTCCTAAGAAAACTGATTGATGTAAAGATAACCCTGTGAATGTACAAACACAGACCTTCCAGTATTCAGCTAAGGCATTTGAAATTTAACTTTTTTTTCCTTCTTTCCCAAATTTACTAGTCTTTTGAACTACATGCTTGTAGTTATTTTCTAATGTGAACTGGTGGGTAAGGCCAGGTTTAAGAATAGCAACAAAGATACAGCAAAATATAGAAAAAAATCTTTTGGTAAATATCCCAGTAAAGGGATCTGCTGGACTCAGAGAAGAGGCATCAAGATTTGACCACTACAGCGCATTCTATGAGTAGAAAATTGAGCTAAAGAGTGGTGATTTGAGTGAAATGAGTCAGACCCAGAAGATTAAATATGTTAAGTATCATATGGTTTCTCTGATTTGGGAAACCCATAAGATAGGCATTCTATAGAACCACATGGTGTGATAGTGGGAGTAGAGGGGGAAGAGTGTGGGAGGGCAAAAAATAGGAAGGGATTGTAAAGTTGTTATGATACATATGTGCACAAAATACCCAAATTCATTGTAAACACTATGTATTACATATGAATATTAATAAAAATAGTGGGAAAAAGATAAAGCGAAGTCCCTTAACAGCAGAAACATGGGAAGAAGACAAGGCAGCAGGACACCCACAGAGATGCTGAGACCCCAGAAACTAATGTTATGGGCCCTGAAATAGTGGAACTCATAGGGAAGGAAGTCAAAAGCAATTAAATGAGTTGAGCATTCAGTTCAAACAAGGTAATCCTCAAAGAAATGCAAGCAATGATCAGTGGGATTAAAGAGGAAGTTATTAAACAAATAGTGCTCCTTATAGATATGAAGCTCACTGAGCATATAGAAGCCACAAATAAACAGTTGGCTGAGGTAAATAAGGAAATGCAAGATATGAAGGAACATTTTGATAGAGAAGTGGAAATTTTGAAAAGAAATCTAGCCGAAATTCAGAATATGAAAAATACTTTTGAAGGCAAGGGAAGTTGACACAAATGTTGAGGGCAGCATTTCAGGCCTTGCAGACATGGTCAAGGAACCAAATGTTATCATTAGGTATGACTCCAAAATTAGAAATGAGCAAAGTAGCTGTATACAACAGATGATGGATGATTCAAAAAGAACCAATTTCAGAATTATGGGAGTGGGAGAAAGATCAGAAGACAGCACCAATGGTATAAGAAGGTTATTCACCAAGGTCATGCAGGAAAATTTCCCAAATCCAGAAAAAGAAATTGATTTTCAAGTACAAGAAGCTTATAGAATACCAAGTAACCTCAACCAGCAGTGATCCTCACCATGACACATGGTAATCAAAACCTCAGAAATCCAACATGAAGAGAGAATAGTAAAAGCAATAAGAGGAAAAACAGACTTTATTCTATCAAGGCAAAGCCATTTGAATTACCACAGATTTCTCAACGCAAAATCTAAAGGCCAGGAGAGCCTGGAACAAGATCTTTAAAGCTTTATAAGACAGTGTGTCAACCTAGGTTGTTGTATCCAGCAAAATTATCCCTGAAAATTGAAGAAGTAAAGGTTTTCATGACCAAGAATCCTTAAAGAAATATGTGACCACTAGCCCAGCATGGCACACAATACTTGAAGGAATCTTCGAGAGGGACAGAGGGACAAGCAGCATCAAAGGTCATGAAAGAAAGGCATATCTAAAGATAAAATGTAACCAAAAAAACCAGTTTGGTATTTGAGTCATTTGATCGGTACTCTACTAAAACAGTACCAGCGTTGTCATAAAATCTGTGAAACTTCAACCCATAATTATTATTTTTGATAGTATATTAGTTTGTCAATCATCCTAATTATATTCAACATAGAGAATTGATATATAATCTTTTAAAAATACATATGCATGAATTTATGGGTGGATAGGTAGATAAAATGATAAACCAAATCTGGCAAAATGTTAGTAATTAGTGAAATGTGAGTAAATAATTTATGAAAGTTTTAAAAAATTCTGAAATAGCTAAGTATGCCATTATATCTATTGCCTATGTGTAATTTACTCTTGTGATATAGATGTAAGTTCATTTGACATAGCAATTCACTTATTTGGTCTTTGATGTAAGTGTGTTTCTTTTTTGTTTTGTTTTTTGAGATAAGGTCTTAGTCTGTAGCCCATGTTGGTCCAGAATTCACTATGAAACCCAGGCTGGTCTTGGACTCATGGCAATCCCCCTGCCTCAGCCTCCTAAGAGCTGAGATTACAGGCATGCACCACCATGACTGGCTTTATGTGGTGCTGGGAAATCGAACTCAGAGTCTTTTGCTCAGAAGGCAAGTGCATCCCATTCCTCCAACCTCTTTGATGTAAGTTTGTCCTAAGAAAACTGAATGATATATTGAAAATCTGAATGTCTTTTGAATGTACAAATATTTACCTTCCAGTACTCAGTTAAGGAATTTGAAATTTCTCTTTTTCTTTCTCACATTTTCTAGCCTTATGGATTTCATTGTTATAGTTCTTTTCTTATGTGAACTGGTGGGTGAGGCCATGTTAAAGAATCTCCACAAAGATACGGTGATATACAAAATTAAAAAAAAAACTTTTGACAAATCACCCCAATAAAGGACTCTGCTGGCCCCAGAGAAGAGGCATCAAGACATGGCCACTGCCACCCATTCTAGGGGTGGGGAGCTGCGCTGAAGAGTGGGGATTTGAGTGGTGGCGTGAGTCAGACGCAGGAGATTAAATATGTTAAATATTGCGTGGTTCCTCTACTTGGGAAAACCCAGAACACAGCCATTCCATAGAACCACATGGGTGTGATAGTGGGAGTTGGGGGGGGAGGGGAGGGCAAAAACGGGAAGGGATTGTGAAGTTGATGTGATATATATGTGCACAAAGTACTCAAGTTCATTGTAAACATTGTGCATCGCATACATATATATTAATAAAAATGGAGAAAAATGGAAAAATGTAAGAATATAAGACTTTGTGGAGAGGGAATGAGGAAGGGATGTGATATGTAAATAAATTTTTTTTGAAAAACATAAAAGAATGAACAAACTTTTACCTAGACTAACCAAGAAAAGGGGAAGAGACCCAAATCAAATCAGAAGTCAAACAGGAGCCATTATATCTGATCACCCAGAAACAGAGGATGACTTGGAACTATTGATAGAAGGAAGCAAGTATATTTCACCAAACTAAAACCTGATGACAGGGAGGTTTTCGAGACAGACTACCCAAATGAAGTCATGAGAACATAGCGCATCTAAAGAGGTCAGTGACAAATCATGAGATTGAATTAGTAGTAAGTCTGCGCCCCAAAAGAAATCCAAGACTGGAGGGTGCTAGCGTTGCCGCCTCAGCTGCCCCCACCCCCACCCCGCTCAGCGACACTCCCGTCTCGGTGGGAGGGTTTGTACTTCCATGAGAACCTGATGCTGCCCCAGCTGGCCGGCCACTCTCCTCCTCCTGGGCGGCCTGGCTCTTAGCAGGTTACGGCCGCCCAGGGGTGGGCCCCTTGTCTGGTTCGCCTTCTCCCCTCACAGCCCTCCTCTGCTCCGCGCTCCTTGCTGCCCCTCCCCTCCCTCTTGGCAGGTGCACCCCTCTGTGGCTCCTCTCTGGGCTCCACATCAAATCCGCCCTCTTCCCGGCACCATCTGCGTCCCCTGGCTCTCTCCCATTGCAGGTGCCAGCGTCTTCTCAGTCCCCCCGCCCCGGGGGCCAACCGGCTGTCTCATTCCTCTCAGCCCGCACCCTGACACGGCACTACCCGCGCTGGTGCTGCCGGTGGTGGAAGGGAGACGCCTGGCCTGGTGGCAGCCTTCATCCGATGAGTAGCGTGCAGCTCTCGCGCCCTTGCGCTGGCCTACCTTTGCTTTCCGCGCAGGATCAGCTGCGCGTTGAGGCACCGCTTCCTCCTCTGGCCCGCGCCGCTGCTTCCCAGAGCTGCTGGCCGAGGGACAGGCCGACTGGGAGCCTCCTGAGCCGTCTCCTTGGCCTCTGCTGCTCACGACACCCACCCACCAGGCACTGGCATTCTCCTCTGGCTTCCCAGTTTCTTTTCTGCTCAATGGCAAGCCCAAAAGTCCACAGATAGGGATGCTGGTCTAGGGCCATGGCTGAGCGCAGGTCAACGGAGACTAAACAAATAAATAAATATTTAAAAAAACAAACCCTGGACGAAATTGGCCTGCACAAGGGCCTCTGTGAACTGATAACTTCAGGAAAAAGTTGAGCGTTAGCTTGCAGATGTCGATTTAGCTGGATCAGGTGTTTCCACGACCTAACCAGACTCCTCCCTGTTCTTTCCTTGACTGTCTCCTTGGCTATGTCGGCTTCTTTCTCACAAAAGCTTTCTTTCCCAGGATCAAAGGGGATATTTCTTTCTAGTCCTTTGATGTACCCATGTTCATAGCAGCACAACTAACAATAGCTAAAATATGGAAGTCACCAAAATACCCATCAACAGACCAGTGGATACACAAACTGTGGTATTTATACACAATGGAATACTATGCATCTATACAGTCCAACAGTGTGGAGGCTTTTTATGGGCAAATGGAAGAAACCTGAGAACATCATGCTTAGTGAAGTGAGTCAGAAGCAGAAGGTGAAACATCGAATGGTCTCTCTGATATGAGAAACCCAGATCACAATTATATCATGGGACTTAAAATGAAAAACAAAGTGAACCAGGGGGTAAGTTGGGGAGGGATGGAGGGGTGGGTAGGGGGAGGGACGAAAGGAGAGTGGGAAAGCCCTTGTCACCTTGACAAGATACGTATGTGCACAAAATGCTCGACTTCAATGTAAACCTTAAGTTTTGCACTTATACATATCAATAAAATGGGGGGCGGGAGCTTTCTTTCCCATACTCACAAGAAGAGACAGATATCTTGCCCCTAGACTCAAAAGAGGGCTCAAATTTCTAGGTTCAGGATCCCTGCCGAAGCGTCTCTTAGAAGTTCAGACAAAGACTTACAATAGCTCACAGATTCTGATTGGTCTGCGCTTTCACTCTTGAACCAATCGCTGTGGCTGGGATAATGGGATGCTCTTGTTAGACAGTCCAAGTAGTATGATCAGTGCAGGAGTAGGGGATAAACACAGACTGAGAATGGAGTAAGGGGTGGCTCCTGTAGGAAAAACGAAAAAAAAAAAAAAAAAAAAAAACGAACAAAACTCAACTAAGCTACAGGGACCTGGTTGGATTACAGGGATGTCAGGAAACATGTTTGTAGAGAGTAAGAGTTTGGGGCCGGGCTGGCTTCCTGGGTCCTATGGCGCCCAGCCTCTCCTTCTGAACGTCCCACCGACCCTTCAGAGCTCCACACCTCGGGCGCCATCAGCCACCTCCCTCTCTAGCTCTCTGGGCCACACTCGGTGAAAGGCAATGTCTCTCACCCAGCAGCCTGGGCTCCAGGGCGCCCCAAAGACAGCGCCTCTCCACTTCTGGCGCTCCACCTCCGGCATCTCCTGGCGGGCTCATTGCAGCACACGTTCTCGGGCCTCAGCCTCAGAGATGCCAGCACAATGTGGTTGGCTGAGACCTGTAAATTTGCATATCTAGAAGTTTCTGTGATGACTCTGAAACTGCCAGCTCCAGAACCAAACTCATCGGCTCCAGTGAAACATGACTCATTTCTCAGGCTGTCTCCCCACTGTCCGGGCCTCTGGGATTTAGTTCAGGCTTTTCCTTTTATTTATAAAACCATTGCTATATTTTCTATCTGCTGAAATTTCACCTTCAAGTCCAAATTCAAATGCTATCTTCTCCGTCTTTTCTGAGCCAGCCGTCCCTTTGACTCCTATTTTCCTTCATTTAGTGTCCTTTTTATTGTGGTTTGGGTCTGGAATGACCCCCAGAGTCTCATGCTAATGGACTGTCTATGGAGCCATGTGCTGTTGGTAGATTGGGGCCTAGTCTGGAAGGGAGGATTACAGTTAAGTTAGGATTAACGGCGTGTAGTGGCCACACCTCCCACACCTGGATGCAGGAGGGACTGATCACTGGGCAGAGACCTGGAAGGATACGTAAGCTGCATCCTGCCTTCCTTGAGGACTGGGGCTGGGACTGGGACTGGTCTCAACTAGTCTCACTTGCCTGCCTGTTGGTGGTGTCCGGAGAAGCTGCCTCCACCTCTGCCTCTGCCATGTACTGCGATTGCTGCAGGCTGCCCCTGAAAGGATTGTGACCTTCTGAAACTGTGAGCTAAAAAAAACCCTTTCCTTTCCTAAACTTGTGGGTGTCAGGTATTGAGTCACAGCAATGAAAAGTAACTAAGACACTTTTGAAAACAATGCATTTTGTATTCTATAATATTTAATTGTATCTGAATTTACCTAACGTCTTTCTTTTAAAAATGTAAAAATATTGACTTGCTTTTGTTTCAATATTACACAACCAGGTTTATTATAGAAATATTTGGACTGGAGAGGATAAAAATGCACATGCACACTTTTGGGACAACAGAGGTCCTGAGCAGCTGGGTCTGTTCCCTTGCCCACGCCTCCTTCAGCTTATGAGCACAGCTGTGCCTGGGGCTGCACCTGCAGTCCCAGCTCTCTGGGAGGCCAAGCAGAAGGGTGACAAGTTGGAGTTCTGCCTGGGCAATTTAGCAAGAACCTGTCTCAAAAAATAAAATAGAATAAAATAAAAAATAAAAGAAGCTGAAGATATAGCTCAGTCGGAAGGCCTTGGGTTCACCCCCTAGTACCAGACAAACAAATAAAAAAATAACAAAAAAATCTCTCATAAAAGTAGGGAAATGAGTTTACTCACATTTGGCCAAATTGGGAGGGCAGCTAGTTCGCTCACACCCACTCTCCATACATTGAGGTGCTCCAGTTTGTAAAGGAGGCAGGACAAAAGCCAGGACGTCCGTGAAGGTTTAGCCAGGGCTTGACCGCCACAGGGCCCAGGAAATGTAGGAGTCTGCGTCTGTTGGAGCCTCCTTGACATCAGGAATGAGGGAGTCAGTTTTTGCTTTCAGTGTAAGGAAGCTGGAGAAACTGAAGTCTTCATTTCTAAAGATCCAGTTTATAATCCATTTTAAGCCCAGGCCTGTAATCTCAGAACTCTGGGGCACTGACACAGGCAGATTGCAAGTTTGAGCCCAGTCTGGGCAGCTAAGTGACTTAGTGAGGCCCCGTCTCAAGATAAAAATTAAAAACTGGGCTGGAGGTATAGTTTAGCTTGGGGATGCTGTTCAGTGTGAAGGACCATTTCAACCTCACAGTTACAGAGTAATCAGGTTTTTTTTTTTTTTTTAAGTCCCTCTTCTAGCTGGCTGTGATAGCGCATGCCTGTATTCCAACAACTCTGGAGGCTGAGGCAGGAGGACTGCCATGAATGAGTTCTGGGCCAGTCTGAGCTGCATAGTGAGTTCAGGATCAGCCTGGATTACCGAATGAGACACTGTCTCTAGAAAATAAATACATAAATAAAAGTAAAATAAAAAAAAGTTGGGCTGGAGGAATGGCACAACTGTTGAAAGCACTTACTTGCAATTGCAAGGCCCTGAGTTTCCCAGCACTACATAAAGCTGGGCCTGATGGCACACACTTATAATCCCAGCACTCGGGAGGCTGAGGCAGATAGACTGTCCTGAGTCCAAGGCCAACCTGGATTACATCAGTGGTTCAGGACTGGCCAGGCCACAGAGTGAGATCCTGTCTCAAAAAAAAAAAGTCCTTTTTTGTTAGAGATACAGACAGTGTTCTTCCTGATTCACAATTTCGTTCCTCACCATTTCAGTTACCAGCAGTTAACTACAAACTAAAAACAGCACAGGAAAGTTCTAGAAATAAACATTTCATAAATTTTAAATGTTTATTATAGTGTATAATTCTATATTATTATTAGTTATTATTGTTAATCTCTTACTGTGCCTAATTTATAAATTAAACTGAAGCATAAGGATGTATGTTTAGAAAACACACACACACCAGACTTTCTCTTTCTTTATATGTATGTGTGTGTATATATGATATATATGTACATATATACGTATATACGTATATACATATATGTATATATCATATATACACACATACATATATACATATATGCACATATACATATACACACATACATATATACATATACATATATACGTATATATGTATATATATATACGTATATATGTATATATATATACATATATACACACACATACACCAAACTTTGTGTATATGATAGCAGACTTTATATATATAAATATATATATAAAATGGTACCTACTGTGGTTTTTAGCATCCACTGTAGGTTTTGTTTTTGTTTAAGTTTTGAGACAAAGTCTCTCTCTGTGATCAAGGTTTATCCTGAATTCACTATGTAGCCCAGGCTGACCTTGAACTCAGAACAACCCTCTGGCCTTAGCCTCCTGAGTGCTGCAATTTTAACTGTGTACTACCATGCCTGGCTAATTTTTATGTGGTGCTGGGGAATCATACTCTGGACCTTATGCATGGTAGGCAAATGCACTAACCACTGAGCTATGCCCCAAGTCCTGCTGTAGGTCTGGGAACATACATGTCCTCCATTGATGAGGGTTGGTGCCTATCGTGAACTATTTACATATAAAATGCCATGATGTCTAGGATTTGCATGACAATATTCCAGCGAGCAGCCCAGTGTGGGCAGAGTACAGAACAAGACAATTTGGCTGTCCATTGTTCTCTTCTGTGCTTCTATGTGAGAGTCTTTCCATGATAATAAGCTAACAAAGATAACACAAAAATGCACACATATGAGTCTTTACATTTTACAATCTGCATACCTACCAGAGAGACGTAGATGATAAAGTTCTGCCTCTCAGAGATTGTCATTTTGTCTTTTCCTCCTGTGCAGAGCCTGGCTCCGTGCCTGCACACTTGGATAGGTTGGATACTCCACCTCCTAAAGGCTGGTGATCAATGGAAGCAGCCAGCCCCGGGAGCTGCTCCCATCAGTAATAAGGTTTCTGTGTGTGTGTGTGTGTGTGTGTGTGTGTGTGTGTGTGTGTGTGTGGTGTGTGTGTGTGTGGTGTGTGTGTGTGTGTGTGTGTGTTACTAAGATTGAACCCAAGGCCTTCATAATGAGCCACTTTCCTGGCCCTTTTAATTTTTGATTTTGAGACAGAGTTTTGCTAAGTCACTAAGCTGCCCAGGCTGAGCTCAAACTTGCTGTCCTCCTGCCTCAGCCTCCCAGAGTCCTGGGATTACAGATGGAAGCCTGCACATTGACTTGCTAGCCTATAGTTAAACCTACAGACCAGGGACCCGTGTTTAGCTCTCCTCTTTACCACTCTGCAATCTCTAACAAGTCATTTAACCTTGTAGGACCTGAGTTTTTGTTGTAGATAAATCAGAAATAATAATGGTTCGCTGTGATTTCTTCCTATTCTATAAATAGAAATAATAATAATTTGTATGGTTTAAGTCTTAAACATCCTCCAAAAGTTTCATGTGTTTGGAAGGTGCTGGAGTCATAGGCATGCTGTGTTCATCAGTGGACTTACCCATTTCCTGTGCTGTTAGAAGGGGCCTGGGTGGTGGGATGGCCCCTGGGGGCTACAGCCCAGAGGGGTGTATTTTCCTCACTGGCTGCTCCGTCTCCTCTTGGCTTCCTGCCTGCCATGCAATGAGCAAGTTTCCTCTGCTCTGCCGTTCCATCATCGAAGCTGGCTGACCATGCATTGACTGAGCCCCTTGAAACCATGAGGCAAAACAAATCTGTCTTCAGTTGTGGGTGTTGGGTATTACGGCCCAGTGATGGGGAAAACACTAAGATGCTGTTGTTTTGTGGGATTCATTCTTTTAATAGTTACTTTGGTAACTAAACACATGGGCCAACATTTCAGCCACCACCGCAGACTTTGGGATGTAATAGTGCACACAATAAAAAACAAAACACCAGTGTCTGAAGAGATGACATCATTCTGGTAAGGAAAGTAAAGACAATAAACAAATAAGTTGGCAACGCGTACAGGATGATACTAATTATTGGATGATACTAATTATTATATAATACTAAATTCTGTTAAGAAAATTAAGTAGAGAAAGAGAAGATGTGTTGGTAGGGCTAGGAATTGGATTCGCAACTTTTTTGGTACTGAGAATTTTCAGTACTGTACAACCCAGGCCCATCCCACAGAGTTGTATCTCTACGCTTTTTTATTTTGAAATGAGATCTCACTAAGTTACTAAGTGGCCTAGGCTGGGCTTGAACTTGCAATCCTCCTGCCTCAGCTTCCTACAGTGCTGGAATGACAGGAGTACACCAGATAGGGTTCTCTGAGAAGCTGGCATTTGAATAGATGAAGAAATGACTTGTGTTTATCTGGGAGGAAAGAATTAGTGCGCATGTCCTGGGGCATAAAAATGCCTAGCATGTGCAAGAAGAAGAAATAGCATCACTGTGTACAGAGTTGTTAGCATGATTTGATACAGAAGCATTAACCTTCAACTCAAGGGTGACAACATTTCTATAGAGACCATTCAGTTAGCATCTTAGGTTTTATAGGCCTGATGCTTACTGTTGTAGTTGCCCAATTCTCTGATTTTAGCACTAAAATAGCCAGAGAGAAGACACCAGTGTGCGTGTTGTGTTCTCATAAAACCTTATTTGTAGAAACAAACAGTGGTCCATCCAGACTTGGCCTGTGGGCTGTGGCTTGCTGATCCCTATTTTAAATACATCTGTCACCTTAGAACTTTGGAAAGTAAAAGATAATAGAAAAAAACCATAAAATACAAAGGCACTGCTTTTTAATTTTCTGTCTCTCCATGGAAGTTTTAGCACATTAACACTCAAAAAAAAAAATGGCTTGGTTTTGTCAGGAGGGATTTCTGTGAAGGCCCGTTTCTGCTGATGCCTCCTTCTAATGCAAGTTGTTCTTTTTTATCCCATCTTCCTCAATGCATCTGTACAATAATCTGTTTCCCCACTGCCCTTCCCCTCCCCGCGCTGCCTCCACTCCTTCATTTGGGTTCCATCTCTGCATGCGTGTCCCGCCATCCCTTGTTGGTTGCGAGTCTCTGCCAACGTCCTGTTCCCTGGGGTTGCCTGGTGGGCTAACCTATGGCCCGTGACGCATAGAGCAAGGACGGGGCATTTCCTCCCATCGTTGCTGCTAGGGGACGGGGCGTCCTTAAGTGGCCCCCTTGCATTCTGGGTGGAGTTCTCATGGCATGGCTGCGCGGAGTGTCTGACTTGACGGAGGAAGGGATGGAAAGCAACTTCTTCAGGGAGAGGGGTGAGAGAAGAACCAGCTTTCTGTATCCACAGATTCAACCAACATCGATGGAAAACATACTTTCCAGGTTTATTAATATGCATATATGTGATACAAAATGTTTACAGTGAACTTGAGTATTTTGTACACATGTATATTGCTTCAGAATTACAAGCCCTTCCCCTGCCCCCTTCCTGTCCCTTCCACACCCTCCTCCACCTCCTAACTCTCCCCCTACCCCACACACTTAGTTCTGTGACGTGACCGTATTGTGGGTTTCTCATGTTAGAGAAACCATTCGATATTTAACTTCTGTGTCCGGCTTGCTCACTGAGCATGATGGTCTCAAGTTGCGTCCATTTACCTACAAAAGCCTCAGAGCTACCTGTCTTTGTAGACGAGCAGTACTCCATTGTGTGCATACACCACAATTTATGTGTCCATTGGTCTGTTGATGATATTTTGGTACCTCCCACATTTCAGCTATTGTTAGTTGTGCTTCTGTGAACATGGGTACATGTATCTCTGCTATATGATGCTTTTAACTCTTTTGGAAAGATTCCTAGAAGAGGTAGCGCTGGACCAAAGGGGATATTTATTTTCAGCCTCTTGAGGAATTTCCACACGCCCTCCATAGTTCTTGTACCGGTTTATTGCATTCCCACCAGCAACCTCGCTTCCCCCCACAGCTTCGCCAGCATTGATTGCTGTTTGAGTCCTTAATATATGCCATCTCTCTGCGGTTAGATAGTATCTTACTGATGTTTGGATTTGCATTTCTCTAATGTCTAAGGCGACGAAAAATATTTTTAAAAATTGAAGGTATATTGAACATACACAGACCCTTTTCTGATCATTAGTTCCTAAACAATATAGGAAAACAACTGTTTACAGAGTATTTACATCACTTAAGGCAATGTAAATATTCTAGAGATGGTTTAAAGTATACAAGAGGAGACGTGTAGGTTATATACAAATACTACTTCATTTTATATAAAGGTCTTGAGCATCCGAGGCTTTTGGTATCTGTGAGGATCCTGGGACCAATCCCTTCTATAGTGAGGGATGACTGGGGAGGGTGGGAAATACAGAAGGGTCAGAAGTGACAGGTCAGGACTTCCTACACATGTGGGTGTGTTTGGGCAGGCACGCGTATGCGTGTTGTGTGTTTTACAGTCCAAGATGGATGCTGGCTATGTTCTCAGCAGTGGCAGAATAATTCATAAATCCAGGAATCCTTCCTTCCTTATACTTTGAAAGTCCTACCTTCACTGTGCATGCCTTATGATTACAGACCATTAGAGACCATTAGCAAATGAGCGACAAGATTTCAATCGTGAAACGCAGACTCTTGTGCAATGCAAACGTAGTTTCACATATTAATTGCTTCTAATTAAGGAGGAACATTTTAGCCAATTAGCTTTTGGAATTTAAGTGTAATCAGAAGGTGAATTCAGAGATTTGCTAATTGCTTCCCCCACTGCAGCTGTTGGCCCTTAGCACAAACACGCACCGTGTGCTCTGGTGATGTACTGCCGTACAGGACGTCGAGAGGCTCGGGATCGGGAGCTCTTTTGCTGCAGTGGTTGTAGGCATAGCAGCCACCCAAACCTTTGAAATGACCACATAAAACAAATGGGGAAAGATGAAGACGATTTGAGAGCCAGAACATCAGACTAGACTCCAGAGAACCAGGTCCCAAGTCTGACCAAATCGCGGAGAGTATCAGCTGCCACAGGCGTGTCTCTTCCCCAGGCTACAGATGGCGGAGGTATCTCACAGCTCTAACTTCCTGGCTCACATCCAACACCCGTGGTTTCTGACATTTTTCTGTGATGCCACAGAAAGTGGGAGCTGAGCAGAAGAGCAAAAGCTTCCACTGGCTGAAAGGCCACGTGCCCTGTCACAGTTCGGACATGAAAGGCCACCAAATGCTTCTGCAACCCATGAGTTTCTTGAGGAAAGTTTTGGCTGTCTCTTGGCACTATTCAACTCTATCTTTTTGACTTCTCTTCCCTCATCGAGGTGGCCGGGGTTTGCATGTTGCATTGGGTCTTTTTCCACAGTGGAGGCCTCGTTTTCAAGGCACCTGACTGACTCCCCTCTACTGGGCCCATGTTCTGTCTTAATTCTTAGCAGAGAACCTCCTGCTGTGCTCCATTCCTGCCCCATCTTGCTTGTCCTCTGGCTGCAAACGAGGCTCTCAACATGGATCTACCTACCCCTGTTGCTGATTTAACTTTGTAATTACAGAGATGATCCTTCTGGCATCTTGACTTGGCCTGGATGCTGTAACCCTCATTATGTAACTCACCAGTCAGAACTTGCTCATCAATCCTTCTTTCATCTCCATGATTTTTTCTCTATAAAAATTAGCCAGGTTATTATCCACCATCCTCCCTTTCCACGAGAACACAAGTTGTTGTCTGCCCTGTATAAAGATGGTGTTGTTGATAGGGGTATTTCCTATGCTTGCTTTCTTAGGAACCACTTACTTGGTTTTATTGTCTGTCTTGCTGAGAATGTACATCTCATTCCTATGTTCACTGTCTCAAGTCCTGTGGATAAGAGGCAGATGAGTGAAGATAATACTCTCCAGGAAAATGGAAGGATAAGGGGCTCGGATACTCTGATTACCTCTTCTAGTAAACCTTGTTCCTTGTGGAGTTCTGACTCAATCTAAGGGCAAGTGCCATCTCTCCAGCACCTCAGCTGAAAGGCATTTTTTCCATTTTTTCCAGGAAAGGGAATTTCTATAAGAAGCCAGGAATCATCAACAACAAAACCCTATCCTGCTTTGTAGGAAGTGGTCATCTTGTGACCATGCCAAGTGTCATTGTGTCCTCTCCACTACCCACATTTTTTTCTTTTCGTAACAGAGCCTTGGGAGCCACTGCTTACTTGAGTTCCACTGTGTTCCTACGAAGGGAGCACGTTTCTTGACGACCTTTACAACGGCAGTTGTTGTTTTCTGGCACAGAAGTTAACACAGAAAATGACATCCAACATGGCCTCCGTAGTGACAATGTGAGTGATAAACAGACTTATGTTGGAGATTTGTTCTCTTCATGTGAAGCCTTAATTAAGAGTAATTAAAACCTGGCAAATATTCTTCTCAGATCATTAATAGACCCACCACCACGGCTCCTTGTGGGAGCTCAGTCAACAGTTTCCGAAAATGAAGCAGCTGCCTTTACATCCACTTCTCTCTGAGATTTAGTGGCACACAGCATTCTCAAAGCCATGACCTAGTCTGCTGTGTCCCCCACCCTCAGGGAAAAGCTTACACAAGTCCTACATAAGGACAGTGGATCTTGGAACACTGATCTTATTGAAAACTTCTCCCAGGACAACATGTTTGAAACTAAGTTAGCTTACATAACTACGCATGTCACTTGCAAAAAGCATAAAACTGGATGGTAACAAGTGATCACTTTGGTGGCATAAAGCACATCTCAAAAGAAGCCTTCTCTTATTTTGAATTCCAATTAACATTTATCATACTGAGATTTGGGGAGCACATATTCCCTATGACTGGAAAGAAGCAAGTTAGCATTGTGTATGAAATTTAGCATGCAAGGGCTTAAGAGATCACAGATTACATCAAGAGGAAGATGAAATTTTAAGACACAGAATGTTCATAAAGCAATTTATTATTTTTTTTCTAGGCTAAGTATCCATCAAGGACATATTGTATTACCTGAGTACCTGATTCCTTGGCCAGAATTTAACATATTGCTTCAAATGCCTCCAAAAAAAGGAGAGCCTAAGTATGAGATCTTCCCCTAGAGACCCTCATTTGTTGTACGTGGGCCTTTGTCACCCTGAGATGGGGGACCCATGGCTGAGAGGTTCAGAGTACTTGACTCAACACATCTGTTTCTAGCCTCAGCTTTTTATCTCCCCTGTGGTGCCGACTCCATCACATCCATCAAGGATCTTTGAGGGACAATCATTGTCTTTAATTTTCAGTGCACACAGGCTTCCAAAGTTTCAAAAAGACTTGCCCAAGTCAGAGCTGGCCAACTGGGTGGTGGAAACCTCTCCAGGGGGAGGGGTTGAAGAAGCAGGGCCCGGCCTGTGTGGCTCTGCCTCACGCTGCCTGTTAGGTGGGAGCCCACACCCTTAGCCCTCCGCGGAGGTCCTGCTTCCCAGCTGTGGCACAGCACTAAAAAGGGAATTCCTCTCCCCAGACTCCCAGACACAAATGCAAAGTTCAAGGTCTCGACTCTTTCCCACGGAGGGACATGTGTTTTTGTGGAAAGACCACACAGAAGTCAGGACTGGTCTGTTGTTTCCAGATTCTGGCCTACATTGGCAGTGCAGTCTGAGTCAAATTTGAGAACCATGGCCACATTTGGCTGGAAGGAATTTAGAAACTGCCTCTGCTGAGGACTGCTCACTACAGCAGGCTCCTGGGCCTCACTCCCAGGGACTCTGACTTGCGAGCCTGGGGCGGCTCTGAAAATTGTGGCTTTGCAATCCAGCTTCCAAGGAATGCTGATTCATGGAACACACGAGTAGCACTGACCGTTGCTACCTTGTCTCCAGATGGATTGGGAGGCTTTTTTTTTTTTTTTTTTTGCGGTAGGGATCGTGGGACAATCGGCCTGTGTTTCAACTGTATGGTTCTGCCATTCTAGTGTGAAAGCAGCCACGGAGCAGAATGTAAACGGGCATGCTGTCTTTCCACAAATCTGTATTTGAATAGGGTGTAGCCGGTCAACCTCTCTGTAACTCACCACTTGGTGGCAGCAGTTTTGTGGGGGTGGGGGGCTTGAATTATTTCTCCACTACTCCCCGCTTATAGCTATAAAATGGGGGCGATATTTCTGGTACTATTTTTCTCCATGCTTATGATGAAATCACCTCAGTCAGCACTTACCAAAATATTCTGTACCACGTTCCACCTGTCACATACTACTGGCTGTATTGCTATCATGTGAATCTATAATATTCCCCCAGAACTCATGCATGTTGAGGGCAACTGGACTCTGGGGCATCATATCCACCAGAGGCTCAATGAAAGGATTTCACATGCTCTGCAGAGGGGGGGTCTGGTTGGAAGGGGTGGATCACTAGGCGTATGGCCCAGAGGACATATTCTTGTTCCCTTCTCTCCCCCCACCCCCTCTCTGCTTCTTGCTGCTATGCCCTGAGCAGCTTTCCTTCAGCATGCCTCCCACCACTGCCCGTTTCCCCCTGGAGCCGGCTAACAGGCATGGGCTGAGCAGGGCTCTAAGGCCGTGGGCTCAATGAAAGCTCTCCTCCCTCAGCTGGGGTGTGTCAGGTGCAGTGTGCCAGCGGCAAGAAAGATGAAAGACAACTGTTTTGAATTACGATGGAGACAAGATCACTCCAAGGGGGTAATTTAGGAACTTTCTTGATGTTCAAAAATATACAGAACTGCCTCTATAAACGGTGGACCAAAGGTTAGCAAGAAGGAGCTACAACATTCACAATAGCTTGAACACTGTTTTGGGAAGGTATTTCAAGGAAAATAAATTTCAACAAAGGCGTAACCAAGAAGTTATATTATTTTTATTTATGTTAGAATTTCTATCAGTGTTTGAACATTAATATTTAGAGAGTTTGTACATTTTCACCTTCCGAGGTTTAAAATGAGAACCACACTAGGTCACAAATGATAACTAATAAACATTTCACGGTCGCATGAATACCCACACGTTCGGACTCTCTTAACACTGTTAGAGGTTCTCTTTTCCTTGCTGTAATTTACAATGACAAGGGTCTCCACTCGTGTCTCAGCAAAGTTGCAGACATTAGGGAGTCATCACATATAAACTCTTTAAAAATATACTTCTGTCAAAAGACTTGATGACTACTATGTACACTACAAAAATAAATTTTCATATAAATAAATTATATGGCATACTTTTATCTTTGTAATTGAAATGACAAACTCATCTCCACCCAAATTGGCAGTCGAGACCTAGTTTGAATATTTCCTTTAAACTCCTTAAGCTAAAACCTACCACGAGTCCTTAATGTAAATGTTATATACTCTGAACTATTTAACATTAGTAAGCACTCTATACAAATAAAAATTCTGTTCAAAAGTAAAACATAGCTGTAATAGTGTTTCCAACAGAAATAAAATCCCTGCATTTTTTTGTTATAAACTGGCATGACAAATACTGTAGGAAAACATTCTTATGATACAAAATTATAAATATCAGCAAAGATTTAAAAAAATTAAAACATCCAAATGAACAAACAATACAGACAAAATAAAACTATAAAAGAGAATATGAGAGAGAGAGAGAGAGAGAGAGAGAGAGAGAGAGAGAGAGAGAGAGGAGAGGAGACAGTTCTAGTTTCCAACCAGCCCGAATCCTCACTATGGCCACGCTTCTGGAAAAGCGTGACATGGTTCAGACACCAGGGAGGCACACAGGCTACCACCTGCTACCAGAATCGGGCCCAGGAAGGGAGGGGCCCACGAAGCGCTGCAGGTAAAACAGCTTCAAAATTCTGCATCTCTCTTCAACTAGAGGTGCGCATGTCTGAGCACAGCTGGCATTAAGCAGGCATAAATTGTGGCTGACAGAGAGGCACCAAGACAGCAGCAGTGGGGGCCAGGGCCCCCAACATTTTAACACCAACACCCACCCCCACCCCCATCTCTCCTTGACAGCCACAGGTGGCTTCCAATTAGTACCTTACAGTGTTGGGGTGAGTTTGAGTCTGAGGTCACTATACTGCAGGTACTGCTAGGGAACAAGTTGCCTTTCTTTCAAGATTTTTCTTGTAGCTGCCTCGGAGCACCCTTCCCAGTAGCTGAGGCTGCAGTAGGTACTGGGCTCTTCCCTCCGTGGTGAGCCGTTGGTGTGGGCTTAGAAGGGGAGCTTTCCTCTGCGTTTGCTGATCTCTGGGTAAAGAAGTGAGCAAGCCCAGACCTTAGAGCAAGCCAACACAATCCACACAGAAGCAAACCTTTCAAAACTAACACCTGGTAGGGTAGGGACCTGCCACCTGTACATTCCTCCATGGGGTATATGCAGTGACTGAGTTCCGTTGTTTAACGAATGTCATTCCGAAAGACCACTCACCGTGGGAGGTGAGGGAGGGACACAACCTATTGGTTTTCTCAGGAAACGTCCCCCCACCACAGACATGCTGAGAAGAATTCTCGGAAGTGAAGCTCACTGCTCCTGACTGAAGGAAGATACAGACAGATTCAGGAAGCCCAAAGAAGCTGTTTCATTTAGGAAGAGAGGGGTTTAAACTGTAAGGATTCAGAATATCACCCGAGCTTACTGCGGGCCAAGAAGGAACACAGCAGGGTTTTGCTACCTATAGCACGGCCATGGGGAACTGTGTGTGTGTGGATCATGAGAGGGGCACACAACTACATACTTTCTAGAACACATTCTAATGGACCAGCAAGGTCTCACCATTTGGCAAGCTGGCAAGTTACCTAACCCTTTACTGCTAGTGAACACTCTTGGCTCTATACCCTGAGGTTCCAATGTCGATTACAATGGTGCATGTGAAGAAATTTTTCCTCTGAAACACAAGGTATCTAGACAGCAACCAACAACCTTCAGTGTCACCATGGACAGGAAGCCAGTCTGCCGTTTCCTGGACCAATTCTGGAGAACGAGGCAGTATCTGGGCCTAGCTCTCGACCAGCACACAGCCATAAAGACATACAGATTCTCCCAGCCTGACTGAGTCAGAGCCTGCGTAGGTAACAGACAGCAAAGAAAAAGAAAAAAGAAAAAAAATCACAGTACAATGGGAAATCACACATGTGTTCACACATACAATCAAACAGAAGAACTGCATACAACTACCCCTAGAGAAGCCACCGGGATTAACGTGCTTTCTTCATATCTGCTCATTAAACAAAAATATTCACGCATAGCGTGTTTGAAAGTTAACAGTAACATTTCATACTACCACAGGGTTGTGATATGCACATTTAAAATATTTTAACAGAAACTTTACAAAATAATCCTATTACATAAGCAATATTTGCATAGAATTATACAAGTAAATTATACAATATTTAAGCAGCAGCAACATATGCTGGAAAATTTAAGACTAAGTTAAGCTTGGTTGTGGCACAGAGACCAATGTACACAAGGGAGGGGCCGACCAGCCTCCCGACTCTGCGGCAGGATGGGGAGACCCCAGGCCTTACTACTTTACACCGTTCCCTCCTATATTACATATGTGTACATCTCTTAAATATTTATAGAAGTATTTAACAAAATAATACACTCAGTTACAGTAACAATGAACTGCTCTCCGGGCGCAGCACATCTCCTCCATAACTCCAAGCAGTTCTCTTCAAGCAGTCTAGAAAGAGGTGGTGGGGGTGGGGTGGGGGGTTTCCAATCTTTGGCCTCTTTGCTTCAGATTTTAATCACCCTTTAAGATAAAAACAAAGCAAGTCAAACCGAGTTAGAGACGTATGAGCATATATTTGCAGAATATCAAAACAAGCAAGAGAACACTAATGGTATTAGAAATCAAGTGAGTAGGAGGCTGGGTAAGGGGCCCCAGGGGTGGCCACACGGATGAGGAACGAACCCAAGGCCTTTGCACTGAGCTACACCTCAGTGCCTTTTAAAAATTCTTTAAGACAGGATCTAGGTAAGTTGTTCAGGCTTGTGATCCTCCTGTCTCACCCTCCCAGAGTGCCAGGCTTACAGGTGTGCAGTGCCATTGGGAGTGTTCATTTTATGAATACTCAACTGAGCAGAGAATGAGTCACATTCAGATGGCTCAACCCAGGACAGGTGGACCTAGGTGACTTCTCTACTTTACAATGGGGTTCATCAGGAGCTTTAAACATACACAATGGGTTATTTTGCCTTTACAGAGTAGCCCCATCATAAGTTGAGGAGCACCTGTACACCTGCCATGACAGTGCTAGGAGCAGTGGCACATGCCTTTGATCCCAGCACGATGGGAAGCAGAGGCAGGAGGATCATGCGTACTTGGCCAGCCTAGGCAACTCTGCGAGACTGTCTCAAAAATAAGTAAAAATGGCGCCGAGTATTTATCTCCAGGGCTTAGTGCAAAAACCCTGGGTTCAACCTTTAGTACCAAGTAAGCAAATAAATAAACCAAATGGAAACACTAGCACAAAGGTAGAAGGTAACATTCTGAGAGCCTTTGTTAGGTTGGATTAATATTCAATAAGCTAATGGGGGGGGGAGGGGTGAGGAGGAATCTACTTTGGAACTGGATCAGTTCCCCAAAGGTGGTGCTTGAACACTTTAGTCTTGCAGGACAAAAACCCCTTGGGGTCCTGACTGGGACGTGCTCATGTCCAGGGCCCTGGGAGATACAGCTTGAGAGCCAAAGGGGCTTCTTTCTCCACTTGCTATGGTTTGGATCTGGACTGTCCCCCAAAAGCCTCATGTACCTATGGATACTGTTACCAGGCTACAAGAGGCAGAAGCGTGGGGCTTGACATGGAAGGGAAGCTGCACCCTTCCTCAGAGACGTGGCTTCTTCCACCACACGTGGCTCCAGCTCCAGCTCCAGCTCCGGCCCCACGTGGCCCAGCCCTACTAGGTCATTCCACCATTTCCCAGCTGCCCACACAGGAACAGACTGTGACCTTCTGAAACTGTGAGCTAAAAGTAAATCTATTCTCCCTAAGTTGTGGACGTCAGGTAATCTATCCAGCAGCCATAAAGCAAAAGCCAGCAAGCAAGACACCACCCCTGCCAGTCCCTCAGCCCGCGCCACAGCCCGCACCTCAGGCGGAGCTGCCTCCCCAGGGCCTCTCCTCGCAGTCCACGTCCTGCAGCTCTATGACTTCCACCTTCGAACCCCTCCGCTCACGCCGGACGTGGAAAGGCACATGAGGGTCCTCGAACAGCCCGTGGTTGGACTCAGGGTAGCCTTCGTAGCCGGGGCAGAGCCCGCCTCGGGGGGTCCGCCCGGGCCCGGGGACAGGCGGGGGGTGCACAGCAACAGTCACGGAAGCAGAAGCCGTCACAGTGGTGACGGGCTGGCAGTAGCTGGGCACGGAGCTGCCCATGGCTGTGGGCGCTGGGTTCCGAGGGTTGTGAGGACGGGCCCCACGGGGGCCCGAGCGGTCCCTATTGCTAGGGCCAGAATGCCCTTCAGTAGAAATTTCGAAAGCGTCTCTGCGCGGTCTGTAAGGGGGTGGCCGCAAGCCTTCTCTGGGGGGGTCCCTGCGGGACTGTTGGCCTTGCCGTCCGGAGGATAGGGACCCTGAGTCCAGGTGGGGCTGCTGTCGAGGGGTTGAGGGTGGGTGATGCCTTGATTCAGGGTGGACTACCTACAGAAGGAAAAATCAGGTCAACACAGGCAGACAAGGTGCTAACCCTCAAGCTGGGCATGGGCACCCAGGCAACCCCAGGAAACCAGTGGGGACAATTCTCCCGCACCCCCAAATCTATTCCTTTAACAGGATGTGGCAGAAGAAGGCTTTATTTGGATCCTGTTTCCAGCCTGCTCTGGTAGAGCTGGCTGAACACATAGGGCCACCGCCCACAAACACAGGGCAGCAGCCAGGGAGCGTCACGGCCACTTTCCTCCCACAATCTGCCACCCACCCTTCCTGCTCACTCCAGGCAAAACCCGAGCTGCTCTTCTCTAAAAACCGCCTGACAGAAAAAGCTGGATGCTGGCAGGACGATTCACACCGACACTATCAAGTTGGCTGCGGAGACGTGGCTATTCATGCTTAAATGAACTAAAACTCAGAACACAGCTCTTCAGTTGTACTAGTTCCATTTCAAGTGTCGCTCAGCCACACGTGCTGGCCACTGTGCAGAAGAGCACAGGCAGAGCATTTCTATCATCACAGGAAGTTCTACCGCACTGCCCGGTTGTTGGGAATCTGGTTTCTGGGTCTCTATACAAAGCATGGAGCAGCACAGTGGCCACATCAATCAAAAGGACCGTGACCAACTTCAAAGTCGTTCAGCTTGTACCTATTTTTAGGCTCCTGCTGAACAAAACCAGATTCACACTGCAGCTCAGCAGGCACCGTCACGGGGGGCAAGAGGAGGACAATTTAGGTTATTTAGCTGGCCGTTCTCTCTTTCATGGAAGGGCTGCTCTGGCCTGGGACTGGAATACCCATTTCCTGGAGGGATGGCAGGGGGCCTCGGTGGAGCAACATGAACCTTCCTTGGCTGGCATGAGTGGAGCTGGGGAGGGGGGATCATATTGGGGAGGCCAAGATGGGAGAAGGGGCTGCAGTGCTTGGGCTTTGAGGAGGGGTTCCCAGCCTCCTCATGACCCTCTGGAACTTATGAAAAAACTCAGGGGTGGTTCTTGGCTGTTCTGCAATTATAGTCACTTAAGGTATGAGAACAGAACCACAGAAGCTCCAGATAATAACTGAATTAACTTTGTTCTAGAATTAGTGATAGAGATAAAAAGGAAAAATACTTCTGATGACAATATAAATACCACTGCATTTTTCAGCACGTATCATTCTAAAATCAGAGCTTAAAAAAGAAAAACAAGGTGGTGGTAGGGGGGAGAAGGCTTTATTTCTTGCCTGTAAACTCAGAGTATGCATATCCTAAACAAAATATATCATTAATGCTTTTTCATTTTTTATGGTACGAGGGACTGAGCTGGGGCCTTGCACAGTATGCTGATGCTTGGTTCCTGTCCTGTTCTGACCCACAAAATTGAGCCACAGGAAGATAAAACTGTTTTAGCTAAAGAATCAAATGCTGGCAATTTTATGTGATTTGACCTGGCATAACATCTATTTTCTCTTGTATCTTCTATGGCAATGATATACAGTTCAGAGCAGCAGGTGGGGTTCCCCTAGACCACCTGGCCCACTGCTCCTGGTGGGGTAAGGACTCCCTTCCCTCCCCTCAGAGTGACTTACAGTGGAACGGGCGAAGACAGGGTTTTCTGTGGCTTCCACGATCACTTGGTGAGCAGGGGCCCCCGTCCCCTGCTGAGCCTCATAGTGCCGAAGCTCCTCACTAATGCCCGACACTGTTGTCTGAGAACTGTATTCCGAGTCAGAGGAATCAGAACCATTGTTCATGTGACCAGGAGGCACTGCAAACCTGACGACGCTTGGCGGTGGCTCAGGGGAAGGGGTAGGCAGCCGGTTCAGGCCATTGGCTGGAGACACCTGTTTAAAAAGATTTCATATTAAAGCATTATTGTCTATTTACCTGCTGGCCAATCTCAAGGCTCAAAGCACGGTTTTACGTACTTTGTTGCCTGTTCTGGGACTCCATATATTACAGTTTTTAACCAACCCACTCTGCCACCTGGAGGACCCTGGGACCCCACAGCTGAGGCCCAAGATTTGTCTCTGTTTTTTATCCCCCCACACTGTAAAGGCAAGATGGACATCCTTTATTCTCATTAAGCCTAAAATATTCACCTCGAGTTGGAAATTTTTGTTTATGTAAATCTATAAGGTTTAAGACAGCTGATCAGGCTGAAAACAGAAGACAAAGCCAGTGCCACATACCCCAAAGTTATTAGATTGAAGAAGAGAAAAGTCATCATTTGCAAATGTGCATATCCCTAAATTAGGAGTGGCACCAGGAAAAACAGCATCCAGGTGGCCCCTGCATTGAACATCATTCCCAGCGGAATTACTGACCTCAGGATAGGGTCCAAAGAAAGACAAAAGGACTGGAAGCAAAACTAGTCCATTGAGAACACCCAGGATTGTGAGGATCGCCAGGACAGCAAAGAAATACCTTGAAGACAAAAGAGAAACAAGAACCCCCGCATGACAATAGTGAATTACGCTACCTTTCCGGTGCCCAAATATTACAGTAGGTCAACACCCCAAATGAACAAGCCCATCCCATTAGAAAGACCATCATCAAAGTAGAGTTAACATTCAGCACAAGATTAGCTTTTTGTTTTTCTACCTTCTGACTCTGAGGACTACATTCTACAACCCAAACTGTTAGCTCATGAAGGGAAGAAAAAAAATGAGCCTATTAATTTGCTGAAGCCTCATGGCAGGTAATGTTATTTATGAATGTGTTACACAAACACAAAAATATGGAATGTGGACTGAATGGCGGAGCAGACCCAAAGCACAAACACAATGCCGAGGGGCCCGCTCCACGAAAACCCAGCAGAAGCAAACAAATGAAGTGAAGGGTGTAGAATTTAAACAATTTGGCCCAGGAGGAAAAGCAGCCCACTTCTGCAGGCAGCTAATCCACTGTGAAATGCTTCTGCCTCTTACGGCAGAATCTCTAATTAAGTCTCCAGCGTATCAGGTAAGGCTTTCCCTGGGCTTTCATTAATCACAACTTTCTGCCTAGAATTCTGTGAGTTCCAGTTTTACCAAATAGCTCCAATTGCAACCTTTTTAGAACACAGGAACCAGCTTTCTGCAAAGAAAACGCTACCCATTTTGTGGGAGCTGCGGCTTTGTGCTGGGCGA
Organism: Ctenodactylus gundi; assembly: GCA_004027205.1. Taxonomy (NCBI): domain Eukaryota; kingdom Metazoa; phylum Chordata; class Mammalia; order Rodentia; family Ctenodactylidae; genus Ctenodactylus; species Ctenodactylus gundi. The sequence continues at coordinate 153,950 of PVKB01001646.1, forward strand.
GGGCGCTCCACAATGGCGGGGCTGCTCTGCGGGCCAATCTTTTGTTGGACAATTTAGCATCTCTGAATACTCTTGTTTTGCGTCAGCCAATTCAAACATAAAGACCACAGCACCATGGCAGAAGAGGAAAATGCACAAGTAGTTCTGCTTTCCCACCATTGAGGGCTAAGGTCTGGGATCCTTCAGGAATACCAAGGTAAACCTGTCAGCCAGGGAAAGCCTCTGGCAGACACTCTGCACAGCTGGAGGGTGTGGACTCCACGCAAGGATGCATTTCTGGAACTAATGATTTCTAGGCTTTGATGGAAGTGGGCTGGGGTGGGGGAGAGGCTCAGGATGCTCTGGGGAGAGGGAGTGTGAGACAGCTATCTGTTAATGGCCCGCTGGATCATGAAACAGGGCAGGCACCCAACTCTGCCATGTCTATATACGTTCCGACCTTAGATGAAAGGAGAGAGAATCCCTATAAAAATACAAATACCTCACAGCTATTGTAAACACTAGAAACTTCTGAACTGCATTAGTAAGAAAACCAAGCAGCCAATGTCTTGCTCTAATGTAAACTGCTGGAACTTTCGAGTAGGCATATCTCAGCAGCAGAGGCATTAAGACATTTGCGTCCCATCGATCTAACTACAGCATAAACAGACCAATTAGATTCCTGACGGCTCCATGTACACAATGTCTGCTCACTCATTCGACCCCGGCGAGGGCTCTATCCGGTTAATCCAGCCCGTCTTAAAAAATGGGAGGGCCTAAGTGCTTGAACCCTGGTATCCCTGAAGGAGAAGAGCAGGCCCAGGTTAGACCAGAGAATAGGGATCTGTCCCTCCAGGGCCCCGAATTCAGGCTGCATTTCTTTTCTGTGGATTGTGTAGCATGCCCACTTGGGCAGAGATGAGCTTGCTGTGTCCTCCTGGGCCTCCTCAGGTGCAGAGCTGCTGGGAACTTGCTGCGCCCCATCCACAGACCCTACGCCATTCAGGGCCAGGCTGCGGAGGGGTGAGTGTGTGTGCGTGACAGGACCCATGTTGGCCACCAGCAAGCAAAATGGCATGTGAGACGTTTTCTTGACAACTGGGTTGAATGGGAAAGTTAATTACACAAAAGAAACTATCAGGCAATGGGCTATTACATAATAAGGAGACAACATTAATGTCTGAGTAAGTGTATACTGAGGAAAAGACAGTCAAAGCTTAAAACAGGGCAGGCCAAAACCTTCGTCTAAGTTAGGCAACTACTTGGAATTGGCAAACAGGAAGTTCCTAATTGGCTTGTCAATAGTCTGTGTTGAGAAGACGAGGGAGCATGGGCTACTCGCCTGGGAGCTGGGGGAAATTGCACACTCTGCCCTTCTCTGTTCCTCTGCAAACCCCATCTGCCTCTAAAGAGCCTCACATTACATTCTGACAAGTGTCCTATACAGCAAATCTATTCCACATCTTCCTTCACTCTTGCCCCACACCGCAGGGAGCAAACTCTAGCACTCAGTCCAAGAAGGCTGGACCTCCAGGGTGCCTGGCTGCCCAACTGGCTGTTCCTGACTCATCTGTGGACTGATCATTGTCCTATAATGGATAAACGATAACTTTCAGTCAAAACCCTTTACTTGGGACTGGAGGAATGTTTCAGCAGTTAAAGCGCTTGCCTAGCAAGGGTTAATATACCCAAATTTGATTCCCTAGCACCACATAAGCTGGGCAGGGTGGTGCATGCCTGCAATCCCAGTACTCGGGAGGCTATGGCAGGAGGATTGCTGTGAGTTCCAAGGCCAGCCTGTGCTATAGAGTGAGATCCTGCCTCAAAAAACAAACAAAAACACCACTTCTTTTTTTGATCTCTGTATACTAAAATGTTCCTAAACCAGTCGAAAAATACTCAGTTCTGTCCATATCATTTTCAAATTCTGCACTACTTTTTACTTCAAGAGTTTGGTCTTGCCTCTTCACAAAGCACCCAAGACTAGTTCCCCAACACTGCTTGTTTCTCTACAGGTCTCAAATTGTCCGTCTGTCCACCCGTCCTCCCTTCCTTCGTTTCCATCCTAATTTTTCTTTACCCCAAGAATTTTTTGTACTGCATACTAGTTAATTTAGTGGGTTTCATCTGGTCAACTTGTACATGAACATAGTGTTCTGGAGTTCAACGTACATAATGTGTTTTGAATTTTTGAAAGCAAAACTTGCACCTCTTGTACTTTATAAAATCATATTCCTACTTAACCAGAAATAGCCTAGTTGAGAATGAAAGAGGAAAATCCAAACTAGGCTTCGATTTCCAAAGTTTGACAGCAAAGCCGAATGGCATCTGCTTCCCTATATCTTAGGGGGGACGGGACTCACATATAAAATCCTGGCACATTATCTTTACTTCTGAAAAGAACAAAAGTCTATATTACTGTTTGTGGTACTTGTAAATTTTCCTTTCCACAGTTTTGAAGATGAGGCAAGGGTCAAATATGATCAATTAATGAGAACCATGGTCACCTCTTTCAAATATTTCTAGCTTGAGACATCAAAATAGAATGAGGTGGTTCACTAACTTCAGCCATGGACTTGCTAGTGCTATTCATCGCCAAACCTTGTCACCAAATGGCTCTGAGGTATAGCTTTTCCTTATCCCTACTGGTATAGAAGAAAGTTGAGCCAGAAGAAAGGAAGAGATCCTTCAATCTACCAGATACAGGAAGAAATAAGCCATACAAATCATGAGGTAATTACAATGACTTTAAAGCAAGTCTTTTCTCGCACGCTTGCTTACCTGACAATGAAATCAAACTCAGACCCTGCGAGCATCAGTACCCCGAGGAGAGTGGACACAGCACCATCCAGCACGGGGGCGAACACGTGCTCCAGGGCAAGGCCGGCCCGGCGGTCCTTGTCGCCAACGGCTGTTAGGAAGGCCTGCGGAACAAGAGGGGCCCGGGGGTCAGACTTCTGCATGTGTGTGGTACATACGCAGCTTTGTCTGACAAGCTGCAAACTGCTATCATCTGCTCTCTAGAACTTCCTTCCTAGCTTTTATTCATCAGTTCTTGGAGTTTTTAACTGAACTATTTCAACTACCTAAATCTAGTCTTACACGGCTATGACCTCTTTGTGATACTGGGCCACATACAGAGTCAACATAAATCTTGAAAAACAAAAACTGTACGACTGTGCAGAACTTTTCTTCTTACATTGCTATCATCCCAAACCACCTCACACATACACACGGGAGACCTCTAGCTGTTAAAAATGCTAGTATACTTGGCTCATATTTTACATGGTCAGCATCTGGCTTCTGAAAGGGCTCAGCTTGGTATCACAGGCACAGGTGCTGACTACAGATTTCTTCATGATTATGCTCAAGTAAGAATTTCAGTCATTTATTTCAAACTGATGTGTCTGGGGTACACCTGAGCACCTCAAATATGTCAGGAGAACAGAGGTCTATAAATTCAGATCTAACTATGTGTGAACATATCCTTGCCTGCTTTGCACTTCTAAGGCTCTTCCAGGTCAAGGATGCCATTGATGCCAAATGGAAACTTGACATAAGAAGTTCTGGTTTTATCAGACAGTTTGGAGGACTGTGACTGGCAGCCATTGTGAATTTGGGTTGGTGACTGTTACTCCCTACCTGAGCCTACAGGAGGTTTCTAACAGGGAGAACTGCACTTTTCACAATATTTTTGCTCAGGCTAAGCACCCACACAGGGTGCATTCCTATTCTGTAGAGAGAGGAAGAATTCTTTACCCTAACAGATGAAGAAATAAAAGTGCATATAAACACACTATGACTTGTTCTAATTTTTATCTAAAAGGGATCCTATTTATTTATTTATTTATTTATTTTTGCAGAGGTGGGATAAAATGTAGCTGCCTCCTGTTCTTACAAAAAAAAACCCCAACAAGTTTGTGTGGAACCATGTTGTTGTGGTGCCTACCCTACTTAGTATAATCAAGATGCTACTGAAATCAGCAAAGCTTGCCTACTTCTTAAGTACTTTTTATAGAAGAATCATTCTTGTTAAGGTTATTTTACCATTCTGTAAACCACAGAAGTAATAATTGCCTATTATAAATAGAATTTCATGTGTAGAATAAGAACGCTATATCCTGCAATCAGATAATACTCTTGGAACAGCCTTGAACTAAAGCATCACAGGGTGAAGACTGTAGTTTGTATTTCCAAAGTAAAAGTCTATAGTAGGATCCCCTTGTGTGTAGTGATACCTACCAAAAGGAAAAAAGGGAGAGAAGGCTTTCATGCATATCAGAATATAACAATTAGCGCATTCTTCACTCCTGTGCACATTTCTCTCTTTGTCTAAAAAATGGGACTAGAATTTTGTAGGCTCCAAGTTCTGGGCTGGTAGACTCTTCTTTTTTTTTTTTAAAAAAAATATAGCCTCCATCCTTCCAGCATCATGGGGGAACAGCACAATTTAAGCTGGCTGGATATTTACATAACATTGTTACTATATTACCAGCATTGGCAAGGAGTATACCATCTAAGTTGCGTAACAGTGTCCCTGACAACCTGCAGGAGGTGCAGGCAGAAGCCTTCTGCGTAGACATGCACATGCGAGATGCTAAGCCCAGAGAGAAGCAACACGAGGTGACTGCAAAGGCAATGGGGAGAATAATCTGGCCCTGGTCCAAAGCTAGGTTCCTAGGTAGGGCAGTCCAAAAATGGGTACTACTCAGGCACTATGTACTTACCGAGTACCTTTTAAATAATCTCTTCTAGAGATGGGACACAAGTTGTACACTTTGATGAGGTCTCTGAATAATTCTCTAACAAATGTATGCAGTGGACCTGACTGATGGATGAAAGATACTTCTTAAAGTTTTGTTTCCTCCAACAAAGGATTCAGCCAAGAACGCAGGAGAGAGTGGGGAAAATATCCTATTGAAAGCAACCCTAGTTCTCTCACTTTCTATTGTCAGGGATTTAGAAGCTGGGAGGTCCAAGGAGCTGGGTGGGCTTGGGTGGCAGAGCCAGCTGTTGAGGGTGGCTGAGCACCTGAACCTTGACTCTAGGCCTTAGGAAGGGGGTTTTCTGGGCTTCCAGCTCACCTCTCCTCAGTTACGCTTCCCCCACCAAATCTACGAGTGTGGTCTTGCTTTATCCCTGCATCATTACTATTTTCAAAAATGGTGTACACTCATACATATGTCCTGGGAACAAAGTACAACTTTTGGACCCAACATGAGACCTGGCAGTCACCAGCATTAAATGAGCAAAATTCTTCCTGTCCCACTCGAACACAGTGATGATACTTCCTGGGCTGACAGTAACTTTTGCCTCTTGTGACCTTGACCTTGGAATCCCCAAGAAGTTAAGGAATTCAGAAATACTTCAGCCCCTCATAGGGAACTCTTGCACTCTGAGGCCTTCTCAATGAGATGCATGAAGAAAACGGTTCCCAGTAGGATACTAAAAGATCACAGAAAATGTTGCCTTTTCATCAAATTTTTGCTCAAAATATCTCATACCAAAGCTACATGAACGGTGAATTCTACTCCAATGCCGACAGATGCAATCAAGATGACCACAGGCACAGCACTCAGCTTGATTCCAATGAGACCCATCATGCCAAAGAGCTCGACAGTCATCAGAGCCAGGACCACCACCTTAAAGAAGGCACACAGTGATTAGGGAGTGGACACATCACATGCCAAGGACTGCAAACGATGGAGGGTGCAATCATACTAACGTGGCCTCATTTCAGATCAAGAGCACAGCAATGCCTATGGCCCATATACCATAAGCACTGATTTGCATTAGCCCCGGGCAACTCTCCTTACTACCTACATCAACTTATGGCTGGGAAGAGACACTGAGACAGCTAATTTATAAGAAAAGGAAGAGCACATAAAAGCAAAGCTAAGTATTCTTAGAAAAACAGTTCCTACAAAGCAAAAATGTATTAAGACAATTCTACTAGGGCAATTCATGAGGCACTATACCATACTGAACTCTTCATTTGGATATAAGTTTTACACACAGTATATCTGGAGTTCGATATTCATGGATTCAATCAACCACAAATTCAAAATATTTAGGGAAAAAAATAACTGCACCTTCACTGACATGCACAGACTTTTTCCTTGTCATTTCTAAGCCATAAATAATAATAGCTATATAATTTGTATTACACTATATATTATCAGTCACCTAGAGATGACACAGTACACAGGAGGATGTGTATGTTATATGCAAATACAATGCTATTTTTAATAAAGGACTTGAACACCTATAGACTTTTGGTATCCACAGGGGTTCTGGAACCAATACCAGGGAAAATTATAGAATCTTGCCAGGTCCAGCAGCATAGGCCTATAGATAATCCCAGCGCACTAGAAAGCAAAGGTAGAAGGATAGCAAATTCAATTCCAGCCAGGGCAACTTAGTAACTTGGTGAAACCCTACCTCAAAAAACAAAACAAAACAAAACAACAACAACATAAAAAACAAAACAAAAAAAAAAAACAGGGCTGGGGATGTAGTGTTTTGAAAAAGTAACAAGGTTTATAGGTGGCAGGAGTTTTGCTTTTGTTGTAGAGCCCATGGAAGATTTGGGAGCAAGCTGGGGGACCCGGTCATTAGCATCAAATTATGAGGCTGCTGTCCTCTGAAGATGAGGTGCAACTGGGGTAGACAAAGCAGAGGCTGGAGTCCAGGGAAAGGCTTCCATTAGCTCTGCATCTTCCTTGTAAAACTTTGTGAGAAAATGCAAAGAAAATCTGTGAGGTAGACTTTGGACCCCACTTTCTAACGATGGAAGAGAGATAGGACGGTCTTTCTTCGGGGGAGGGGGACAGTGCACGGTGGGAGTCAAGAAAGAACAACAAGAGGTGAACAACACCCACAGCCAAAATATTATGAAATCCTCTACAGACTAAACATTTATCTTTTAACACACCTGCCACTGCCCAGAGTCAAGGTTCAGAAACAAGCCTATGTTTTCAAACTTTTGTCATTTTAAAGGCTATCCCATACTTCACAGAACTTAAACACTACCATGATTTTATTAGACGCTGCATGAAATGCACTTCCAATTTGGAATAATATGAAAAAAAAGGATGTCCCAAACAAGTTGGTGGTATTAGTTTCTCCCTGGAGTGGAAAAAAAAAAAAAGGCACAGATATACCTTTAAAGTCACTTTCGTCACTTTCCCCATATATCACTGCCCTGACTTTTCTAAATATCCCTCTGATAAACGTAGAAGCAAAACTTTCTATATATTATTCAGTCTGGGATGAGGTCACAAGATGGTCACACGTTTCCTGTTTTTAATTCAGTAAATGCTCAGAGGCATTATGGAAAGTACGTTGACAAAGTCTCCTGTAACATATGTACACATCTGCAAGCTATAGTCCAGGGGACACAACACTGTGGCCGTCACAGTCTCTGTGTTCACCAGGAGCCTTACCACCTCGTGCAGAATAAATACATTATGGGTGATGCAATCTATACCCTCGTCCAAAGGCCCAGACATAAACAAAACTTCCTGGCTTCAGAAAGAGCTATGCTCAAAGGAATCTGACTTCCACAAAGACCCTTAAAGAAACTCACAATGATCCCGGCCGTCCAGGGGTTCAGCAGAAAGACAGCACACACGAGGAACGTGCAGGCCAGCACCACACTGATGGCCAGCAGCAGCCAGTGGCGCAGGCTAATGTACTGCTCCCAGAAGAGGAAGGGGTAGCCGTTGGGGTAGCTCGAGAGTCCCAGGCTCGTGTAGTTGTTGCAGATGGTTCTTACTTTTTCGATGGCTTCCACAAAGTCTGAGGTGTCTCGCAAGCCGTTGAGGTAGAAAGGGAACTGAGCGTACTCGATAGGCTCCGCTGCTGGGACTAGGCAGAACAGACCCACGTCAGGACAGGGCCCAAGAGGCGACTCTGTGCCTTACCCCCTCAGGACTGGCAAGAGAGAGGAACTTCACAAGGAAGTTCACCCACCACACAGGAGAAGCAGCTAATGCCTGTGGGTCTTCACCATGTTCCTGTCTGGCTTACGAATGTTCAAACAATAATCAACCTCTGACTTACTTAGAGTGGGTGCGGGGGAGGGGGGGTCGGGGTGAAGCCTGTGTCTGTGCAATTTTTAGTCTTTCATTTTAATCCTCCAGGAGCACTATTTGCGAAGGGCCTAAACTCTAAGATTTAAAATTTCGGGAATACTGTGTCCCACCGACACATGTGAAAATGCTAAGTTTAAACAGGTTTCCTGGTTGCTTACGAGAGCAAAGTAACTCCGGAGACCCACTTTGCTCAGAAAACGCTACATTTTCTTACTCTTAGTGACCTAGCCAACTGAAACCTTTGCTGGCTCCTTTCTAACGCAATGCTAAGTCTTCGGCAACAGGGGAAGAAATCCTCATACAACAAGCATTTAGCCACTGCCGTTGTGTGTTCCAGACCCTTTGGGGTCATTCAGTTGACTTGCTAAACATGATTTGCCCTATTATAATCTCAACTATAAATTTTCATTAAGACAAGCCTTGGCTGCTTGCCATAAGGCTCTGGGGTTTCAGTCAGAGGGAAGTACAACCCGCTGGCTCCCCAGCCAGGTCTGCAGAAGGACCCGTCTCCTTGCTCACGTCTTCTCTTGGCCCAAAATCCAAATACTAGTATCTCCAACATAAATGCAAATTAAATCCACGCAGAACCACCTTTCAAACTCCAGGCTGAGAGGTGAGAGAAGAGGACACTGTTGTATACAGACTTTTCTTCTCTGGTTTAAACAGCTTTGACACAGTACAGGTGCTTGGTGGCTTATAGGAATGACCCAACGTGCCAAAAATCCCTTCAGCACCAGAGTTGACGAAGTTTAGATAAACATATAATCCCCAGCGATAAAACTTTGCAATAGTAAAGTAACACTCAACCTGGAGGCGCCCCCAACTTTCACAGGGAACAGCTGGTACTCAAGAGTAACGTCTGATAAACGTCTCAAAGTTAGAGCTACAAAAGGACATTAGAGACTCTTATTTTTCAACGTGATAACACACAGGGTTGTACTCCATTACACATCCTCATCTGTCTCCCAGAGTTTTTAAACTAAAAGAAATATACTGTTTTATTTATACTTTCGAATCCTGGGTAGTGTCAACGGACCAGGCTACAGCTAAGCTTTGAAGAAAAGGCTGAGGCGCCTCTGTAAGCTCCCAGTCCTTCCAGGCAGGGCGCTACTTACTTCTCAGCCTCGTTTCTGGCATGTAGTCGGCTTTGTCGTGGACCCACTCCGGTCGGTGAGGCCGGATGTTGGCCTGGGAGGCGGCATAAGCGACTGGGTCATTGCTGACCCAGGCCGTCAGGTACACGTAGAAAGCGTTGGGATTAATGATGCCATCTGCATCCACCAGACGCTGTTTAGTCAGCTACAAATGGAAAGAAGAACAGAGGCCTTTTCGACGAGGGTATGGAGAGACACACTCCCGCTCACAGAGAAAGACACAGCTTTATACCCCCATTTCCAACAGAAACTGGAATGCCCACAGTTTGAAAGTGTCACCACGTCCCCTTTCAAAATGCATTATTTGAGGATGCAATCACCAGTGTTTATAACAAACACAGTTCTGCAGATGGCCCAGGAATTGGCTGCACCAATTAAGTCTGAATGCTAAGAGACCGTCTGCAGCCAAGGCGGGGAATGAACAATCTGGAGAAACATATTTATAGGAGGGGAAGAGGGGGTGAAACCTGGCAAGAATCCCCATACACGTCTGTGTGCAGTTAACCTCTGTTGTTAACACTGAAGGAAATGCCACCCAGTAAATGGAGGAGAGCTATAAAAATAAAACAACATCTGTATAAATTTTGCTAACACTAGCCTCCTATGACCTGCGTATTCAAAAAATGTCTATTGCCAGAAAGTGGAAGAGAGTAATACAAAGCTGTGGCCTTTCCTTGTGATCCTATTTCTGAGGGGCAGCCCGACTCAGCAAGCCAGCTTTTCTGCACGGCCAAATATACTCCCTCCTTGGAAGATCTCACGGGCTTTGCTTGGTCAAGACGCTGTGAGATTGAGTGTGTGTACGTATATGTTAGATAGATCGAAAAAAATTTTTTTCCTGTTTACTTTAGATTTGGGCCTTGTTCCAATGCTTTTGGCTTTTTTTTTTTTTTAAGAAAATGAAAAACACCAGTGACAGGAGTTTGCAGAGGAAGAGTGAAGGAAGAAGAAAGAGTGTAGAAGAGAGGGAGAAATTAGACTTAAGGGATCTGGATTCAATTACTCCACAGGATTCATAACAACCGTATGTCTTCAAGCCGTCTGTGGAATTACATACATGCAGATGCTTTGTTCCCTCCCAGGTAGAGGAGCTGACATTGGGATCCTGGCCCAGTCCCATTCGTCCTGCGGTAGCCCTGGTCCCTACCTCCACCTAAGCTTTCTGGGCTCATCCCTGCTACCTCTTCTCAGGCAGGCTCCTCTATGCACACCCTTGTCAAACCTGACAGCCTGTTGCACGCTGCTATAAAGCATGGAGTTTCACACTCCATAATAACTCTGAACAATGCACTTTGTAAATCTGTCACCCTTAATGCCAGCCAGGAAAGGGGGAGATGATAAACAGAGCTGCTAAGAAGATCATTAGCATGATGCTTTCTGCCTGAAGGTAAAGCGAGCTAGCAGCCAAGAGCAGAGGGAAGAGGCTAAGGGTAGCCGGGAGGCACCCTGGGCCTGTCTGAAACCCGCAGAGTCCACAACAACATTGAACACGCCCAGAGACCCAAGCGGGTTGTGCTTGATCCCACGTGTCAGAGGGAAGATGCACTAGCAGATGGAGAACAGGATGAACAAATGCAGTAGCTTTTATTGCTTAGGGTGGGGAACAGCAGAGGCCACGTGGACTCCAAAGATTGTGCCTCATTGTTTGCTTCACTCCTGACACACTGATCTATCTGTACTCGGTGTCCACTCTTCAGGCTACAGTGACCCAAAGAAGTTAAGTATAACAAGTCCTCTCCTCATTCTAGTGACCTCTCCTGAGCTGTCACTACAGACTATGAAAGGTTCATGTGAGCCGGCAATCCCAACATCTAAAAAATTCTGCACCATCTCCACTGTACTTCACTTTGCAACAGCCAATGCCCTGGAGTTGACACATGCCCCCACTTGATAGGGAAGGAAAGGCAGGCTTCCCTGGTTTGCCTAAGGTCACACAACCAACCAGTAGAAGGTCGGCCAGAGCCAGGCAGGTTCTTCCTCCCAGCTCCTAATGCTGCAGGGCCCCGGAGAGCACAGGCTGGGATCCCACGCTGTCACTTCATTTTCCCCGGGAAAGCTCCCCGAAAGCTCTGCCCACCTGTACCGTGAAAAGATTCCTATGGAGCTCCTGAGCAGCAAAAATACCTGACTGATGTCGATGGGTTTATCACGGCTGCCAGTCTGCACCAGAAGTTTGTAGGCAAGGACCCCGTCGTCTGATCCATTTTTGTAATTGTTTGGCATGATCTTCCCAGTTTCCCAGTCACTGTCAAATGCATCCTGCAGTCCTAGAAAAAGGCAAATCCACTTACTATATTCTGACGTCTAACCAAAGAGACCTGGTCCAGTGGAGGGAGCTGAGGACCATGAACAGAAAAGGGGACCGATGTATAGTCTAATTCCACATCCTCTGATCCTCGTGGGCTTTTCATGAATAAACTCCAGGTCGCCTATAATCATTACTCAAAAGCAGGAGGAAACAAACATACATACTTTATCCTTCAAAAAATACAACCACACTTCTCTGCCCTCATGACTATTCTAACCAGAGCAAGCAAGAGAAGGACACACACCAGACTCATTAACTGTTCTGCGCCCCGTGGGGAGCTGCATCATGGGTTCTTCAATGCAACCAGAAATTCCCCTCAGAGGGGCAAAACACACTCAAGCTCCCAACTTCAAACGGCAAGTCAGCTGCTTCTGGAGCCCAGGGTGAACGAACACGATTCTGTCAATTTGATCCATCTGTTCGACTTGTGGAGCTAATACAAGCTGTGGGATCCGCTGCCAGGCTGTGTAAAGATCACAGCCAACACCTATTCACGCCCAACCACTCTCTTCCTCTTTGCCACCCGTGCCTCCACATGGGGGTGTGGAGGAGAGGGAAGGAAGGGATCCCGCGCGTGTGCACCCAGGGAAATACCTCACAGGGTAAATTTGGATCAGATTGAGAACAGGAAGCCACAGGCCAATACAAGGAGGCTCTGTGAGAACAGATGACAAACCGCAAGCCCAGGGAGGGGAAGGAAAGCGCTTGCTGGGCCTGGGGGATGGGCGAGCCCACCAGCCCACCACACAGCTGCGCTTGGCCTCTGTAATCAAAACCATCATTACAGACCTGACGGTTTGGCTACAGCTGTAAAGAGATAAGCGTGTTGGAAGAGAAAACAGGGCCCTGGTGACCCGGCCTTAGGGTCTGAGTGCTTGCTGGCTTGCACACGCTTCCTGACACCCCACCCCCTAGCCCTCCCCAGTCACCTCCCAAGTAGAACTCCCAAGCCTCAGCAGCCAGGAAACCACTGCTCCTGAACAGACTGTACATGCATCAGTTAAGCATGGCTGGTAAGAAGGGAGAAGGCTTTATTTCATTTCAGGATATGCCCTGGGTAACTTCAAAGACAAAGAGAAAAAAATCTGGGTTCGCAAGTGGTCAGAATGGTTAAGCTCTTGGGTTTGAAGGTGTAGGGAGTGGAACATGGACTCTCCTTCCTCTTTCTCTTTGTTTTAAAAACTAAACCTCCCCACGTTGCTGTGGGCATTGTTTTTGTATGAACAATTTGGGGACGAGGATGGTGGGAGGACTCTGTTACAGGGTGGGGGTGTGGAGGAGGCAAGCAGGGGAGACCCCCGGGATGGCCCTTCTCCCAACCCTCAGAGACTGTTTTTCATAGTGAGCCATGCACACAGAGGTATTGAACAGATGTTATTTTATGACCCAAAGCTTTTCTCCCATTTTTGAAAAAAAAATAAATAAACAGGGCAGGACTAACAATGGTTTCTCCCTCCACACCTCCTCCCACCCCCCAAAAGAGGCCTGGTCTGTTTTCTAGGCTGTTAATAATAGAATTTTCATCACTTCATGTCTTGCATGGTATTTTACCTCTCTCTCTTTGACCTGTTAATCCTGAGCGAACAGCTCATGCTCAGTGGGCCTGGCTATGCTTAGCATTCCACATCCATTACTTCTCGTTTTATTCCAATGGCCGCTTTGTGACACAGACCCATCACACTCACCCCTGCTGAACAAACAGGGAAACAAGCCCAGAAAGGTACACTACTAAACCAAGGTGACCCAGTGGGTAAGCACTGGGGTCAAGCTCTGAACCCAGGCAGCCCCAAGCCTGACTTGGCTTGAACTACTCTTTGCTGGAAACAGCTCAACATGCTGTGGTGCCCAGAAGTATTCACATGAGTAAGAACTGTACAGTTACGGCTGGTACCAAAAAAATCTCTGGTGGGAAAAGGTGGTCCCAAACATTGGAGAGCATGATCAGAAGACATTTGCCCACAAAGACTTCCAAGATCTCTGGACTGAAACCAAGGAAGAAAGAGCAGATTTGGGGAGGTTACCCTGCTGGTCCCTCTGCTAAGAAATGTCTCACACTGCTGGTCCCTGACAGACCATTCACTCTATTGTAGGTTCAAAGATGCAAGTCTCAGTCACTGACTTTTATGGAACTAAGTCCTTTCATAATTAGCTTAATATTTTCTAACTAATTACTGAAAAGCTTAAGAACCACCAGCCCAGACAAAGCACATGCACCATGTATGACACTGGACTAACACAAAGGACAAAGATTTGCTTCTATTACCCACGGCCAATGTTATATTCCAATATATTCTCACTGAAAGTAATTGTGATATGGTATGTTTTCTAGGAAACCCTCAGAATCTTAGCTAGAATTTCCCCACTGTACACATTCTGTGGTGAGCATTAGTTTCTCATGTAAAATTCTGGAGTGAAGGAATTTATCCAATATAAAAGAGAAGGATACCCTAAGCTTCATTTGTGTGATTCAGTGTGAAATAAAGAGCACCTGTACATGGTTTACAGTATAGTTTTTAGTCTCAAACTTCACCTCATTTATGTATGTTTAAAAGTGAAATAAAATAACTTTCATATTAACTATTACACTTTTTTTGGAGTGAAACCAAGGAATTATTGGAATACTGATAATGACTGAAGTGGCAACATGGTTTGGCAATTTCCTAAAAAGATACGGAGCAGGAAAGCTGTCATCAGGATCATGTTGCCTTAAAGGAAATTTTCAAACACCAAGCCAGTCATTTAGCAAGTAGCCAAGGTCCCGGTACCATTCTGTGTAGAGTGCTGTCTTGGGCCTTGTGAAGGCCAGACATCAAGGCCCAGGGCTCACTCAGATCCTGGCTTGTCAGTGTACTGGATCCAACTTAGTCTAAGAAGTTTATTTAAGCAACCAAAGCGTGATTCAAACACATCTTTAATAAAAAAAAATCTTAAGCCTGAATACTTCAGTTCTTTAAAGGGAGAAAGTAAGGCAATTACTCTAACACCCTCTGAGTAAGTTAACTCTGCGCTGCCTGAAGACAATCCCCTAGGCCCCCATCCCCCATCTCAGCCTCAGCCTCACACACCATACTGAGCATCCAAAGCAAAGGCTGAAGACACTAACCACATTCTACAATAACCCTACTCGATGCACAGGCTGGCAGTGCATAGCAGATCTCTTTGTCACTTGTGGCGAGCTATTTGCATGTCTTTGGTCAATGGGGCAAAAATGAAAAGCAGGAAATCTCTCAACTGTCTGGTTCTCTTCTAACTCCTTATGCAAAATGCTGCTTTCAGAACTAAATGTAACAAAAATGAGACTTGGAAAAAATTCAAGTTCATTTCACGAACACATTAAAAAGTAATAATCATGCTGTATCTTCACCTTCCTCCAAAATCAAAGTCAAATCTGGTGTACATGGATGAACAAAATTCTAAAAACACAAGTCAACGCCAGAAACTGTACAGAATCAATTTCAATAAACTCAAATTGTTTTCCATCTCGTGCGAACTCACTTGAGAAACTGGCTGCCTAATCTTTACATACGAGGGTATTGACTTGAGAGGGAAAGAAGCAGTTAAATTTGTGTTTAAACAAGCCTAATTAAGTGGGAAATGAAGACAATCATTTGGATAATCTAAGCCAAAAAATGCTGGGCCATAATTATTAGGGTATTCCAATAAAAGCATTTTTGCTTGAATCGTGTGGATAATTATCCTGATTCCCTACTTTGCTCTGCACGTGTCAACACAGAATGAGTGCACAGATGTTCTTGGAATCGCTGAACGCATTTACATTCAGTCAGTGTGTGGCATCAAATTAAGACAATTTTTTTTGCCGCTTGACTAATATTTCTTAGAAATGCTTCTGAGATCCAGGTATGAAGCCAAGAAAGGCATTTTAAAGCAGATTTTTGTCATTTATAAAATAATGCAAAATATGATTAAGTATTTATAAGTTACTTCACCAGATCCAACGGTAAAATAAGTCTAATATAAATTACAGACTTGGTATTATGACGTGTCAATGCAAATTCATCTTGGAACAAATGCACTATTCTAGTAGCGATGGTGACAGAGAAACCTGTGCATTTTGGGAGAAGGACATAAGAAATCTCTGTATCGTCCAGTCAAACCTGCTCTGAAAATAAAGTCTATTAAAAACAAGTCAATAAACCAAATTTTCAGAAACGATGGTCAAACTATGAAAATCTGAATTCCATCCACTACCAATTCAAAATCTTCTGGTGTACTAGCCTAGGCTTCGGCATAAGTCAGCCTAGAAACCCCATCAAGACTTTGATCACATTTAGTTACCAAATAATCCACCTTCCAGAATGACAGAGCAGAAGCAACCAGGTTCCACAATGTCACACTACACTTTTCTCACAGATGTTACGGAGTCTCCCACTTGGATTACTTACATGGTTTTACAGGTAAAAGCCAGATTTGGAATGCTGTTGTAGCAACAGCAGCATGAAATTTTAAAGCAACACTGCTCATAAAACATGACACTGTTAAGTTACAATCTAACACATCTAGCCATGGGAGTAAAGGTGACCCACCAAGGGTAGGCAGGCTGAAGACCAAGATGATGCTGACAAGGGATGGCAAGAACGCGGCAGCATCTTACCTTGAAGCCAGTCTCGGAAGTAGTGCAACCACATTTTGGGAAGCTGTTTGTTTTCTTCCAACATGATATACTTCACGTTACTGAAACTCTTGTGAAGGTCATAAAGCAAGTGCTGGATATTTGGGTAGTCGGCTTTCTGGGTGACTATATACATGTTGTAGAAAGAAAAGTATTTGAACTGTGCAGCAATGAAGTCATATTCCCTGGTTTCACGAGGGACAATGTCTGTAAGGTCCAGCCCATCTCTCACTCGGGTGGTCCCATAAAGGCTGATTCCCAGCAAGCCCAGGAAGAGAAAGATCACCACGACCTGCAACCGAGCAAGAAGCATGAGCTCAGACCCAAAGGAACAGCACGGACTCTTTCCTGACACACTTCAGCTGCTTAGTTTACACCTTCTTTTACTACCATGCTGGCCTACGCTCAGTATGTAGAGGTCATTCCCCCAGAGGGAGAAACAAAACCATAGTAATCACACTTCTAAATAATCTCGTGAACAATATAAATGTTTACAGTCCATCTATTTTTTTTTTCTTGGTACTGGAGCTCAAACTCTGAGCTTTTCTGAGCTCTATCCCTTGCATACCCAGCTTGCCTCATCCTTTTTCCACGTGTATGTGTGTGTAGGGGGTCTCACTGTATCAGTAAATTTCCCAGGTTGGGCTTGAACTTGTCATCCTGCCTCAGTCTTCTAGAGTGCTGTGATCACAGATGGGTGCCACTCCAGCCAACAGCTAAACTCATAGGAGCACCTGCCACACAGGGATTCACTCGTGTAGAGAATGAGCTTATTAACATGGATGGCCTCAAGCATTGCATAAATTGCCTTCTGGAGGTCTGAAGTGTAGCTAGAATACTTTCACAGTCTGATTCTTAATGTGACAAAAGATAATTCAACCAAGTGAATTCCAAAGGAGACAGCCCTGGCCCGTTCTGAGGACAGGAAGAATCTTACGTTGTGGTGGGTTACCTTGGCTTTTGGTTTCAGGAGGAAAGGAGCATAGTGCTTCTCAGCAAAGGATGAGAGCGTCCACTTGGTGCAGGGTGGGTCGAGGCAGGGGAGGCTGGAGTCTGAGAACTGGGAAAGCAGGTCCCTGGTGGAGCTGGTGCTCTCAGGGCTCTGGCAGCTGAGCGTGTCCTGGGTGACAGTGACGGGCTGCACGGAGATCTCGGAGCGCGGCTCTGCAGTAGTGTAGTACACGTGTGTGTGAGGGTCATACTCTGTGCGGAGCTGGACAGTGGACTGCATGGTGATGTGTGTTTCGTGGGCGAAGCTGTGGCTGCTGTAGGGAGGCGGGGGGCTGTAGCGGGTGGTATTGTGAGGCTCCGTGTAGGCCTGAGGTTCAACCTGAATCACTCTGCTGACACAGGGGCTGAAAGCAGGGAAAACACATTGCAGTGCTGTGTCGCAAGAGAAATATGGGCTTCTGCTCAATTCCATACACATCACCTGACTGATTCTGACATTAACACAACTGCGAAGGAGGCCAGACAGACAGTAATTCTAAATCTGGCCTATGGGACCAGGAACCCCTTTAATACCTGAGTCCAAAAAAGAGAAAATCCCACCAAATCCCACCATCCTGTGTTTCTTTCTAGATGAACTCTTTTCAGCATCATTCCGCTCCAAGTTAGAGAGCTGAGAGCCTCTCCCACCAACCAGCAATACTGATTCACAATGGAAAACATGATCACGTGCATGAGGTACTCAAGGACTGAAAGAATGTTTCATTGGGGGAAGGGAGAACCACAGAGGTGCAGCTGTCCCCCGGGAAGTATCCTTTGTCTAGTAACTTCCATCACACCAGTCCATAACCTGATAACTGCATTCCCTTCTAAGTCCAGACTAGAAGAGCTCAGTACAGCGTACTGCCCTGCACCCAACCAGTAAAAGCCACAACCACCTAAAATGTACCTTGTGAAACAGCAGAAAATATCCAACCTCCTGTCTTCACGTCGATATAAATCCATGCTGAGAATTGCAGGGAAAATGAGCAGCACCATGGCAAAATTGAACACCACCACTACCGCAGCCTGAGAGCAGGGAAGAGAATTGAGAGGTCACTGCTACACCTGCTCCCAACCAGTGTGCTGCTCTGACAGCAAAGCTGCTTCTGAGCAGTACTGTCCTGTTGCTGTCCGACTGCAGTACTCAAAGCAGTCAGACGATGCAATGTCTCACCATTTTGTCTTCTACCACTAAGAAACCATTCGAGTAAACCAGGTTCCTATTATCCAGTCACATCCTACTTCTACTAATTCCATGAGCCCAGAAAGTAAAAACATAGAACTACGCAATTAATGTCTTAATAGTAACCTCACCAAACCAAATTTACAAAGGCAGAACAGAAAATGTACTTGAGATGTTTTATTTCAAAACAAAAAGAAACATTTCCCTGCCAGCACACTTCTAAGAGTTCACGAAGCCCTGGTTTTACGCTTAAAAAATTTGTATATAAAGTGGATTGGGCCTATCAAAATGTCACCTTTAAAACATGAAATAAAATCTCACATATGTCCCCTGAGGTTTTTAATAGGCACATTCCAAATAGCCTCAGGAGTAGCCCATGGGGTGTGCGAGCAAGGAATGGGCAAGGTCAAGGAGAGTTAAGCAGAAAGAAATTCCTGTGTGTGATTACAGTACGTAGAATAAATAAGTACAGACTCAAAAGTCATTCCATAGCCTAGAATAAACACAGGGCGAGATTCTGCAGGGCTTTGGCACATCTCCTGCTGACCTAGTAAAAATTACAAAATTGGGCTGTTAGTAGGGGAAGTCGACAGAAGACAGCTGAAAGGGCTATCCTGTTCAGAGACGGAGAAGAGGCAGAAAAGAAGGATGGAACTGGAATGCTAAGCAGCCAAGAAATAATCAGAAATTAAAAATTAAAAACGCGTAGGAGGTTTAGCAAAGGACTCCTTTGGAGACCTTCTGGAACTGAGGAAATGCTCAGGGTGATGGAAGAAATCTGGCTTAAACTGATACCTAGCAGAATCAAGGGGAAACTTCACAGAGCACTTTTGAATTGAACTGTGAATTCATGCTGTAGGTGAAACAGCAAGCCCAGTTCCGGAGAGATGCCTGGAGAGGATGAAATCCCTGTTGACCCTACAAAACCATGAAATAACCAAGAATCTCCACCTGAACATAAAAGTCTACCTTGAAATTCCTTTTATATTAAAAACACAGTGCATGTTAACTTACCCCTTAATGTGTGTAAGACACTTCAAAGATGACAGGCCTAGGTGAATGAGCACATCAGTGTTTTAAAAAGACATAGTTTCGGAAGTTCAGTATTATACTGAGTGCTAGAGATGCAAGGCTAAGTGGGATAAATTCCTGCTTTCCAAGGACTGAGGCAGCCAAGGTTGTAAATTATAATTCAGGCTGACAAATACAGTAATAAAAAGCAGGTACCAAGTGCCCAAGCAGTTCAGAGGGAGAGGCTGCAGGGTGGGATAGGATGCTGGGGGTGGCCGAGGAAAACCTGGGACACGGTCCTTGAGGGTTCAGAAGACAAAAGACATCAGGTACGGACAGGGAGCTGTGAGCGGCCACACAGGAAGTAAACAGGAATGACTACCCATGAGGGGCACACCTGGCTCTAGCCACAGAGCACTGTGAGGAACAGTGATGGGAGGCCGGGTAGTCAACACATGACACATACAACCCCGACAGCAACCAGGCAGTACTGACGGTCATACTGCTATGGACAGATGGCTGTGCCCTCAGCATCGCCCGACTGGGGCTATGCAAATGGGGGCTCAGCTCAACTTAGAGCTTCAAGCTCTTATCAGGTCTGGCTGGGTCCTATGAGATGCTGGCAGACTGGGTTCGGACGTCGGACTGTGCTGGGAAGGACAGATTGACACTGCAGGCAACTTACTGTAGAAGCTATCATCCTGGGGACTGAATCTTTCCAGCTTTTTAAAGCATGTTCATGTACAGCATTGAGGGGTAAGACTTACAGAATAAACTCTGGGCATCTCACCATGGGTAGATGCCCATGCAGAGGAGGGTGGAGAAACGCAAAGCTGCCGGAGCGTATGTACACAGAGCAGCACTCTGGCCTTTGATGGTGGCTGGGACACGGATACCTGGCCTTACCAGTCAGAGGAATCTGACAGGCATTTCTAGTCTTTATACTCATCTGGAAACAGAGAAGCTAAAAGAACCACAAAGCAGAGTCCCACCTGAACTACTTTCCTAATGACATACGTATTTATAAGTAGCAGTATTTTCTGAAAAAAGAAATAGAACTTTGTCATCCACATTGTGTGAAAAACAGTAAAAAACCCAAACAGCCAGGATTCTCAATGAGAGATGACAGTAACCGCAGGAGAAGGGGGTTTAAGAAATTCTGAGACAGTCAGAAAAGGTGACGGGAATGTACTTGCACTGGCAACCAACAATGGTAGTTAGCATGGCTAAATGAAATGTTCCCACTGGCAGAGAGATAGAGGAGGACTGAGGCCAAGCCCTCCCGCCGGGGAACAGCCGGAGGCCCTATTCTGAGAGTGTCTACGGAATACCCAGCACCTCTGGCTCACCAGCACTGTCCCAGTGCAGGAGCATCAGGTGACGTCAAAGACTTCCGGGGGAGAAGTGGCATGTGGACAGGTGGATAGAGGTTACTGGGGGAGTTTAATCTAGGTTTTATTTGTTTGGTGTTGCTAGGGATAAAATTCAGACCTCAAAAATGCTACGTCAAGTGTCCTGCTTCTTAGACACATTCTTGGCCCCCGAGACGATTTCTCTGGAGGGGAAATCCATTACTTTGGTCAGGTTACAATACCGGAGAAGTTCCATGCGGAACACTCTGAGGGTCACATGGGTTTATTGCTGGACGGAATCACCTGGGTTTCTCCCTTTGGTGCTTTATCTTTGGCATCTTATTAATATAAACGTAAGTGAATAGCTAGAGTCACAGCTTAACAATCCTTTGAAAGGGAAGCATTTGATGGTCATTGAAAAGCCACTGGATAATCTTCCTTTCCTTCCCTTTTATTATATAGTTTTCTTTCTTTTTTGTTTTCTTTTTGTTTTTGAAAGGGAAAAAGCCAGTGTCATGGAAAACCATTCTTTAATAATTCTTGGAAGTAACAGACGCAATTTTCTTGAGCTGACACAGTAAAAGGCACAAAAGCACACACAAACCAACAGTAGTCATGTTGTCTCTGGGAGGTGCTTACCTTGGGAGAACTTAGCGTAAGGAAAGCTCATGTAGCTTTTCAGACCACCACACCATGGGGAATCATAAAAGTAGAGTTTCCCTTGATGAATCATCAGTATGAACTGAGAGAAGACAGGAGAGAATGAGAGGGAAAAGAAGAAAAGGAGTGTGAGCAGATAAAGAACAGAGCAGGTAACAGACAGGGAGGGAAAGGTGGCAGAAAGGAGACAGAGGAAGGAAAGAGGGCCCCACTGCTAAGAGACCCCAGGACAATTTTATAATACCAGAACCTGCAACACACAAAACAGGATGGGAAACACTGGTGTGGGGCAGCACACACCTGTGCTAAGGACATCCTACAACTGCACTCCAAATTTCATGGATTTTTTAAACTTATCTTTATTACTAAGCAGTTGCATATTCTCATTTTCTGTGTGCTTCAGATCCAGTTTCAGATTTCATTTCATTTGCTATTTATACACACACATTCATAACAAAAATATTTCTTTGGTATTTTTCTTTTGAGGATGGTATGTATAATGTTTGGCACAAAATATATTTCCAGATTACACTGTATTGTACATGGTAAGGAAGCCTCCTACCCCCAGTGTAATAGGACTACTAGTTGCTCAGGCTTCTACCTCCTACTAATGATCTTACTGTGTTTGAGGTACAAGGTTTCTTAACATGGAGTTTAAGATATAAGAAGAAAATACTGTATGGCTCAGTAGCACATAAAAAAGACACCTGTGAGCTTCATGACACAATTAACATTTCTGAATGAATGTGGATTGTTTGTCATGAAACAAGTGTGAAAACACCAAACAGGCCGACAGAAATATAAGCCAAATTCATGATCCATCAGTTTCTCTTCTGGTCACAATCCGACTATGAGTCAGCTTGATATCGTTAAGACTTTGTAAGTGACACTAAAAGTGGTTCCCTTTAAGTAACCTGGCCATCTCATGAATTATACATGACATTTTAGAACAAGCTTGTCCAAACTGTGGCTCATCAGGACAGCTTTGAATACGGCCCAACACAAATTCTTAAAACATTATGAGGTTTTTCTTGTGATTGGCTTTTCTTTTAGAAACTTGATTGCAAGGTTCTTGAGTGAAAACCTTGTAGAACAGGTGTGTCTAGCTAAGTGGCCCTGAACAGCTAGTAACATAGTCCCTCACAAAGCTAAATTCTTAATGTTAACATGTGACTTTTCACAATATTTTTCATGGCTTGATAGTGGGGTGCTTCAGTATGGACTGCATTGGCCACAAAGGGTTGTTGTGCGGGTGAGGGCATAATGTGTGCTCTCTCTCCTCGGTCCACAACACACAGTCCATGGAAAAGCGGGTATTACATGCACTCTGCAAATTGGCAAGTATAAAGCAATAGTTACTGACAACAGTATTTCAACCTACGTGTGTATGCCTGTGAAGAGAGCTACGTAGCTAATAAGCATGTGTAATTTTTCTTACCTAATCATTAAATTGAGCTTATTTTTGGTAAAAAACCATCAAAAAATAAAGTTTTCGCTATTACATAGTTTTGTCACTGAATATATGAACTATACAAGTTCTATTCTTAAATACCTCAACTGTATCATGCATTGTACATATGACCCACATCTACTTCTCCTTCAGGGTGGCCCTGGTAAACCAAAAGGCTGGATGTCCACATAAAGAAGGGGGAAAGATAGTGCCACTTTCATCTTTTCTTTGAAAACAGAAAACTTTACAATTTGAAATTAATTCTCAGAACTTCAATAACATCTTTAATATCTTCAGGTATAGAAAGAACACGTCACACAAACTGGTAAAGCATCTGTTTCATTTACTGCATTGTCCGCTGACTCCTATGTGCTTTAAGTAACTTGTGGGCAACACCAGTAATTTCCTGAGAACTCCACCTACACCCCTGTGATCCACGTGCTGGTTCTTTGGGAAGATATTCTAGTGTCCTCTGGATGTGAATGCATTAGAGAGGAGAAGGAACTCTAGTGAGAGTGTGGATGAGGCATCTTGGATCTGCATGAGTGGCTGGGGTACAGGGAGGCGGGGAACTAAAATGGAAGAGGGGCAGGAGAGAATGAAAAGCCAGCTAAGGAAAGGAAGGCAGGAAGCCACAACCCCTCACAACCCAGGGACATTTGCAGGAAATTCTCCCAGGCAGAGAACGGCTGATGCACACTCACACTCTACGCATGTGACTGTCCATCTGAGGCTGCACGCCACCTCATTTGCTCTACACAACCACTTCGGGTTGGGGGTATAATAGAGGGAGGTATGACTGGGACGAGGTGGCCAGCAGGGGAGGAGAGTAACTACTCAGAGTGGCATCTAAACGTAGGGGACAGTCAAGAGGCTGGGTGCAACAATGGTGAACCCAGGAGTACGGAGTAGTGTGTGGGCCGGTCCCATCTGATGTCACTAGGTAGCACAGCTCCACAAGGTAACAAGCATCTGGGCTAAAGGGACTTAAGGAAGGGAGGAGGCCCAAAACTTATTTCTGGAGGTGTCAGGAAGAGAGCTCCAGATGCCATGCTATTAATACGTCGTTTTATGAGGCACCCATATTTAAGGAAGAGCAGGCTGGGGTGCTGAATGACGGTGCATCGCTCAGCTCCCCAGAGAGCTCACCACGGAAACCCACCTGCAGTGAGAAGGCCCGTAGGGCAGGAATCGGAATGAGTGCGGCCATGAAGAAGGCAGTGACGTTGCTGATGGAGGTGAGGGCCACGCTGGCTCCGGTGCGCTTAAGGCACTCCCCAGTCCTGTCCTGAAGACAAGAAATCACAGCGCTGAGCTCAGACCATGTGAACAATTCAGACTCACAGCAAAACACCAGTGTAGATTATAATCCTGTAACTACGGGACAAGAGAGGGCGTCGCTGCCTTGTTCCCTAACACCAGCACACCACTATACTTTCCACACTGTCTTGTGCTCTATAGTTATTACCCAAAACTGAGTTATCACATAATGATTTAAATAAGTTTTAAGTAGGATCTGGAATAGGAGGAGTAAAATGACAGAATCCCCCAGGCTAGCAAATTTGAACCCCAAAAGGGATGCCAATTTATATGAATTTTCACACCAAAATAAATACTCATATTTCTAAAGGTTCTCGGGACTGCATTTACTGAGGCATAATGAGAAAAATTAAAGAATAAGTAGGAACAGAAGGGACTTTGGGTGTCCTTATGGTACTTTTTCTTTTGCTATTACCTCAAAAGGGATCCTTTTATTCTGTCCTGTCTCACTAAATGCATGTGCCAGAAGGAAAACATCATCTACACCAACACCAAGAGCAAGAAAAGGCAAAACCTGCAAGGAAAAGGAAATGCATGACATTAGATGTGAGCTGCAATCTGAACAATTCTAAGATAGTGTAAAACACTGTGTCCAGTGATCTGAACAGTTAGTTCCCAACTCTAGCACTTGGGGCTCATGGTAGCTTTCACATGGCTTTTCTTCCTTCCATTTGGCGGTACCAGGATTGAACCCAGCACCTTCACTGAGTGGCAAATCCACAATCCCCAGCCCCTTTTTACTTTAAGACAGGGTCTCACTAAGTCACTAAGCTGCCCATGCCAGGCTCAACCTTTCAATCCTCCTGCTTCAGCTTCCAACAGTGCTGGGATTACAGGTGTGTGCCATCATGCCCAGGGACATGCTTCTATTTCTAAGGTCCAGGCACAATAATTTTTTGAAGTCAATAAATAAGAAGGGCTCTAACTTATACAAAGTGATAGTTCTCAGAACGATCTTTGGGGAGCGTCACTGGGAACCAATTAGAAATATACACTCTTAGCTTCCTCCCTAGACCCACAGCATCAGAAACTGGGGTGAAGACCAGCAATCCTGAGGGCGCATAAGCCCTCTAAGGAGATCCCAATTAATGCCCAGCAGAGCCAGGGTTCTGGCAAGAGATAAAAATCGCTCTACATGAAACATCTCTACTAATCAATAAACACACAAGACTTTCTGTCCACCACTCCAAGTGGTCCATGGAGACACAGCCTCCCCAAGATGAGGGTAACCTCATGGCAAAGGCTAAAAGACCATTAGGGAGGTGGACACGCAGGAGGCCAGCAGGGCCGAAATGGGGAAGGGCAATGTCAAGGGACAGCAGATGAATGACTCCTTTAGTACCTGAGTTGTTGCAGCGTTAAAGGAAATCCCGATCAATGAGCACAGGCCCAATCCTGCAGCCACTGACAGTGCAACCAACAGGACGCCAGCCAGCCCCACGGCACCCTGGGACTTGGAGCAGTCCCAGCGCAGCATGGTTAAACAGGCATAGGCAAGCTGCAAGCAGAACAACGGGAGGGCAGGTGGAGGAGTAGAGGGATTGGAGGAGAGGGGAAGGGTGGGGGACACAAAACAAAAGCCAAACATGAGAATGTGTGATGATTCTAACGTTTTCCCCCGCCCGCCACCCCAAATCCAAAGGGAGTAAAACATTAAATCCAACAACAAAACTTTAAATTACAGACATCACACGAAATGATAAAATGATGCTACGTCAAAGATGGGAGAACTGCAAATGGAAAAAAAATGCTTCACACGACTACTTTTTAAACTGTTACGAAGCTGAGCTCTCTGTCTTTGAATGCACGTGTATGTTAAGAGGAGTTAAAAAGCAGGAGCGGTCATGGAAAGGTAAAAACTCCAAACAAAAACCCCACCAGACCAAACTATCCTCCCACCCCCACCCCAGCACCCCGGATGTGATGATCGTTACCATCAGCAAGTAGCCGCTGGCCACACGGACGACGCTGACATCAGAGAAGGACTTCAGTATGTCGTCCAGGGTCGTGGTGGTGAAGGAAAGCACCTTTTGAGTGGAGTTCTGGGCAACACTTTGATGAACCACCTGTGGTCACGACACAAGACTAAATTAAATTCCCAAATGGAATTAAAGCTTTGACAAGCTCCAATAGCACAGACCAGAGGACCGTATCTCCCTACCTCTGTATTTTCTTTTTGGGTGTATTAACAAAAGCTCTTCATGATTCATGTGGACAGGGGTGTGGAGGGTTGGGGCTAGACTTGAACTGACACTGACAGACCCTGGTTCTGGGACAATGGGCTGCGGGGGACCATGGAGAATGGGCGCTGCTATTCACGGTGCTTTATGTACTCAAGCCAAAGACTCCCATTCTTTCTCCATAACTCTACAACTACCTGATTTGCAATCCCATCAGTTCCCTCCTAATCCAAAACGACTCATTCTTACAGGCATACAACTCCCTCTTCATTTGCTGGCCACTTTTAAAAGGTCACATGCAGCTCAGGAGAGGTCACTGCTTGGGAAACAAAGGCCAGCCCCTGTCACATGACCTGATCAAGGGGCCTGCAGCTGTGGACAGATTCTATGCCCTGCTAATGTTTTCCAGATACCTTTTCTTGCTCACTAAGTGTTTCTTTAAAACAGTGGTATGCCTGAGCTTAGGTAGTACTTTGAGATAGGGTCTCAGTTACCAAGGTGCCCAGACTGAGCTCAAAATTTTTGTGCGCAAGTTCACAACTGGTTACTGAACACATTTTGGAGCACCCAGTTACAATTAGTGTCTCTTGGATAATACCCTAAGGCTTTCAATGACAAAGCAAAGAATAACAAATTAGCAATCTATTGATGTTTTATAGAATTATTAACTGTGAAGATAAATTCAATGGGAAAATGCTTCCAATAATGGCGAAAGGGAAGTGATCCAGTGGCACCTGTGTCCCTGGACTCCCGGTGCCTTACCTCCACGTATGTCCTCTGCCATGCCTCCAGGATGGCTGCCGCTTTGTCCTCGTTCCAGTTGATGTGCGAGACGTACTCATAGCCTTTGAAGTGCTCATACATTTGCTTGGGCGTCATCAGCTGGAACATGGTCTGCAGGGCATGGGCACTGTAGCGGGGTGAAGGGCACAGGAAGGTATAGCAACATTTTCAGGAAGTGGTTTCTGTGATGTAAAATCCAAAATGCACCCCCAAACCCAGATCCTGGTGGTTTTCCTTCCTCGTGAGCACATGTTTCCATTCAAGGAGGACCAAGATGGTTATTTTATTTAATAGATTGATGTACCATATTAAAGGTGTAACCTTACAAACCCTTTACAGATAGGCCCCAAAATTAAATTAATAGGCAATTTCCTCTCTCAGTTTCTATTCCCCGAAACAGGAAGGGGAGAGGAGCAGATAGCTTGGCCAGATACGCTGGGCTCAGCAAGGCACTCGCTATGCAGAAAGTCCAGACAACAGCTTTCCCGAGGGAGAAATCTCAGACCAAACACCTGACACCGACTGATCAGAGTCCACAAGTACACAAAGGATAGTTCTTGTTTAGCCTTTACTTCTTGGTCCTTTTCTTTAACAGAATGTGACACATCTTAACTCCAATCATTCAACCCTGTATGTCATAAACTGGTGTTATTTTGTCCCCATTTTCTATATAATAGATAGATTTAAAACCTTAAAGTCAACAACTATGGTTTCGACGAAAACTACAATTCTAGAAAAATGTCCCACAAGGTAGCTGCTCAAGTGGCTCTGCTAATATTTCCTAAAATTTGATTACACGAGATGGCCAGCTAGGATGCTGGTGTAGGAGGAATGCAAATACACTTGCAGATGTCGGGCAGAGAAATTTTTTTAAAGGAAAAGAAGACAAAAAAAAAATAAGGAAAAAAAATCAATGGCTGGCATTTCCCTCTGCATGTTGGATTACCTGACAAGTTTTCCAGTGCTGTTCTTGACTGTGCCACCCACAATCAATTCCTCCTGCCAGTGCATATACTTTCTGGACAATCCGTGACATCCACCATTCAAAACAAGGGCCATATCAAGAGGCTAAAATAAAAAGACAGCCACATAATTACAGGAATTAGTAGGCAGGTCACATGCCTTGTTAAAATCCAGTGCATTAAGGGCTTGTTTGTTTCAGGGAGAACATTAATAACAAGGCTAATGAGAGGCGTATGGCAAATCTTACAGCAAAATTTAGGTCTATAAACAAGTGGAATTCTAGAGATGAGAAGAAAAAAGGGTGGAGTGGATTACAGACAATGAAATCTTAAAAGATAAAAACAATAGAGAATTTGTATGTGGAAAGCAGAAGCCTTTCTCCCTTCCCTCTCTGAGAATAATCAATGACCCCACTTACTTTGGTTGAATTTTTGTTGGGGGCCGTGGCAGGGCAATCTGGATCAGCTGGATTGAGGCAGGGACGGTCCATGTACCCATGACCAACTTCAGCCTTATTCAGCATTTCCTCCCAGCTGTCCACTTGATAGTTTATTTTCTTTAACTCTTCTAGGAATTCCAAAGGGTCAAAGTTTGTCCACCGCAAAGGAGGCTTACCCCTGCAAAAGAAATCAGAAGGTGAGACCATGGAAAGCAGCTTTTAAACCCAGAGGAAAGAAGAATGCCTGTGTATTTTGCATCCACACTGCAAGCTTTATGATAATGATGCAGTTCTGGGACTCTGGTGTTTAAAAAAAAAAAAAGATTTTCTGCAGGGAACCGGGATTCAAATTTAGGAAAATAATCCATGGCTAAAGATGGCATGCACAGGGCTTATAAATTAATGAAAGCAAAGAGTCTTATCGCCAACATATTGCATTTAGTATCTTTAAAAAAGAACAATCCAAAGGGCACTTCTAAAAAGACCCAGATCAAACATTAAAAAAAAAGTGTGTGTTGGGGATGGCAGGGTGAAGATCATGTCAAATCAGTACTTGTAAGCCTAATAAATGCTCTGTAAGTGTCATCAATCAAAATATTTGATCTCTGTTACCTTTAACAATTCCATACTTATGAGAGCTCTATGACAGGCGGGCAGTAGGTGGGTGAGCCCCCACAGCCTCTGCCATCAGCACCATCAGCCACTTTCCCCACACTCACTTTTGAATTTGTGCTGTTGACAGACCAGAAAGGCTTTTGGCTGCCTGTTATGTGGTTCAAACCACACTGTAGCTGCTTAACCAGGCTGAAGTCATTATGCAGAATCTCCCAACCAGAAAACACAAAACCCCTTATTTCCCATCTACAACTGTACACTGAAGGTCAGGGATGGGCAGTGCAAATTGCTTTTGCAGATATGTGCAAGCCAGAACAGAAACAATAACCCAAGCACTAACTCGTGTATAATTAACTAAAAATGTCTACAGCGATTACTAATCATTCTTTAAATGATGTGATACATACATATATTTATTATACATATATTTTCTGACTGCCAGACTAAGAAGCATCCTGATCAGTCTTCAACAGTGTTATTTCTCCCTTGATGTCATTAATGTGATCCAAAGAAAGGTTAAGATTTCATACTGCACAAGATCTTGAAGTCTAATTCAAAATAATTAGTTCTGATATATATCTACTAATAAATTCTCTTCTTAAAAGATAAAGTTCTAAGTGCCTGTTGTGTAAAACTATAAAGATTTTACAGTTTTTTTAAAAAAATCACATTCTATAAAAATTTGCATTTTATTTGCATATAAATAGGTTGGTAAAAGTGAATGAAATTTAATGATGCCTACAGAACCTTTTTTTGAAGAGGAAAAATATTCCACTGAAATCCCCTCCTCCCCATAGTCTCTCAAAATATGCACATGCAATTTCAATGTTTATTTCTTGTTCAAAACTGAAACAGAATAAACAATGACAAGCAACATCAGAAATGCTGCATCTTAGAATTTAGTAATCAGACACCAGAAAAGTCAATTTACGTACTTACAGGAGGTACGCTGTCCCCGACTGTAGTTTTGCGCCTTCCCAGAAGCAGTCCAGAGGTGTAATAATTAAACAGGGGTAAAGATATTCTATTATCTGTCAAATTGGGAAAAAAACCAGACCAGGCTTTAGGCTAAAACATACCACTAAAGTGTTTCTTGAAAATTTGAGACATTTTTTAGCAGACAAAATATACCTGATCCATGTAACCTGTTTCTGTAATAAGTTCTCCTGATTTGTAACACAAATGTTCCAATTTCCACTGCCTATAGAGATTAAAAAGTAGAGTCAAAATTTTCATTGCAATAAAGAAAATGTGAGCAAAGTTGAAGTGACACAACATATGAAAAGAATTGCAATTTCGATCACTTTTAAGCATCTGTCAAAACGAGCACAGCTTTTGCCAAGTGGAGACCCAGCAAGCTTGCTTTAATGAATAGATAATACTCAATTGTAATTAACATGTGGGGTATTTATGTAAATGAATGCTACCCAAGTACTTGAAAGTCTTGTTTCCATCAGTGTTCTCCCAATAATCTTGTTTACACCATTAATCTGCTTTTCTACATACATTAAACAACTTCAGGCAGCCCAGCTGATTCATCACAAACTCAATGTAAGTGGCAGCTAGGTTAGTGAGCCCTACTGAGTGTGGGCAGATATTCAGGTGGAGAAATATTATAGGCTTTGTACTGGTGGATAAAGTTCTTACTCACTGGCAGTGTCTGAAGTGGACATTCTTCCACTCTTAAACATAAATGCTACCAGCAATATTTGCCAGGTAGCTTAAATTCCCACCTTATAGAGTCTCTTCTATTCTGATCTTACAGAAAGGGCATTAAATATATGAATCAAAAAACAATCCAAGGTTTTATCATCTTTTGAAAATTTAAAGACTCCTTTCAAAAGGCTCTACTCCTTGGTCTCCTAACAGAGAGCTGTTTTCATTCCATGGAGCCTTCCAGACCTTGCCCTCATCCCTGGACCCCCAGAACTTTCCCATCTATGTCTGAATGCCCTTCCAATAGTCATATCCCCCACCTCAAGCTATCTTTTATCATGACCCCATTCTCTAGAGCCCTGGCTTCTCTACCTGACACTTAGACAACTGCGGTAGGCACTGGCCAGGATGGGCTTTGTCCACACCCATCTCTTGGTTTCTTTCATCTTCAAGAACAGTGAATGTACGTGTTTGTGTGTGCACACATGTGTATGCAAACATACACACATTTTAATTCTATACAGTACTAATACAAAATATCCAACGTGAGTAGGTTCTCAATTGATATCACTTATTCCTTTTCATTTTTTGGGGGGACAGGGTCTCACTCTGCAGCCCAGGCTGGCCTTGGACTCACCACAATCCTCCTGCCTCAGCCTCCCAAGTGCTGGGATTACAGGCATGTGCCACCATGCCCAGCTTATGTGGTGCTGGGGAATTGGACTCACTCGGGTACTTAGCGCTTGTCTTACTTAATGCTTGCTAGGCAACCGTTTTAACTGCTGAGCCATTCCTTCAGCCCTGTCACTTATTCTTATTTGAGCATGGTTCTCCATTCACTGGGAACAGAGCCACAAAAGGGGGCTTGGAACATATCTTAATCATTTAATAATCATACAATTGTGGGAAAATGTTTTAATCTACCCAATTCTCAAAATTATTTTCCCCCTGAAGGGTGGGAAGGTTGCATATGTATGTTCTTTAAAGTTTATTCTAGTGCCTGAAATGTATCTGGGTCCATCCAGACTTAGGAGTGTGCTTTCATCACACAGATCCTGGAATCTTGAGCGAAGAAACAAGAGCCACCTGCTTGCTCCTCAGCTCCTCCCAGTGACTGCGCTTACTGCTGGTGCACAAGTGCATGCCTTAGCTGCCTTCCCCACAGTGCTCTCTGCCTCCTGGTAGGACCTGGTCAGTGTGGGGAAATTTCTTCTTATCCTTTCATGCATACTACTGATCTTGCTCTGGGAGCCACCCACGCATAAGAGAACACATGTGATCATAAACCCACTTCACAGGTAACGTGTGCTGTCTCGTGGGGGTCGCCAGGGGTCCTGTCTCAAGCCAGAACTGCCAACCCCTATAAATCCGTAAGACGGGAAGGTTAGAGGAGAGACAGGTGCACATGTGATGTTTATTCTCTTCCTTGCTTCTCCCTGGCTAGCAAACGTGTCTATGCTACTAATCCCAAACTTCTAGCATAAAAATAAATAAATATACTGTTATTTGTCAACCCCTCAGGGTGAAGACCTGATTTCTAGAAGGCCTTGGGAACAGAATGAGGCTGGGTGAAGTCAACTAGTTATCCCCCAAAAATGGGACTTAGTGATGGCTACCAATCCCAACACGCCATCAGCCTGTCAATCAACAACTGAATGACCACTTTAAGACAATGGATTAAATAAGTCTCCAAAGGATGCTAGTTTTACTCCAGAACTTGAGCTAATCTTTACCCTAACCATAGCATTATTATATCAGCTAAGATACTAACAATGACTTAAAAAAGTGTGAGTGTGAATCTACCTTATATAATCTGCAAAAATGTCCTGCAGACTCAACCCTTAGTCTATTTGTGATATTTATTAATTATGGATAATAAAGAGAAGTACCTTTTTTCCCTCTTCTTTTTTCTTAGTTTAAACTTTGTAAGCCAACTAGAGGCAATTCAAAATTACTGTTACTGTGCCAATAATTTAAGCAACAAAGATAATATATATGCCCTTTACCAAAATATTCAGTTTGAAAAAAAAGCCCAATCTTTTGAGTGCCAACATGATCCCACAAGTGAGTATTTTGTTTCATGAACAAAATCAGTAAAATATTACACAAAACTGCCTCTAGCCTCTGTATTGAAGGTGTATATTTGAAACATTTATGAACTGTACTCAGATTTGGGTCCTACTTCCCAATTATCTCACTACATATAAGCAAACAGTTCAGAAATGAAAAAACAAAAACCTGAAACATTTCTGATCCTAATCACTTTGGATAAGGAATACTCAACTTGTAACCCACTTGCTTTGCTACCCAACTCCAAAAAAAAAACCAAATTAAAACGGGACCAAAAACAAAACAAAACAAAAACAAAAACCCCTAACAAGAGAGAAAGAGAGAGATAGAGAAAGAAAGGGAGCGAGAGCACTTGTCTAGCATGTATGAGACCCTGTGTTCGATCCCTAGCACCACAGCACCGTAACTGCACAAAGTTTTATTATAAAGCTACTGAACTAATATTCCAGGTGCATTCAGGCCAACCATATTACTAAAATGGAAGAATGTGGGCAATAGGTCCTCCTATGCCTTACGTGCTGCCCCCTGGAGTGCATGGAGCTGGCCTTACCTGTTGTACATGTATACGTGGACTCTGCTGGCCTGGAGTGCTGACTCCAGGTGTTGCAGGAGTGCTTCTGTGGTCAGGACATTAGCATCTTCCTCTTTTGGGGTCTGTATCATGAGTTGAGGGTTAAACATGGCCTCTTCTCCAATCTTCTGGCGAGTGTAATTTAATTCACGACTTACTCGTCCACCAACTAATGAAATGGACAGGTTTTCAATTAGAACAGAAAAAAAAAGACCCCAAACTTGTGCTCTGTCTGTTATCTCACTAGCTAACCTAGGTTCTTAAATAACAAATGAATTCTGGTCACGAAACAGGTTATCTTTGAGAGGTAACAGTCACTTTAATATAAATGGTGGCATCAAGTTTATGAATGATAAATGTGGGGAAAATACTCAGTATGCTCTTTAGTGTCCTGCCTGTCGCCTATATGAACCTCTCGTAGGTTCAACCAATACACCATGGGTGTAAGGGGGAGGGGCAGGAAAACGAGACACCTTTTCTTTGCAGACCAGACCAAATAACCCTGTTACAATTTCTTTCACTTGTATAAACACTGTGCTCCTGAAGCATATTTCAAGATAAATGGTTTCAATTTACACTCTACTCCTAAGTAATCTGGCAAAGGTAACAAGGAAATGTTTCTCCTCCCTGGAAAAAGAAACATGGAAAGGCTGCAAGTGTGTGTTCAGAAAACAACCTGCCAAGAGAAGCCAAATCATGTGATTCAAGTCAGATGCTGATGCGGAAACCCCACAGAAGAGAGACCAAATGGACCAGCCAGGGGTACTGCAGGGAGGCTTTGTAACCAGTTTCCATCAGGCTCACCTGGTCAGCATCCAGAGCACACAGGTGCCAGGTTCTGAGGCACTTTTGGGCGGGCAGCCTATGTTCCAGAAGCTCCCCGAAAGCCAAATGAGCCACCCAGCCACAGGGCCAGAGCTGGGCACACTGGCCTCAAGGCACAGGAGATGAAACCACTGACCTTTCTTTCAAAGTGCCCCACTCACTTCCTCTCCATTGTGCACCCCCAGATTTAGGTGTGTATTCCATGATTCCAAGCCAAGCTCAGAATACTGCACCTGTGCTGAGAGGCACCTTGGAGGATGGAGAAGGCACCTAGAGCTACCTCCCCATGCATCCACACTGAAGTCACTGATAAGTTCAGTGTTTACTGAAAAGCAGGCCTCCAGTTCTTGCTTAGAAAGAACTAAAAAATCAGTTTTCCCACGAGGAAGAATCCTTCTTCCTCAAGTTTAGTATTCAAGGACATAAACATTTGGTTTGGGCAAGTAAATAAGTACTGAGAACAGCAGGGTGTTTAGCTCTCTTGGCATATTTTATAAACAAGGGGGCAGGCTAAAAAGCAAATAATGCTCTCATTAGGAAACCAGTGCAGAATCGCAGCCTGGCAGGACCCTCTGTGCAGGTCCCTGTAGACGCCAAGGCCACTGTGGAGCTCCGAGGCGTGCGTGGGGCGCGAGGGAGGAAAACTTAAGATGGTTCGTGAAAAATATTCAGACTCCTGTAAGCACAGACAACTTTGACAAATGCCACGAAGAATGTTGGAAGGACTTGGAACCAACTGTAAATTAAGAAAAAGGAAGGGTTTGGTGACATAGCTGGGCGGTAGAGCCCCTGCCTAGCATGTGGGGTGAGGTGGTCAGGTCAGGATTCCAATTCCAGTGGGAGGAAAAAAAAAAAAAGAAAAAACTAAAACAATTTGCAACAAAGGATGTATTTACATAACACTACTAGCAATTTTTCTCCCTAAAGCCCTACTAAAGCTATCTGAAGGCAGGGTCTTGCTCATTCCTGCCCGAAATCACAATACATTACAGAGCTCACTTTCAACCAATTAACTAGTATCCTAAATAACCCAATCCACATCGTATAAAATGAAGTGCAGTGTGAGGCTAAAATGTGGATTCTTGGTCTAGAGGTCACTTCTGAAAAGTGACAGCTGCACAGTAGGGAGTTCAGCCAATTTTTGCTCAAACTCTTCCCCCTTTTAGGCAGCATTACAACTTCTGCTCCAAACCCAGCGATCAGTTCTAGTTTCACCTACCCCTTCAGCCCTTGGTCTAGCACACAGGTTTACATTCTGTTTGCCAAGTTGGAATTTAGTAAGATTTAAAACTTCATGCGATTCCAAATTAGGAGGTCAAACAAACAAACAAACAAACAAACAAAAAACCCAAAGCACACATCCCTGTATGGTTTAGTAACCTAACTTCTGTCTGACTGCCTATGCAAAGGCTGGGAGAATTTTACCCCTAGGCCACGGAAGGGCAGATGCCCATAACTATGTAACCCAGGGGGCAACAAACCAAGAAATGGGTGCACATGGACACAACAAAAGGAAGTGCACGAGTCGTGCAACTGGGAAGTCTTTACTATGTCTTCCACGCCAGTCTCATAATTGACCCATTATTTTTACTGCAGTTCTTCAGAAAGGATGTGCACCTCACATGTTTCATCATGTTTTTACTATATATATGGAAATAAACACACATTTTAATAAATAAGTATATCTGTCATGTCTCTGGAACTGGCAACCTTTTTGCTCTTCCACCTCTTCGCTCTAATGAGCAAAAAAGTTCCTTAACCTGATGACAGTCAGTGTCAACCAAGATAGCACTATCACCCTAAGCGAACCAAGCAACTAGAATCGCTGAATGCGAATACTTTTTCAAACTCGTACATTCTGCATCCTACTTAGGAGTACTACTAAATTTATTTTTATATTATTACATGGTTTTCTTACCTAAAATTTCATTTTATATTTAACCAGATATGAAATTCAATAGCTTCGAGAGTTTAGCTGCTCTTCATTTTATTTGACCAACAGTTAAAGACAATTCACTCACCTAGCAAAGCTACTTGTGGATGTACACACAGCTAAGTCCTGGGACCACCTTGGTGGACAGGACCCAGGGACACAACAGGTAACACACAAAGCAACAAGATAATTTCATAGCATGACAAGTGCCATTGCAAGAATTACTGATGGTGATGCCATGTTAGGGTGGGGAGAAGCAAGGCGACTTCAAAGAGGATGGCTGGGAAGAGCCAAAGAAGTAATACTTCAGGTTACAGAGAGGAGCTAGGTGGGGGATTGTTCTACTACAAGAACCAGCATGCCATTGACTTAAGGTTTTGCTTATTCCAAGGGGAGAAAAAGGCAAGTGTGGTCGGGGCTTGGTGAGACAATTCATTATGTCATTCGTTTGCTTAGCTGGCAGACTTAGCATAATATGCATGTGGTCAGTCATCAGTATTCACCCACGTTGCTTGGGAGGAAGCTACAGGACGCACAAACCCCTTGGACAAAGCAATTTTATGGGGTCATCCTACTTTTGCTAGTTACCCTAGCAAAAGCCTAAATCATGGCAAAACGGCAGCCCAGGGGCTCATTATATTTGCTGCCTTCCTTACCATCCCACAGTGTGAGAATGTGCACTCAGAAGTCCCCACACAGCCTACTTCCGATGACTGAAGTGACAGTCGTGGTCTGGGACAAAATGTCTTTCTCTCTCTTCCATATTCAAGGTCAAAGTCTTTTATATATTTTTGAAACCTCATGAAATACTGTATTGCAAAATAAATGTAGAACAGAATGAACTCCAAAACCCAGTACTTGTTGTGTAGACATGGAGTTAGAGAACTATGTTTAAAAGCCATGCATGTTGGGCACTGTTCCATGGATATTTACTGGCTTTCTGGGGTGGGGTCTCTACTTGCTATTTTCTGCAATGAACAGAATTAAAGAAATACATGTGGAAAAAAATTTTAAAGAAATAGAATCCAGTATACACCTATAACCCTAGCACTCTGAGGCTGAGGAAAAGAAGAGCGTAAGTTCTAGCCCAGCCAGCAGCAACTTAGCTACAGCCTATCTCAAAATGAAAAAAATAAATAAATAAAAGTCAGAAAAGGGCTGGGGAGCTACGTTTGGTGGTGCAGACCTGTGAGGCTGAGGCAAGAAGATTCTAAGTTTGAGTACAAACAAGGCAACTCAGTGAGAGCCTGTCTCAAAACAACAACAAAAACAAAATCAATTGGGGGATTGTGCGCAGTGCAAAGGCCCTGAGTTCAATCCTAGATACAGACAAACAAATAAAAAAGCAAACAAACAAACAAACAAAAAACCTGAGAATTTGGCCCAGTGAGAAGGTGCTGAGGTCAATGAAAACTACTTGATAGAGATCTGATTTAAAATAATCTCAGTGTAAAACCAATATGCATCTCCATCACATCCTCTAGTTCTTTCTATTCCTCTCCCTCTTCATCCCCAGTTGCAGCATCAGTCACAAAATGAATCTCTCTAAATAAGACTCAAGGTCCTGAGACGCAAAATAATTCTTCATATATGTGTGATGACTTTTCATTTGCAAAGCCCTTCGACTCACTCATTAGGAATATTTCAATTGCCCTGGCTCCTCCATTAAGCTGGGGCCAGCTCTACTAGGACGAAACAGACCAGCACTGTTACTTAAGGAGACTAGAGGCAAGACCCTAATACTATTTGAGTCTCAGTAACCTTTTCTGCAAAATGGTACCAAAAAAACTGCCACAACTAACCTCACAGGATGGTGGACAATTAACTGGCACTGCATGTAAAACTCCCGGGATCCTTTACTTGGCAATCTAGCAGGTGTCCACTTATTCACTGGGCTACAGAACATGTGTCATATTCCTCTCTTCAGAGGGACGGAGAGCAAAAAAAAGTAGTTTTGGGTTATTTGCCCAAAGTCATCCTGCTAATAAGACACAGAAATGACCTTTAATTCTGTCAAACTGCTCTGCCAGCCTCCTGGCTTCTCGGCACCATCTGAGTTGAGCAGAGGAAGTGACCTAGCAGGGAGTGCCAAATTCCATACAACAGACGACACAAAGCTTACAGCTAGAAATTTTAGAACGTATTAAAATCATGGCATTTCTATCTAAAGGGCAACAAATAACGTTGCTGCAAAGATTTTTCTCTGTTCTTGAGGGTTTTTTTCCCGGAGGGTCCTGTCTTTAAGGGGTTAGAGTTGAGGGAACCGAGAGACAAGCCGCCTACACCTCTTTACCTGCACACTCTGCATATTGTTCTAGAGAAATCTAAGACCTACGCCAGTTTTTTGAAAGAGAAAGGTAAAATGCATCAGTCCTGAAGATAACATCTTGATTAGTAGCCACTCATTATCTCCTCCCTAAATAAAACTGAGCGCTGGTTTTGCAAAGCAACGGAAGGCCAGCACAGATGGGAAACCATTCAACCAAGAAGCCCATATGTCTGGACCAGTATGACTCGAACTCACTGTGGTATCATTTCTCAGCACAGCCTTTCAGAGTGTTAAGAAATGCCTATGACATGTCTACAGAACTTTTTAGTAAAAACCTCTTGTTACTCACACAGAGACGATCTAAGAGACCAACTAAAGTTTTTCATTCTCCATGAAACGCCAAGTACTGAAAGGAGAGCTATGGCTCCTGCCCACTCACCTCTGTGTGTACAGAGCAGAGGCTACCAAGGGTACGCACCCACTCCAAGTGTCCCATGAGAACAAATGAAAGGTTGGTCAGTCTCAGTACAGAGTGCGGGGAACAGGCAGTCATCTGTACAAGATACCAAACCCCCAACCCCAGCCTCAAAAAAGTCAATCAGTCAAAACAAATGACCCTTTCAGAATGAAAAGTGCCCACTCAGAGTCCAATTAGGAAAATGGGGCCTGTGTATATGCAAGCCTAGCATTTGCATTTGATTAATTCCATGAATTATCCTGAGCCTCTAGAGACATTTCTCCTCCTTAGTTGCTTCAGGTCCTTCTTTCTGTGGTGGGATTAGTTATTGTGAGGATGAAACTGTACAAATCTCTAAAAGGATGTAGCTGTAATATCACTGGCACTGGCTCATTTTCTAAACTGAACAAAGTGGAAATTCAGTAATTTGGCTAACAGCTGCTTCACATGCTGGGCCACTATCTCCTTGCAAGCATGGGCCCTTGGGTGGTACCATGGGTGGAATCAAAGAGAAT
Organism: Ctenodactylus gundi; assembly: GCA_004027205.1. NCBI lineage: Eukaryota > Metazoa > Chordata > Mammalia > Rodentia > Ctenodactylidae > Ctenodactylus > Ctenodactylus gundi. The sequence continues at coordinate 193,359 of PVKB01001646.1, forward strand.
TCACCTTAAGGAAAAGAGCCTGGTGAAGTCGCAACCACAAAAGCGGAATACATGCAGGACATCCATGCACTGCTCATGGACCAAGGTAGAGAATGCCAAGGCTTGAGAGCAAGAGTGCGCCTGTGCCCACACGCTGCCACCCCTCCATTCTGCAGACCAGCAGCTTGTATGACCATCTGTTACCCGCTTCACCAGGGCTGCTTCCTTTGAGTAGTTTTCCCTGAGACCAACCCGCTTGCCCTGTCGGAAGCAATCAGGTCAGCCCAGCACTCTTGCCCACACTAGGACTTGCTGCCTGTGGCAGCTCCCAGGGCCACGGTCCCAAGACAACAATGGCAGTTGGGAGGCCCCTCCTTCATTAGTCACTGGGGCAGTGGCAAGAGGGGGCTGTGCATGGCCTCACCTAAGACAAGCACAGGATGTTCCTGACTTCTGCAAGACACAGCTGGAGATGGGTGCTATTCCTCACTGCACAATTTCCAAGCTGTGAACTGCCCCAGGTTCTACCATGACCTCACCCAAAAGATCACCTGCTATAAACCACATCCCACTATTCTGTAGGAAGGCAAAGCACCCGAGAAGGTGCAGTGTTCTTCCGGGCAGCAGAACTCAAGAACCAAGTCAGTGTCTTTTTTATGGAGCTCTTGGTTCTCACCCAGGGCCAACATTTTCTTTAAAAATAAATAAATAAATAAATAAATAAATAAATAACAGAGAGCAACCCAACAACAACAAAACCCAAGTGTTTGCTCCGTGGGCTCATGATCACAGCATTCAGACCGTTGCATAACATTAACCCCAGTTCCCTTGTCCCAGCTTCTGTGGGACTGACATCACCTCTCAGCTCTAAATGGGCAGTCTTCTTGCCATTATCCAGCCGGGGCCTCCTTTCATTGGCCTCCTACTTGAGCAGGCGTTGGGGGGCGGGGGGAGACAATGCGAGTCCCCACCTTCACAAGCAGTGCACCAGCCTCTGTGGAACACCACGCTGGCCTGATTTATCTCCTGCACTGTTCTTCCCTCGGCATCTGTGCTGGGAGACGCGCGTCACTGGGGCCACTTTCACGATTCTGTTGCCATCAGGATTAGCTGGATTAGGGGCCAGTACATAAGGACCCCCTGGTGCCGTGAGGAAGTTTCATCACCGGGTCAGTGTGGTGTGAACTATATTCTGTCAACACCACTACTTCTTGCAGCCACCAATCAAAAGGGGAGTGGGGTGGGCAGGGAAAAAAATGCTTCGAGTGTAAAATGTATGAACTCATCACAACAATAAATTCCCCCATCAGGCATCTCAATGTGTGTGTGCTGCCAGGGACTGTCTTTTCAAATAAGAAATCCGTGTGATTCTTTTTTGTAATCTAAAAGAATTCAGTGGGTCTGACAGTGATGGCAGATGGAAAGAACAGTAATCAGGACCATGGCCGGTGGGGGGCCGGGAACCCCAAAACCCAAACAAAACAAAAAAATAGAACCAGAATTATTTTTCTAACATCAGCCAAGCAGTTGGGTAGAGGCCTAGTGATAAAACCCTTATGGAGCCCATGTCTTACACCTCACTTGAAGGAAACAAGATGGTCAGGAAACAGTACAGGAAAAGGCATGGGGGTTGAGATAGGGCTAAACACAAGAACAAAATTTTCAACTTTTAAATTCCAGTCACAGAAATTCCACATCCCTCCCCTGCACCCGCAGAGAAATCACATGACCATTTACCTATCCGAACTTCCCATCCTGGACCCCACTCAATGGAGCCCTCTATGAAATAAACACGACTTGAAGAGAAAGAAATGGGATTTCTGCAAGGGAGTGCAAGTGTGTGTGCGTGTGTGCGAGTGTGTGTGTGTGTTTTATAGAACAGTCCCTCTTGCACAGAATCGGGCTGTTCCATCAAAGCCGTATCTGTTATATTTCTGTCTTTCTCCTCTGTTTGGCGTATTCACCAACAAGAGAAAAGGAGGTAAGCTTTGGCGGCCCTGACCTGCAGCTGGAACACAATACTTTCGCACAGCCCTGCCGACCCCTGACATAAATTTTACACCGCAGCTGGCATTTACACACTCAGCATTACCATATGTATAGCTGCTCAGTGCTAATTATGCTAATCACCTGTCTAACTCGCTGCTGCGAAAAATGGTTGTATTTAGCAGTCCAGTGCCTACCAATGCAGCTTACTGTGTGGCTGAAATGTACATTCAGACGGCCCTGAATGGCAAGATTTTTCCACGTTGCTGGCTACATTCAGGCCTCAGAAAAATTTATTCAAGTCAACTGGTTTCGGTCCGCAACAAAAAAGTTACGAGAAAAAAGTGAGTGTGTTCTTGCCCTAACATTCTGGATCTGCTTGCAAGCAAAATGATAAATCAATTGCTGTGGGAAACAAAAAGGGAGAGAGGTTTCTTTTGGGAGCCATGTGAAACTGTAGCCTATTTAAAAAAAAAAAGAAAAAAGAAAAAAAAAAGGGTCATCCTATTCCCCAAATCTCTAGAAAGAGCAGTTAATAGATATTTAGCCCTAATCCCAATTCTCTCAAATTGCAAGCTTTGTTTACAATTAAGCAAGGTATTAAACATGTGCAATTTTTTTTCCTGGATCTTGTATAGACTGAAATGATGGTATCATAGATATCTTTTTTTTAAAAAAAAACTCATTACAACAGTGTGTGAATTTCATGGGGAAAAAATCAGGTAAGAGGAAATAGTTTCATGGTAAGAAAAAAATTTTATTTTCCTTGCTTAGAAACTATATTTTAAAAAGTGGCTGTTGTGTATACCTATTTAAGACTATTTTGTGGAGGCTCTGGCCTCCCACTACAGAAGCAAAGGAAATCAGGAATGGGGGTGGGGAAGATGGAAGTATTCAAAACAGAAGAAAAAAGTGGGAGAGGGAATCAAGAAGAACACATTTTCCTTAATCTCAAAATTCCTGTTTTTATCATCTCCATTTCTTAAAGCAGTTTTCTCAAACCACTATATAGCATGGATTTCTTAAATCAGGATTCACAGTGCTGTAGCTATTTAAACAGCTTCCTAAATTCAAACTGAAATCTGATTTCCTCCTCACTCACAAAATATGTCCAGTCAGTACAAGAACTGCCAAGTAGCAGGTAAAGTCTGGGCATTCCAACTTCTTCTAATCGCCCGCAGCACAGTAAAACTCACTTGACTGGAGGGTGGACCCAAAGCCCAGTTATTTTGTCACCTCTCAGGGATCATCATTAGCAGACTCCCGACTTCAATCCAGAAAGCAGGAGCAAAGTGGAAGGCCGTTTAATTTTGCAATGTCTCTTGGGCTATCCGCTAGGGCTAGGAAACACCAGGGCAGCCTTGTGATAAATCTCAGGCTTACACAGAGGAGTTAAGCCAACCCAGTAGGCTTCCTCTGATGCTGCAGGAGGCCATGAAGAAGGCCAGGAAGCTGGGCTTCCCTCACCTTTCAATGACAAGGACAATGCTCAAAGATAAATCCTCAAAGATGATGCCGGGATGACCATTACTTTCTTCTGAGTCACTCCTAACTTCCATTCTGTTCAACACATTGATTGTGTGTGTGATATGGGGGCTTGAACCCAAGGTCTCCCACATGTCAGGCCTTCAGCACCCCCTCAACAAGTCTGTAACTTTTTCTAGCCTAGGAAGGTAACATTATCCAAGCCACATCTTGCTGTCCTTGGCATGCCAAGTCAAGCTGCTATTCCAAAGTGTTAATTTATCTGGGTTTTGTAGTTACAGATCTTGACTGTGAAGCCAAAAACACAACAACCACTACTGTACTCCCTGTAAAGTGGAAGGACTACCCTTCTCTTGCTCTCTAGCTCTTCTTAAATAAGAGATGGACCACCCTGCCTCATGGCACAGAGCAGTGTTTACATTGCAATACTTGACTGTGTAACACATCTGGCATTTTTGGGCAGGATTCCTGAGCTAGGGGCCAGAAGCCCTTAAGCAATGACTTAAGAGGGAAAAAAAATCAAGCACAATGACTTAACAAAGACCATTTCCAGTTCTTCTGCTAATTTCTGTACATTTTGTCAGTGACACAAGCTATCTTGGTTGCTAAATGAAGTACACCTACTTCTCTTTTCACGTACCTTTACAATAATAAATAAAGTGTATGCTGTGGTATAGAACTGGTTTCTCATGGTCCTTTCTTTTACAGCCACGGTCTTAGGGGATCCATATGAATTGTGGACTACTTGGGCCAACACGAATCTAGGTTTCTGGATTAGAAATAAGGTCCTACCTCCACATTAAAAGTCTCTCCAACAACAAACTTGTCACTCATTAGCAGGTACCTGACTGCCCACCAGTGGTATGGTTTCTTTAACAAACGACAACTTGTCTTTCTGACTGTGCTCTAAACTCCAAATAAAACCCAACAGACATAGTTTCTCTTAAAAGGAGTGAGATTAGGATGCATCTTTCTGTACTCAACCTCCCAAAACTTCTCCAACAGTCAAAGCAGTTTTCAGTGAGAACACTCTACTGTTTTGGAAAGCTAATTATTTCTGTCAAACTAGTTAAAGAATCTGGACATCTGTAGGAAAAAAATTAAGACAATGTTATATGTAAAGGAGGAAAAAAAACAGTATTATAAAAGTACCTATGTCCTGAGATTGGCAGCAAAGAGCAAGTAATGAAAGTGTTTATGTTGTTTGATAACTATGATTCCATCTGTATATCAATGGAATGTTCTCACTGAGTGGTTTCCAAGAAGCTTCCTCCTTCTACCAGGCAAAACACTTTCATGAGCTAAGCTCTCTGCCTTCCAGGATGCAAACCAAGACCTCTTGACAGGATAGAATATCTAAAACTACCAAGTCGGCCAAAATTTGGATAAGGAAATCTGTCTTCTTCAAACTCTGTCCAATGTCCATATTCCCATCGGCTTTGGTAGCAGGGAAAGGCTGACCCAGAAATCTGGGTGGGAACATTATAGCTCATGTTTTGTTTGGCATCTCAGAAATGCTCCCACCAGATCTAGTTCTTCCCTATTTCATATGCTACAATAAAGACAGGGGACCTAGATTTATTTCTCATGCTTTTTTTGTGGTTTGGTATACACTGAAAGAACCTGTCAGTCAACAGGTTCTACAGTTCGATGAAGTTCATAAAAATGTCCCGAATCTTCACAGGAGATGCTTATCTTCCACTAATATTAATCCATGAAAAACTCTGGTCTTGGAACCCACCCCAATCAAGATGAAAACCCCAAGGAGGCAAATGGCAGCTCCAACTTTGGTGTCTCCCACAGCAGGCTTGAAATAACACATTTTCTGGTGCCTCCATCTATTTGTGTGATTAATCAGACTTACGATCATTTCAGATTTCACACTAATAACTCAGAGACACAACTTGAAAAGAAATTGACTGGGATATTTTGAGCAGTTGGGTGGGTGGAAGAGTAGGACAAAAGCCAAAGAGATAGAAGGCAGGAAGGAATCAGAGCAGGATCTGGGAGCCAGTGCAGAGCACAGGAAGTAGTAATATTATAATAAGAGAATCACACAGATACGGTCATTTTTAGGGATGTCTTACACAGCTGGAATTCCCTCAATTTTTTCTCCCCAAAGAGTGTCAAATTGGTTCCAAGTATTGCTTTTTTTGACAAAATAACTCCTATTAAATCTAGACTCTTTTAAAAGTGCTCTCATATTTGTTTTAAAAGCCAAATGCACTTTTAAAGTCAAACACAGCCTCCTGAGCAGAACAGCATTCTCTTTAGGGACTCAATAGGACCGGACAGTTGGTACTGACCAAGTGGAAGGCAGCCACTGGAGAAGCCACTTTCTCTGTAGAACTGTGACTTCCCCTGTCCCCAAGTATGAGAAGTAAAGCAAGGTCAATGAGTCCAAGCAGATGGGGTTCAGGAGGGGTCAAAGGAAGGTCAGTGCTTGATGGAGAAATCCAAATGAAATATAAACATGGCATTGTAGAAACCAGACAAATCTCCCATAGCTTGTCCAGCCAGCATCCATCTCAGCATCAGCTGTGGCAGACTCTAAACAAATAGATCAAGTAGCTCATACATCTGGAAGCTGTCACTTCTGGAACTCCAGGCAGCTTTACAAGTGTGCAAAATACCCAGGATCCAGCATATGGGAAGGCCCAGGCTGGCAGTACTAAGATAAGGGGATCCTCAGGGTCAGTCACCCTTTGGTGTAGGAGGCACTTGAGGCTATTTTTTCATTTTTACAGCAGGGAACACAAGGAACCTGTACACTCCACTGTCTTTCTTGTGAAATGCCCCAAACCCACCAGTGCAAGGTGACACAGAAGAGCAGCAGAAATGGAACCTACCCTCCTGTGGCTGGTTCCCTCCAGGACCTTGCTGCCTTCCTGGTTCTGCCCCACAAGGGCACCTGAGTTAGTGATTTATGACAGGAACACTGGAAGGAGACCACCAAAGAGCTGATACACTACTAAGTGTCCCAAAGTCATTATTCCAGTATTTTTTTCATTAAAGCTTTCTAAAGAGTCACCTTCATATTCAAAGCGTTCAGTGTGGATGAAGTAAAAAGGTCTTTAATGTAAAACCAGCCCCTTGCATAAGTTTGGCACAGTGGCGCACGCCTGTAATCCCAGTACTCGAGGATTGCCGTGAGTCCAAGGCCAGCCTGGACTACAGAGTGGGACCCTGTTTCAGAAAAAAAAAAAAGCCCCTTGCCCCTTGGCCTGTTTCTTCTTACTTCATGGTATTTTAATCCAATATTTAATGTTATTCTAAACATTAAAATTAAACATTTGTAAATCAGCAGAATGAAATAAGACGAAAATACAGGGATAGCAGAGACTTATCTTAAAGACCAAAATCCTTCTGCATTGTATTTGCACCCATACCGCCATCATGAATATCCCATCTGCTTAGCACAGGTCTCCTAGTCATAGGGAACCATTACCTAAACCAGTGGTTTGTAACTGGGGTGTCCCCAACCTCCCCAGGAGTATGTAGCAAAAAACACACACATTTTGGTTGATACACCCTATAGGGCACTACTGGCATCTAATGGGTAGAGAGACCAAGGGTACTTCTAAATACCATCTGGGACACAGCACACCTCACAAGGGAGGACTGTCTAGCCCAAAATGTCAATCTGTCTGTCAACCATACCAACACTGGACGGTGAATCTCTGCTAGCACCTACAACACTGCGCCTGGGCTCACGAACACTGCAGAAAGGCCTAACATTGGTAAGGTACACGTTAGGGCACTGACATCCTTCAAGCACGTATTTTTAAAAAAATTTCTATTTCTTTTCTTAAATAAGAGACAACTCCAGCCCTCCTCCACTGATGCTGGCCTTCAGAGCAGTTTAGGACCAAATGCCAAGTCAATATGGATTCATTTGAAGGCTGTTGCTGTCTGCAGAAAAGGAGGCCAAGACTTTTAGGAAAAAAAACAAAAACAAAAGCTCCAAGAGATAAATGAACAGTGTCACTGGAGGATTTTGACGACAAACTTGAATCAGGGAGCAAGTTGGTGGAGGGCTGATATGAAGAGAAATGGACCGTAAGGAGGATAAAACTGCTGAACAAAATGGAAATGCCTACAGGGAGAGAAAATTAAAAATTGATTTCCTTCTGCACCGAGATCCAGATGAAAATACTCATGGTACCAGCAAAGACATCAGAAGCCAAATAACACTGGCACAAATCATGAAGCAAACTAAGAATGGCCAGGAGGAGTGGGAAGCCCTAGCTTTCACGCTGTATATATGAAAGACCTCTGCAGACCTCCCAGGCTCCCATTCCTACCTCAGTGACCTCACAAAGGCCTATCCTGGGCCTGTGTTGTCCTTGCTGTTCCTTCTGTCTGGATGTCCTTCACCCTTACCTGCTCTCTCCCCGTGCCGGGCTCTGGCCTCCTCCCTGAGGCCATCCTGGAAGGTGTCCTTGATTCCCTGCCATCTTGGCACTGCCACTCTCCATGTTAGCCACCCACGTGTGGGCCTGGCCTGTGTGCCTACTGGGTGGAGGCCCCTTGAGGGCAGGCTTTGTGGCTTTTCCCCAGCCCTCTATTAAGTTTTGAGCAGTGCCTCTCACTATATAGACACACAGAACATATAATCAATGGCCTTTTCTATTTTTAAATGACAATTTAGTTTCTTCCTCCCAGTTGCTGCCATCATTATGGGATTCTCCAACAGCAGATGGGCACTACATCATTCCACCTATTTTTTTTAACCAAACCTCATCACTCCATTCACAAATGAGGTCTATTTGACATCTGTGACTTGTGTATATACTACAACCCTAGGGCCCAAGCTGCTATCCAACATCTAATTGTCAGTTTCTTAAAAGGTGGTCATTGCATGCATATTTTAATAGAATTAAAAAGTGCTTTCACCTATATATGCCTGTGTATACAGAATATGGTACATTAATTGGTCTGCACATTGTGGTCAATGTATTCAAACTATATAAAGCCATAATGCCCCAGCACGTTAAAGCATTAAAGGTGAAGTTAAAAACATGTCTGGCTATCAGTTGGATCCCTTCATTTTCTGGCTTAATTAAAAATGTATTTTAGCAGGTTATTAAGATACATACAGCAAATCTCTGTACATGCACACATACACGTAAACACAAAGGAAACTGCATGTATGTGTCACACGTGATACAATCTCAGGGGAAATAGCATTTTTCCAAACTGTCCTTCAGCATTCCCCTCTCCTTATACTTCTACCCTTTCTCTCTTCTGTTGCTTTTTATTAGAGAAATATGTGACTCTGCTCATTTGACTTATGGGGAGCAAACATCCAGTTTCAGCCAAACTTTATCCCCAGGACCTTTACAGTTTGAACTAAGAAGGCACCCTGTAACAAAATTCTCTGCTAATAATAATGGAGAATTAATCCAAAAATGATGCACAAAAAGCACCTGATAAATTTGGAGCTGTTAGTCATTTTACTTCACTGACGTCCACTGGTATGTAAGACAGCCAGGGAATTCTTCCTCATGAAAACAAACACACTATTCTACTGACTACTGACAGGACCACCAAGCTCACTGATCACAGACAAGATCTAGTTCACTTGTCACAGACACGATCTCTACAGTTACTTCTACTCTGAACTGAAATTAAAACTATCAGACAGTGTGGTAGCCTACCTGGCTGGGTTTACCTGCATTCATCAAAAGTTGCTGCTTCTGCAGTGGGGATATAGCAAAGAACGAATGAATGACAACAGTGCCAAGGTAGCAGGACACCAGATGACAAAGTAGATCAAGTGGACACACAGACGCAGATGACCCACAGTTTCCCATTTGTAGAAATGAAACTGTTCTATATATCATGTCAGCTGTATTATAAGGCATATGAAAATATACGGTAAATGCCTGGGCATAGCACTAGTGAGCACGGAGTGTGGCACCAAGGCCAACGAGCCACGATGGACCTGCCAGCAAGGAAGCACTCAGAGATGGGGCCCGAGGCCCTAAGTCCCATCCTGAGCACAGGAAGGAGAAGATAAAAGATGCAGAAGCAAAGCAGGCACAGCTAGTCTCTGTCTCAGACTTGTCTACATCTTACTGAGGAAGGAAAAATAAAACCATGAAAAAAACCACTTTCTAATGTCCTCAAACTAAACCAGTTGAAGCCCACTTAAGACTGACATGAAGTGTATTTCTCCTTCTCACAGGTCTTGACACGGGCTGTGTAATGCAGGAACTTCTCAATATACTTAATGTTAGTATCATCTTACCCCTCTCTAACCTTGCTAAATTTCTGCCATGATCAACTGGCAACAAATGACTTGTCTCAGTGATGGAAAGTGAACTAAGGACCAGCCTATGTTAGGTTTCTGCAGTCAGCCCTATAAACACATCACAGCAAAGGTGCAGCCCCACTGTCCAGAGTTAATGTGCCCTATGCCCCATGAAAAATGCTCAGGGACGGGTGCTTCAGTCGCCCCTCCTCTGCTGGAGCCACTGCTAGACCCCTTACCCTGCTGCCCAAGGTGTGCCTCTACTAGAATGCCCCACCCTGCTCCCTCCTGGAAGCTCTTTTGTAGCCTGTTGGGTTTTCCTAGCATTTTCAAATGCAGGAACTTGCGCAGTGTCTCACACACAGTCCCTTCCTATGCCTACCACAGTGCCAGGGACAAACAGGTGCTCAGTAAATCTGTTGCCAGGGGCACATAGTTGCTCAATAAAACTCTCCTTCCATCTATCAATGATAATAATGCACCAAACTGGGGAAATTACCCAATGGATTCAATCCAGAGGACACTTCTGTACTAATTGCCAAGCTACTTAAAGCAGGAATGTTTTTCTGGTCTTAATTATTTGGACTATTATTTTAATTGTCACCTCAGGTACTCCACTGTAGGCTTGCAAAACACTGCTAGATCAACAAAATATTCTCCGAAGTTAGCCTCCAATGGCGTCCTGAAAGGAATCACCGAAGCACTTTTGCAGGTGATTTTTCAGCTTCCAAATTTTGATTTGGGTAACTTCCACTAGGAGTGTTCCAGTTGAAATATTTGCATTAACTACTTCAATCCTCAACCCTTACCCCTTTGAAAGAGATGTTTCAAACAGTACTTAAAGGATTAAAATGTTTCCAAACAGAGTTCATTAATTTTCAAAAAGGTAACTGACAACCAACAACGGGAGAAAGGAGAGAAAGAAAATAAGAAAATCTGTGTCACCGAAAAAACGTAAAATGTTTCATCTCCAGGAAAAAACCCAACAACAACCCTATTTTAACTCCTTTGCTAAGCCAGGCAGCAGGAACCTCCAAACGGAGGGGCACATGCAGAAGGCTGGCAGAACCCCTTGGAGAGCTCCCTAGGCCCCTCCTTTCAAACTCGCGTTCTTAAAACACATTTCTTTCTTTCTGCTTGCAAAATGCAGCCTTCCTCCAGAATAATTCCATTTAAAAAGCCCCCACCCGCGAGGAAACATTAATCTACTTTGCAAACATGCGTTCCAGTCTGTGCCTTACTATTTTTTCAACTCCTTCTCCCCCCAGCGCACCCCCCCTTTTTTTTGTACCTTGAGACAAATGTTTTTTTCCCCCAGAGTTGAAAGCTGTCCAAAAACAGGACCACACACGCCGCCGCCTCCGCAGGCCGGCGCTGCGCCGCCCCCTCCCCCGCTCGCCGCCGCGGCCTCCGGGGCGCGCACACTCCCTCCCGCCGGAGGGGTGGCCTTTCTCTCCACCCCCTCTCCTTTCTCTTTGGACGCCGTGGGTGGGGTTGGGGGAGGGCAGGAAGCCGAGCCGGGGAGCCGGGACCGCAGAAGCCGCCTCCCGGCCGCGTCTGGCGGCGAGGCCGAGGCGGGCGGGGGCGGCTCGCCGGCCCCGGACCCCCGGCCGCGCCGAGTGGTCCGGCCCGCGCAGGGGCCCGCGCCCCCGCGCCCGCCCTCGCCGCGCTCTCCCACAACACCTAGCCAGCGCAGCGCCCGAGCCGATTACAGCGCGGCCTTTGTCAGGCGGGCCTGGCCGCTCGCCAGGTGCCCAAACAATAAACAATTCCCCCCGGTGCGGGCCGGGGGCTTTCGCTGGCCAGGCCGGCCGGGCTAGGTGTGTGCTGGCAAATATCTCTATCAGTCGGCAGGGGAGGCCCGGGTGGGGCCGCGCCGGCGTCGCGAGCGCAGGGGCCGCTGGCTTACCTTGCACCCACAGCTCCTCCACGTTGGTCTCCAGATCAGCCGCCTTCAGCCCCACAGCGAAGGCCCCGAATATGAGCAGCCCCACAACCAAGAACTTGCCGCAGTTTTTTTGAATGTAACAACCCAGTTTAAATAAGAGTCTCTGAAACTTCGCTCTCAGCCACAGCGGCGCTTTCCGGCCAGTAGCTTTCCCCTGGGGATGAAGCAGAGGGAGGAGAGTGAGCGCGGGGAGTCGCGGCCCGCGCGCCCACGCCGCTCGCGCGCGCCCGCCGGGGGTCCCCGGCACCGTCGCCCCTGGGATGGGAACTCCGGGCGGCGCGAGGGGACGCCAGCGGCGTGGGTTGGGGCGTACTGGGTCGGAAAATCAGGCTGCACCTTGGGGGCGGCAGCGGCGCCCCCACGCGTGGTTTGCGCAGCCTCCCGTGTGTGCTGGGGGCAGAGAAGGGGCAGCCGAGGCAGAGAGAAAAACCCGTGGACCCAAGCCAGAGTTCCCTAGGAACGCGGGGACTGTGCAATTCCAGAGTGGAGCCCGACCCTCGGGAGAACCCACCAACCGCGAGACCCTGCTGCTGTAAGTCTAGGTCCATGCCGCCCCAGGACGGGTGCCGGGGCGGGCGCGCGCGTTGGGAGCAGCATCTCCGCGTTGCCCCCCATCGGACCCCCGCCTGGAGTGGGTAGTAAGCGGGGACCCCGTGGGGAGCGCGGCGGCCGGGGCTCCCTCCCGGCCCATTTCCATGGCGTGGGGAGAGGCCGTGTGAGCTGAACTGGAAGTGGGGCAGCCATCTGCAACTTACGACAGTGTTTGTGATCGGAAGACGGCAGCCACAAGGATCTTTTCCCTCCTGTCCCTTCCCTCCGGGTTAAACGTTCAAAACAGCCGGGCAAACGGCGGGGGAGGCCCAGGCCGGCGCAGGCGGGGGTCCCGGCCCGGCGGCGGCGTTGCCCTGGACGGCCCCCGTCAGGGCGCTCGCCTTCCCCGGATTCCACACATTTTAGCGAGCCTCATAAACACAATGAACCCGGCCGCTCCGCAGACTGTACCGCGGACTTAAGGTGGCCGTTTGTTTACAACTTTCCCTCTCCTCGTCCGGCCCAGAGAAAAGGTGGCTCAAAAACTGGAGAAGAACAGGGGGGATGACCTGTTGCGAGGATAATTTTTAAGGGAGCAGAGATCTCGTGCTCAACAAAAGCCAAACTGGCTGCCAGAAGAGGAAACCACCTTTATTTCGGTTCCCTCCCCCCTTTCTCTCTCCGCCTCTCTCCACTCCGCCTCCCGCTCCACGAAGTTAAGAAATGTGGCAGCGTTACCGGGGTTTAGGCTGCAACTAGGGGCAGAGGAGCCGGACGAGCAGAGCCGCGGCCGCCCCGGAGGTGGTCCGCTGGTCGACCGCTTTCCAGAGCTCCGGAAAAGGCACGCCGGGGCGGGCGTGCGCGCGCGACCGACCACATACACGCACACACGCGCGCACACACACGCACACCCTGCCTCCACCCCCTGCGGACCTCACAGTCCTTTCCTCCCGGACCAGAGGAAGGGTTTGATTTGAATTTTCCAAACCCCGCTCGTCCGCTGCTTTTCTGCAGAGAGTGAGTGTGGTGTTGCGTGTGATCTCAGAGAGGAAGAGGAGGGAGGAGAGAGTGGGAGGAGAAGAGTCCGAAATGCACCTTGGAAATCTGGTCCAGAGCGAAGGCAGCGTCGCAGTAGCTGGGCCGGTGCAGATAGTCCCGGTCCGGCACGGCCGCCCGGCGCAGCCCCCCGGCCCGTCTGCGCCTTCCGCCGCCGCCGCGGTCCTGCGGCTCGGCGGCGTTACCAGCCGAGGCCATGTTGCCGCCGCCGCCGCCGCCGCCGCCGCCGCCGCCGCCGCCGCGGGGACCGAGGCTTCCCGGGCGGCCCGGCGCGCTGCGGCCGCCGCGGAGGGCTCCTGGCGCGCCCGGCGGCGCCGCTGCCGAGGACGCTGCCGGCCGCCGGCTGCTCGGGCTCGGGCTCGCGGTGACGGACCTGCAGCTGCTCCTGCTCACACGGCGGGCGCGGCTGCGGCTCGGGTCGCGGCCGCCGCCGGGGAGTCAGCCCCCGCGCCTCCCATTGCCACATCGCGCGGGGGTCCCGAGGTCTCTGCGGCCGCCACTGCCCACATCCAGTCCACCGGAGGGCGGGAGCCGGCGCGCGGGGCGAGCCTGTCCTTCGAGCGCGCCCGCGGCGCTCCTCGCGGTCCCCGACTCTCCCTGCCCGCCCCCCGTCCCGCGACCCCTCACGGAAGAGAGCAGCAGCCGCCCCGCGCCGCCCTGGTCGGCGGCGCCGGCTGCGCGGGGTCCGAGGGCGCCCGGCGGGGCTCAGCGCTGCCGGGCCGGGGCGGCCGCTGCGGCTGGCGGCGGCGGCCCCTGAAGCGGCTGCTCGGGCTCTGGCTGCTGGGCTCGCGGAGGCTGCTCGGTCCCGGACTCTGCTTTCTCGTGCCCCTCGCCGACCCGCTGGACCATTCTGCCCCCGCGCAGCGCGCCGCTCTGGCTCCCGGGACCTGGGGACTGCGCTCTGTGTGTGTGCGGCGGGCAGCGGCCGCGGCAGCTCCTTGATTCAATAGATGAGATGGAAGGAGAAAAAAAAGAACTCTCTCCATTTGGAGAAAGAGGAGGAGGGGAGGGGGTGGAGGGGGAGCGAGCGAGCGAAAGAGAAAAAGGCTGGAGCTCCCGCCCCCGGGGCTGTCAGATGGCTTGGGTTTCTGCGACGCGATTGGCTCGCGGAGGGCAGAAATTACTCAGCAAACATGACTATTATTAGCTGCTTAGCAACAGCTCACCAAAGTAGAGAGACCACCCAGGTAGACAGCCCCCGTGTGTGCGTCCCGGCTTCGGGGGGAGCCTCCGAGAGCGCCAGCCTTCTCGCATGCAATACTTCCACGAAGGAATGCTCCCCCTGCTTTCTTTCTTATTTCTTTTCAACTGTGCCTTCTTTTTGTGGGACGCCTTTTGCGCGCACACATACTCGAGCGTTCGCCTCACGGTAGACCCGGGTGGTGGCGCGTGGGGGGGGGGATGCGGGGGGGGAGGTATGTAATATATTTTTTTTAAGCGCTTAAACAATTTCTGAAATTCCTCAAAGAAAACGCTTTCAGAGGCACCTTGGCCTGAAGCTTCAGCAAATACTGGGAGGTCCGGCTTGAATTCCCAGGCCCGCACCAATAATGACAGGGTGGTGGATAGTGCGCCAGTGTGCGCCAGATTTTTTTCTCCTCATTCTTTTATAACTAAAGGCAAGACTTAGACTCGCAGGGAACAACGCCAGCATGGTTTGAAGGAGTCAGTGTTTTAAAAACGTGGAATCCAGACAGCAAAACAGTTTTGTGGAGGTAGAGGCGTTTTTATTTGAATCTTTAATGCTACATTAGTAAAATAAAGAACAGAATCTTTTTAACCCGGAAAAAAATGGATTGTTTCCTTGGGAAAGAAAAGCTTCCTGTTTATTTTGCGTTAATTCGGACCCCCCCCCCTTATTAGCCAAGCCCTTATAAAAAGTATTTTAACCTTGAAAAAACAAATTAATATCCATCCTGTTATGTTTAGTATTAACTTGACGTAGAGGGAAAGACTTGGATGTCGGATTCATTTGAAACAAATTGTGCTCTAGTCGCAAGCATTTATCCCGACACTTCATCTGTGTCGCCAAGACATCCCAGGGATTCGTCTTCGGTTCAGGAAGAAAACACAGGACCTCGGAGGTTGGGAGGTGGGGGTGAGGGGGTGCATGCTAGGGCCAGAAACTAAACTATCTACATAGCTACGTTTTCTGTAGGAAAAAAAATATGTAGAAGGGTAGGATGTTTTTCTTACTTGTTCAAGTTAAGTTCTTCCCTGCAGTAAGCACCAGACCCACAAGTCCCTCGATTCTGTCTCCTTTCAGTATTTAGTTTTTCCTCTACTTTTTTTTTTCTTTTCTGGAGTTGAACTGCAGAGGGACCCACGGTAGCGAGAAGCCGACTGAAGCCGTGAAATGGAGCAGTGTGACTTTAAGATGGACACGGTGTGTGTTCATTGAAAAAAAAGAAGAAAGGAAAGAAAGAAACCCAGATGGAGGGAAAGGGGGAGGAGCGGGAAGAAGGCGGAGCCCGCGTGACCACGTGACCCGCGGGCTCCGGGGGCCCCGTGCGCGCGCGAGCGGCCGGGTACGTTGTCAGGCGCGCGCACGCGGGGCTCTCGGGTTGTCTGCGCCCGCCGGCGCCAGCAGGTAAGGAGGTCGGTGAGCTGGGTGCGCCGGGCGGGCTTCTCGCCGGCGGCGCGGCCAACCGGGAGCCCCAGCGAGGATCGCGCCCGGCGGCGCGGACGGACGTGCCGGACGCGCCGTAGTACATTCCTGAAGGCGGACCGGCCCCCTTACGCCGCCCAATGGCCGCGCGGCCTCCCCGCCGCTGGCCAATGGCGGTGCGCGCGAGGCTCTTCCCATTCAGCAGCCGCGTCAGCCGCCGGTGCCGCCAGGGGCTGCGGCAGGCGCGCCGGCCACCGGGGCGGTGCACGCGGCTCCCGCAGGGGGCCGCCCCGCCATCCCGCCCGCCCCACCTCGCCCGGGTCCCTACCGCGTCCTCCCCTGTCCCCGCGTTCCCTGCCCTACTCTTCTTCTCCGGCTGCCAGCCTGCCCCCCTCTGGCTTTCCTCCTTGCTTTCCCTGGGTGGCCCGCTCCCGAGGCCCCCCCGGCCGGCGAACCGTGCGCCACAGAGGCTTAGGGTGCCCCGGAGGAAAAGGACAAAGACGAGCTAAGCCCACCGAGGTGGGCCCCGGATCCGGAGGGGACCAAGTTCCCGACCCGCGCGGAAATTCAAACTCATTAAGAAGCACGTGATTTCGTGAGCGGCGCGGGGAGGGGCCCCTAAAATCCAGGAGGCGAGCGCGGTGCAATGAAAAAACCAGTGCCTGTGCCACTGCACGAATAAGGAGTCGCACGGGAAGGCCGGGCCGGCGCGGGTGCAGCTTAGGGATAAAGTCCTAGTCTTTGTTAGGTTTGATAAGTAGCCTAAAAGCAGGAAACGTGGCTTTTCCATCCTAACTCTGCCAGATGGTGCTGCGGGTATTTCGAGTCACATCATTTCGCGCTTGCTGGGAGTCCCTTTGTAAAGAGTCGGGGGTGACACTCCTAGGTTTACACTCTTCTCCCGTTGAGGCTTCCTGCTCTGTCAGCCAGGTAGCCATAGAAACACTGCGGCGTCTTTGCTGACTCCTTCACCGCCTTCGTACCCCCACCCCCGCCCCACCCCTTTCCTTAACATCAGTTTCAGTATAGCTGTTTGGCTGAGGGAATTCTAGCAGGAAGGTGCGCGCACTAGGCCCGGGTTAGTCGCACGTGCAGATGCGTATCCTCCTCCTGGCTGCTGCGTTGCTACGTGTGCACCATTTCCATGGCCAGGTCTCTTCCACTCGCGCTCATTTCCCTCGGTTTGACTTAATTCCTAAACGTTTTGAACACTGATCCCCAAGGTTTTCGGCGCCCGCTGTTTGATAGGTTAACTTTTCAGCATCTCAGACAATGGTCCTGGCCTGTAAATTCTGCCCATTGGTTCCCGGACGCCACCCCCAGCCTCGTTCTAACAAGCGCTATCTTAATCTCCCCACCCCCTGCCCGCTGCTTCTTCCCCTGTGGTCTGCTTTTTCATACGCAGAGATGAATTACTTTGAGGATCTAATTGGCCTTGTTTCTGTAACGTTTTAAGAAAGGGAAGAGGAGCCAGTGTAAAAGCCTGCTCGACTTGGGTGGTCAGGGCTGAGGCTGCCCCCAATTTGCCTCATTGCTGATGCATGCGAGTGCGACATTCCCAGCGATAATGTTGTTCCTAATCAATCTGCCCTTATTTACATTTGTAAGCATTGTCGGCTTTAATATGCATGCCCTGTGCAGGGGACTGCTGCGCCGCACCGGGTTTGTTAACTTGCAACTAACCGCCGGGATTCTGCAGACCCAAGATTTGGCTGATTGGAAGAGCCAGGCTTGCGAAGGTGTCCCAGGGTAATACCGTCCCTGTAATGGCCTTCCTGCCTGGGGGCTCCCCTTGTGAGATACCAGAGAAGTGAGAGTTGGGGTGTTACTACCAGCAGGCATTGCCAGCCTCTGTGAAGCGAGAGCTGAGCGGTCCACCTCCCTTGCCAAGGAAGGCTCACCTCCATGCATAAGCTGTCATTTTTCTCTTCCCCTCGTGATGCAAGAGTTCTCGTTGGAGTCTGCAGTTTTCAAAACAGATTCTTTCAACTTTCTGGATTCCCTCACGACCCCTCCCTTCTCTGTTCCAGTGCTTCAAATATCCATGGCCATACCACACACATCTTAAAAATGACATCAGATGATCCAGATGATAAGATGACACAGACACAAAACATCCGCCCTTTGTGTTGGGATGTTCCAACGGTACGCAATGATGGGAGCCAAGCTTCAGTTAGAAAAAAGCCACAGTGAGATTTAACTTTTCGCTGGTTCCCCAGATCAAATGAGTCTTTAAAGTCCAGTGTCATTTAGCTAATTTCTGCAGGGCACATTATGAATACAGAGGTAAATGTATTTCACTAATTTGACCCTGGGGCCATTTTAGAAATTGTTGACCGAGCTTAATACTTTTCCAGAAACCAAAAACATGACTTAAATCCTACAGTATTCTTGTGGTGAGGTCAGGTTAGAGAGAAATGAGGATTTGACATACTATTTATCTATGGATCAGAGCTGGGCCTGATAGTGCACGGCCTGTAATCCCAGCATTCAGGAGCCTGAGGCAGGACTACTGGGCTCCATAGTGAGTTCTGAACCAGCACAGGTGACAGAGCGAGACCTTGCCTCAAAATAAATAAATTAACAAGTTTATGTTTATGGACCAGGAAGCAAGGATGCACTATGTGAGTGGGTCCGGACCAAAGCCGTGTAAAGCAGGTACCCTGTATATGAGATGAGTCTTGACTCAAGTCAAGCCACTATGCCACCATCCACCACATTTTCCTGACTTCCTATGGTTCCTTTGGGACCCTTTTGGTTTTTTTTTTTTTTTTTTTTTTTTTTTTGAGATGGGGTCTTGCTCTGCAGCCCAGGCTGGTCCTGAACTCCCTATTGAGCCCAGGCCGGCCTTGGACTCATGGCAATCTTCTTGTCTCAGCATCCTGAGTGCTGGGGTTACAGGCGTGCGCCACCATGCTTGGCTTATGTGTTGCTGGGGAATTGAACTCCGGTACTTCGTGCTTGACTTAGCGCTTAGCAAACACTTTAACCACGGAGCCATTCCTCCAGCCCCTTATTATTTTTTTATTGCCACCTTTTGCATTTACTTAAAAGGTGACAGTAGAATGGGAATCTCAAGGGTTCACAAAGGAGAAAACATGTCCAGCAGTCACAAAATGTGAAACCACTGGGCTTGACTCCCCTCCCTTCCTTCCACCTTCAGTTTCCTGCCCTGATTCTCCCCCTCCCCAGGCTGGAGGAATGGGAACAGCTCTAGCCAACTTGTCAAAATAATGCTGCTAATTACCCCTGATCTCCTTTAATGGGAAGCTGCTCCCAACTCCACAAAGAAGTAAATGAGAGGTCTAGGCACAAACCCGGGAGCACTGGCATGTTTTGAGCTCATGTTGAGCTGGGGGTGGGGTGGGGTGAGTGGCCAAGGAAGATAACCTGAAGACCCTGGAAATCTCCACACTGAGGATTCTAGGTTTAGGTGCCAGCTTGACAGGGGAGTTAGGCTTTATGCTGTGCGAAGAGCTATTGGTGTGCTCTGGCTAATAGTGCCACCAATGGCAGAGAAATATTCAGCCCTTCCATGAAACTTGAAAGAAAACACAGCACTGACCCTAGTGTCGACGTTCCTCCCCCCTCTGTGTTCTTAGCCATATTACTTCAGTGGGCAGAGATGTATTCTTGAGAGAGCCAGCCTATGGACAGATTCCCCCATCTCTCTTGCCTCCGCTCTATCTCCCTAAAATATCTATATCAAGCTTTGCGTTTGGCAGAAGGCACACCATTCATCTCAGTGATGTCTGCCATTGGGTCCTGCATGAAAAAAGAAGCTGAGTAACATGATCCCTTTGACCCACTGCTGGAGCAACAAATTTATTAGAGATATAGGCATGAGAAATGAAAGGGAAGTAAAACAATTCCAGCTTCTTGTGTGTCTTTCTTTCATACTGCTAATCCGGTTTACACATCACGCCTACACATCTCAATAGGGCATTATACACTGTGGCAGAGACTGGGGAAAATAAAAGGTGTGTGTGAGAGAGAAAGACACACACGGGGAAGACATATTTTAATCCATAGTGATTTGCCTTGTATATTTTCCTATCTGTAAAAAAAAGTTGAAGACAAGTTTTTTTTCTTTTCACAAAATAATTCCAAACGGAGTTCATTCTTGTACAAACAGCTTGTCAGATTATGACTAGCGTATAACCAGAAATTAGGTACACCTCTCACAGTGAGTTTGAAATGAAGCTGATATCCAGATTGAGAATTGGGTGTATTAAGGTGATGGGGGCCTATTGGTGACCACCTTGATTCAACATTTTAATTTACAAAGATTTTTTCAAAGGGTTTTACAGCCTGGAGGAAGGACACTGGGTGACAGCTGGAACACACACAAACTCACAATTGAAACCGCCTTGTTTTACAACATGGGGACACAATGCACCTGAGGCAACAATTTACCCTAAGATACCACCCAGAAATAATAAGTTATAGTAACAAAGGATGACACCAAAAAGTATTGTCTTTCTTTGTGGGGCAATTAATTGCATGTTGAAATACTAGAGCCAAAAAGAAAAAAATAAACACAATGCAGAAAAAAGACTATTGTAGTAGTTCAAGACCTCAGTGATCCAATTATTAAATACTTAGAGGCACCCATTGTGGGTCTTAATTATTTATGCCTACTTTTGTGTTTCTCTTCCCCAGAGAGGAAGAAAGGATAAAAAGGAAGGAAGATGTTCTCCCCCAGGGCCAGGAATCAGGTGTTTTCCACAGACAACCCACATGGTTCTTGGAGTGATGCAAATAGAGGTCACAAACCTGCAGTCACTGCTCACCCACACGCTGGGCATCATTCTAAACGTCAGCTTAAAAGCCTTCAGACTTAGCACATGTCACCAGGTGACCTTGGGGGCAGGTCCAGAGGGGTCTCCAGAGGCCTTACTGGGCATTCCCTGCCCTGGGCTAGCCGCCCTCTCCTTAGGGGTGGCAGGCACCAGAGTGCCTGAATCCGTGGGCGCGCGAGTCAACATACATCTCCACCCGCGGCCCCTTGTGAATTCAGAGGCCCTCTGTCCCCCTTCTTTTTTCTTTTTCACCAGCGGCGGCGGGGAGGTGGCTGTTGGAGCTGTGGATTTGGGAAAGGTGTCCATTCCAGCCCCGGGTGTCGCATTCAACCAAGTGTCCATGCTGGCGGCCCTGAGAGCCCCAGGGGCGGACAGGGGAGGACTCGCTCCCGGAGCACCCTGCCCGCCCCCGGCGCTGTCACTCTCCGCGCCAGCCCTTCGGTCGCCAGCTCGGCCTCCGCTCGCAAGTCAGCGGCCACCGCCAGGCTGAGGAGCGGAAGCCAAGGCGGCGACCCTTTCAAGCGTGCAAATGGGGTCCCCGGCGACCCCCTCCGTGGGAACTCCCCCCGGAGCCGTTCCCGGCCGGCGCGCCGCGGTCGCCCCTCCCGCCCCGCGGGGCCGGCCTCCGGGCGGGAGCCCGGGCACCGGCGAGCGTGGCGACGAGGGTCCCGTGCCCGGCGCCGCAGCCCACGGGGCCCACGCCAGCGCTGCCGGCGGCCCGCCCTCCCGCGCGGCGCTCGGTCTCCTCGCCCTGCGGGGCCGCGTCCCCGGTGCCCGGCTGCACTCACCATAGCCGGCCGTCAAGCCCGCCCGGGGCGCGGTGCCGCGGGCGCGGACGCGGGCTGGCGCTTCACATCCAGTCCTCGCCCCGGTCCTCCGCTCTCTCCGGTCTCCCCGAGCCCCGTCGCCGCGGGTCTCTTTGTCTGTCCTGTCGTCGTCTTTTGCTTCGTCGTCGCCCTCGTCTTCTCCTCCTCCTCCTCCTCCGTCTTTACAAAAGGGACGGAGAGTGCGACAGCCCCGGCGCGCCGGGCCGCCGGCGGCTCTCGGCGGAGTGCAGCGCGGACTCCCAATCACAAGGCTGTTTCTATTAAGCAGTTCCATGGCCCTCGGCGTGGGTGGTCTGCCGCGCCATAGGCAGGACCTGTCAGGGTCACGTGACCGGCCCGGAGCCTTCACCCCTCACAATAAACGGAGGGGAAGCAAAGTAAACTGGAGGAACGTGCTATCAGCGCAGCCCCGCTGGGTAAACAGGCGCCCCCGCCTTCCGAGGCGCCCTCCGCGGCCGGCGGAGCCTCCCGTGCTCGCCGCCCGCCTCCCGCCCCGCGTGCTGCGCTAGCGTGTGGCCCGCGCGCCCGGGCCCGGGCGGGGCGGGAGGCGCGGCGGGGCACCTTTCAGGGCCTCGGCTGGCGCAGCCCCCGCCTGCCCGCGTGCCCACGGCGGCGCGGGGCGGCAGCGCACAGGCCACGGCCCATGGGAGGCGGGGAGCGGGCGCCGCGCGCCAGCCAGCGCCCCGGGGACACGCTCGGCAGGGCGAGATGTGCGCGGGCTCGCGCGACGCCGCTGGAGGTCCTGGGCAGCCGCTGCCGAGGGAGACCGAGGTGGAGTCCCTTGGAAAGATTGGTAGCTGGCCGAGGGATCTCTAATTGATATTTGCTTCCTTTCCCTTCCAATTACTGCGGTTTTGGGGGATACCACCCAAACGCTCCCACCCACGCTCTCTTCCCAAGCTAGGCAAGCTTGGGTGATCGGGCTGGAGGTCCTGGCGGGTCCTAGGGAGAATGTTCTGGCCCTTAAATGGAAACGTCCTCCTCATGAAAGATCCTGCTACGTTTTATCGATTCGGCGCACTGTTGGGTAGACAGATAGTTCTGTCCACCACGGAGAGTTGCTGTTTAATGGACCACGTTATGAAAAAAAGAAAAAGAGTTACAGATACAAGAGCAAGAGGGATGAGACAAAAAATCGTACTGGAGCGCAATTAGTAGGTCTTCAAGAAAGCCAGCCTTCCCTATTCCCCAGCCGGCGCCGTGCATGCAGGCGCTCTATGCTGAGCCCCAGCCCCATCCCCCAAAGCCTTCGGAGCTGACAGTGATCAGAGGTGTGTGGGGCATGCCCAAGCCCATGGGTTATTAAATAATAATAATCCTAAGAGTTACAGTTTATTCCCCTTCCCCCAAGATGATGCACCATCTTTTAATAGGGTCATTTGAGTTTCCAGAATGTTTGTGCTTGAGACGCATTAAGTAATTAAACATTGGAATGCTGGGCAGACCTGTGAATTAGGCCATGTTAGCTGAGCATGGGTCCTAAGAGAAAAGAGGGAGAAAAGATACCTCTTTCCCGCCCCCCCCCCCCCAACCAAACGACAACCACAAAACCACACTAATACTTCACTCAGACACATTTCTCTGTATCTTTTGGTGTTATAGCAGATGACCCTGTTAATCTACAGGTGTGAGTGGGTGAAGAAAGAAGAGTGAAGTGTAACTCCCTTTCCACAGACTGGTCTGGAATATGAAAGAAGAGAGAGAGAGAGAACATGCTGTGTAAAGGGCATTTGAAGGCCTAAATATAAAGTTGCTAGGTCTGCTAGTTTTGTGGGAAAATTGCAGTACTGAGCTTGTGGATTGGCTTTCCTTATTATAAGATGAAGCCCCCACACCCCATGCCAGCATGCATGGTTACATGCTAATTGTGAGTTTGGCCAAGGCTGACAATCAAAAATGGACATTGGTTTGAGAGAGTCATGAGGGTTTAGCAGTTGGTACAGTGGCAGGAGCTTCTGTAACTCGAAAGTTCAAATACAAAATCAAGTACCGAGCCTAAGAAGAGGCCTGGCCAGTGAGAGCAGCCTCATGTGCCTCAGCAAACTGCCTCCCTTGAGAGTGCCAAGCCGAAGCAGAATTGCCCGGTTTTGATGGTCTTGCTGGTATACATGTCCCACTACTTTGGACTGAGTGTGTTCATATTTGGGTGGAGGCTCTATGATTGCAAGCAAGTGGTTTGAGAGTAAATACTTTGAGCTGAGCAAAGGTGGCATAGTAAGGCAAGGAGAAGCAACCCTTTGGTGTTGGAGCCCAAAGGCTCAGGAAGGAGGGGCCTTCGATGGAAATGCTCTCTTCCTGGAGGGCTTGTCCTTTCCTCTCTTTGAAATCAGTCTTTGCAAATTATGTCAATACTGCGCTTCTCTTCTGTTTTGGATGTTAAAAATGTGAAATCATCAAGCTGGTGGCATGGGTTCTGGTCGGATGACAGCTCTCTTAATGTGTTGCCTTCTGATGTTACTCTCTCTCTCCTTTCCAGGGTGGGCGCTCTTGTCAAATGGTTGCTACTGTCCTCTGGCAATTGCCTATGCCTTCTAAACAGTCAGCTCCAGAGCTGCCTGATCTCATAACCCACTTGGCATGGAGGCGCTAATGATAGAGGAGGCTACCACACACCATCACTCAGTCTTTGTCCAGGCCGATAAGCCAATTGACATCCATGTGTCAATGGCTAGTGAGGCTAGTAGACAATATTTTTGCTGGTTAACTTGGACTTTTAGAGCCATACCAAGAGGAATAATTCCTAAATTCGAAATTTCAGGGCAAGACCATATGGATACTTTGAAGGCATGAGAGGAAGGGGATAAAAGAAAGTCTTTTTAAGGTTGGAAAACAAACCAGATGAGCACAACCAAATCTGTAAATGGCAAGATCATCCCTGACTCTGCTTGTCTTTCTGAATCTTAGTGCTCTTTGAGACAGGGTTACCTTTATACCAGCCTCTACACACACACACGTACACAGCACAAACACACACATGCACACACACACGCACACATGTATACACACAGAGTCTTTGGCCTAAGACTTCCTATTATATTTCCTCCTCTACAGTAATCTCCAGGTAGAAAGAAGGCTTTCATAGGAGTAATTGATGGTTCTGAAACATTTGCCCACAGTTAGGAAACTGTCCACCTCAGGTTGAACTCCACCCTTGCACACAAGTCACTCTACCATACTGGCCAAGCTAGCATTCTGGACCATACAGGTCCTCACGAGCTTTCATACACGTGACCTTGCTCAGTGGAGGATTCTAATTCTAAGATGACTACTCCTACTCCCCTTTTACAAAGATATTCACAAGCCAACAAATGTGTAGAGTTAGGTCTTTGTGGACTGGCGGGGTAAAAAAATGTTTAAAGGTGGTTGGTTGGCACAACATGGAATTAGGCGGGAAGAACCATTGGATTACAATAGGGTGCATTGAAGCAGTCAAAGGAATTGTTTAAACAAGGAAGAGATCAGGATTGCAGAACAGAAAATCAATGATGCGATATGAATAGAAAAGGCAGAACAAAACAAAGAGCTTGGAAACCAGGGAGTGGAGGGAAACCTGGAATATCACAAGCCAGAGACTCTTCCCCCTGCTGAGAAATGGGAAGGTGCACAGGGGTGTTTGTAGCATTCAAAGATAGGGTGATAATTTCAGAACAAGAAGAAACAAGTAGAGAGACATGCTTGTGGAACCCTTGTCTCAAAAATGAAACACTCAAGTTGCTTGTCTTGCACATGAGTTCTGTGAGTGCACACATATATGCACATGTGACTAGAGAAGCCCACTCATTAATTCGCAGATGAGATATCCACATGTAGGAGACCTACAGGGGTGACCATGTAGGCAAAGAATGTGCTGGGAGGGGCTTGAGGAATAGCTCAATGGTTAAATGCTTGCCTAACAAGGTCAGGACTCTTGGGTTCGAGTCCCCAGCACCACAGGCATGGTGGCACATACCTGTAATCCCAGCACTCTCGAGGCAGAGGCAGGAGGATTGCCATGAGTCCATGGCCAACCTGAGCTACATGGTGAGTTCAGGACCAGTCTGAACTACAGAGTGAGAACCCTGTCTCAAAAAAAAAAAGAAAAGAAAAGAAATGAAATGAAAGAAAGAAAGAAGAAAAAGAATGTGCCAGGAAGCAAAATACTAAGGCCATGGGTAGACTGAGATGGGTGGGGAGGAAGGCAGAAGTAACTAGCGCACCTCTAGTGATGGAGATGATGATGGGTTAGTGACAGGAGAAGAAGCCCACTGCAGTCAGGTAGGCCAGGAAAAGTATCGCGAGTTTTCAATTCCAGTTGTGCCCAAGAGGGTTAGTTGTAGTAACAAAAAGAGCCTTGGTCTGGCAAAAGGTGCGCTTTACACAACTGGCATTGTTCACCATTTATTTTGATTAAGACTAATGAGAAATGGTGTAAAAGGGAAATTCATTTACTTCAACTAAATGAAAATTTGAGGAGGTGAGTCAAAATTAATTGTCATTCTATGAGTGAAAGAGGCTGCAGAAAGCAAAGACTTCATAGGTGTGAGATTTTGGGGGAAAAGTTTGAGCCCTGTGGGGAAAGTTAAATCCTGCTGCCTTCTCGGATTCCTGTCATTATAACGCCCTTCAGCTGCCTGTGAGTAGGACCTGTTGGTGGCTCTGCAGACTCCTCCTTCTGTATATAGTCAGCACCAGTCTTGTGTTGGGGTCCTTCCTCCTCCAACAAGAACAAAGGCCTTGGGCCTGGTAAGGATGTGTTTCTGTTTCCTACCAGCTCCCTGCAGGGAGGGCACAGGGGATGCTGGTAACCTTCCCTGTCAAACTCTTCTTAGCAGTGGTCAATAAAAGTCTGTTTTGTAGGGGTCAAGGGAAGTAAGAGCTCAGGTCTGGCTGCACCCCAGTGCCTTATCCTCTACACATAGGTTCACTTTCTAGGACTCCATAATAAGCACTGCAGGCTGGGGGAGCTGAAACAGCACTTTATTTTCTTACAGTTCTAGAAACTGAAGTTGAAAACCATGTTGTCAGAGGGTAGGTTTCTTCTGAGGCCTTAGCTGGTAGCTGGCTGTCTTTTCCTGTGTCTTTACATGGTCTTCCTTTTGTGTGTGTCTCTGTGCCTAAATTTCCTCTTCTTAAAAGAACTAGACCTGTTAGCTTAGGACCTACCCTGATAACCTCATTTTAGCTTCCTTATTCCTTTAAGACTCTTTCTCCTAATACAGTCATGTTTTGTGGTGCTGGAGGTTGGGGCTTCCTCATGCAGATGTGGGGGATGGCACATTTTGCCCCACGGATACAGCTCAATGTTGGAAAAAGCTGGGCTGGGATCTTAAGGGCAGCTTCATCTCTGGAGCCTGTAGTATTTCAGGGAAGGAGGCAGACAGTAGGGAGCCGGGTCTTTCCTGGAATCCAGTGCTGAGAGGACTTGACCCACCGCCTCCCAGGAACCTGTCCACACCTCCACAGAACCAGCACTGGCTGACACATTTCCTAGGAATGCTGGTGGTCGAAGGAAATGGCTTTAGGCACCCGGCAGAATGTTTGCCCCCACAAAGAATGAGCATTGCTGGGCTAATTACAACTCTGTCTGCTTTATTTATCTCAGTGTATTCTGTAAGGCAGTGGTTTCCAAGCTGGCTGCTCATCAGAATCACCTGGGGAATTTAAAAACAAAGAAACAAAAATAGATTGGTCACCCCCTCCCACCACCACCACCAGAGGTACAGAATCAGAATTTCAATCATGAGAAATAAATATTTTAAAAATCTCCCTAAAGCAAACAAATAGAAAAATGATAAATGTGGGTGTTTGATGTAATTTTTTTCCATCTTTGTGTTTGAAGTTTTTTTGGTTTTTTGGTTTTTTTTTTTTTTTGAGACAGGGTCTCACTCTGTAGTATAGGCTGGTTCCGAGTCACTATATAGCCCAGGCTGCCCTTGAACCCGCAGCAATACTCCTGCCTCAGGCTCCCAAATGCTGGGATCACAGACATGTGCCACCATGCCTGGCTTTGTTTGAAGTTTTTGCACAATAAAGTGACATTGTGAAAATAAAAGGATATCCAGGTGCTTCTGCCTTGCAACTGAATTGGAAGATCAAAGATATGTTTGATTAACTTATGAATATTTGCTTTATACTACCTTCTGCTGTTTATCATATTGCTTTATTGCTGTTCCTTCATTGAATAAAAGATTTGTGAGGTTATATTATAAGCGCTTTGCTAGGGGCTCAGATCTTTGGGGGATAAAAAGCTATCTTCCTGAAAAATACTCTGAAGTCCCATTTTATACCCATAAAATGGGCAAAATTCAGAGGCCTGACTGCAGCAAGCATGAGCAACACTGTGAAACAATGGGAATTTGCTCTGGTTAAGATTTCAAGTATTATGTTGATCAGGAGTGGTGAGAATGGACACACTTGTCTTGTTCCTGATTTTAAGGGAAATGCTTTTGATTTTTCTCGATTTAAGATGGTGTTAGCAGCAGAATTGTCATAAATTTCTTTTATCAGCTTGAAGTGAGGTCCTTCTGTACCCATTTTCGCGAGGAGTTTTTTTTTTATTTATCATGAATGGATGTTCGATTTTGTCAAAGGCTTTTTCTGTGTTTACTGATGTGTGTTTTGCCTTTGCTCTTGTTCATGTGGTGTATTTCACTAATTGATTTACATACGTTGAGCCATTCTTGCATCCCTACGATGAAGCCTACTTGGTCATGGTCATCTTTTTAATGATTTGTTGAGTTCTGTTTGCAAGTTATTTTTGTTAAAGATTTTTGTATCTATATTCATTACAGTAATTGGCCTATAGTTTTCTTTTTTGTGAAATCTCTGTCTAGTTTTGGTACTGAGGCACTACTAGCTTCCAGGAGGGAGTTTGGCAATGTTCCTTCTCTTTCAATTTCATGGAAAAATTTGAGACACGTCAGTGTCAGCCCTTCCCTGAAGCTCTGGTAAAATTCTGTGGTGAATCCTTCAGGTCCTGGGCTTTTCTTCATTGGTAGAGACTTCATTGTTTCCCCAGTTTCATCCCTGGTTATTGGTCTATTCAGGATTTTTATACTTTCTTGGCTCAATTTTGATATCTCATATGTATCTAGGAATTTATCCATTTTTTCTATGTTCTTGACCTTATTGGAATATAAGTTTCCAAAATAGTTTCATATTTTCCTCTGGATTTCAGTAGTATCTGTTGTGATTTTGCCTTTTTCATTTCTAACTGACATTGGTTTCTTCTCTTTCCTTTCTTTTGGTGACTTTGGGTAGGGTTTTTATTGATCTTATTTAGCCTTGCAAAGAACTAACTCCTCCTCCTCCTCCTCCTCCTCCTCCTCCTCCTCTTCTTCTTCTTCTTCTTCTTTCTTCCTCTTGACAGGATCTTGCTCTGCAGTCCAGGCTGGTCTTGATCATGCCATGTAATCCAGGCTGCCTTGAAACACATAGCACTCCTCCTGCCTCAGCCTCCCAAGTGCTGCAATTATAGGCACATACCAATCTTCCTGGCTACTTTTTACGTGGTACTTGGGAATTGAATCCAGGACAATCTAACCACTGAACTATACCCTAGCTCAGAACCAGCTCTGATTCATTGATTTTTTTTTGTATTGCTTTTTTAGTCTTCTTAAGAAATTAATTTCTGTCCTGATCCTTGTTTCTTTTCTTCCATTGCTTTTGTGTTTTGATTATTCTTCTCAATGACCTTAACCTGCATCATTAGATTATTTATCTGTAGTTGCTGTTCTTTTCTGCTTAGTGTGTACTCATAGCTATAAATTACCTCTTAGTACTGCTTTTGCTGGGTCCCACAGATTCTGTTATGATGAGCTTCCATTGTCATTTGAGTATAAAGCTTTTGAGTTCTTTCATGGTTTCCTCTTGTTCAATAATGTGTTATTTAATTTTCACATATTTGTTTAGTTTCAGTATTTTTTTTATTGATTTTTAGTTTCCTTTCACTATGATCTGAAAGTATGCAGGGAATTATTTCAGTTCCTTTGTATTTATTTAAGCATATCATATGGCCAAGGATATTTTGAAAAAAGTCTCATGTGCTCTGGAGAAAAGAGGTATTCTCTTGATGTTGGATAAAATACTCTGTAGATATCTGTTAGGTACATTTGTTCCATGATGTGGTTTAGCTCTGATCTGTCTTCCTTCCTTCCTTCCTTCCTTCCTTCCTTCCTTCCTTTCTTTTCTTTCTTTTTTCTTTTTTTGGTTAATCTGTTTATTTGTGAGAGTGGGGCATTGAAGTCCCCTGAGTGTGATCATATTGGAGTCTATGTGACCTTTCATGATTAATAGTTTTTGTTTTCTGAAATTGGGTGCACCCAGATTGTGTGTGTGTGTGTGTGTGTGTGTGTGTGTGTGTGTGTGTGTGTATTGTGAGCTTTTCCTGTTGGATTGTTCTCTTGATAGGTATACAGTGTTGATCTTTACCTCTTTTGATATGTTTTGACTCGAAATGTGCTGTGTCTAAGAATAGTATAGCTACTCCTGCTTATTTCTGGGCTCAAGGTTCATGAAGTATTAATTTTTGTTTACTTTCAGTCTTTATGTTTCTTTGTGGATGAAGCATGTCTCTTCCAGGCAACAAATGGTTGGGTTTTATCTTTTTGATCAATCTGTAAGTCTGTGTCTTTCATTTGGATTATTGATCCTATTAACATTGAGAATTATTACTGGAAGATATTTGCTGAATCCTGTCATTGTCTTGGTTTTTCAGGGTTGGTTCTTTGGATTTATTTTGTATGATTTTGTGTGCTTATTTTGTTTGTTTGTTTCTCAATTCTTTGGTGCCGCTTTTCTCCTTGTTTCTTTCTAGGAGTTCTTTAAGCATTTTCTGCAATCCTTGTCTGGAGGTCAGAATTTCTTTAGGGTTTTCTTGTCATGAAAATTTTTTTATTTCTCCTTCAGTAGTGAGGGATAATTTTGCTGGATACAACAGCCTGTGTTGACATTTGCTTTCTTTCAGAGCTTGAAAGATTTTGCTTCAGGCTCTTCTGGACTTTATGGTTTTATGTTGAGAAAACTATAGTTATTTTGACAGACTTGCCTTGGTAAGATAATGTCTGCTTTTCTCTTATTACTTTCAACATTCTCTCTTTGTGATGAATTTCTTGGATTTTGATTACAATGTGTCATGATGACGTTATTTGAAGTTCTATATGCCTCTTGTACTTCACTATTTTTTTTCCAAGATTTGGAAAAATTTCTGCCATGACTTGAGTGAATAATTTCTTTATAACGTTTGTGTTGTCCTCTGATCTTTCTTTAACACACATAATTTTGAGGTTGTTACTTTTTGAGTCATCCAGCAGCTGATGTATCCAGCGACCTTGCTGTCTTGTTGCTAAATATTGTCCTGAGTACACCATTTAATTTCTCAGCCTGTCTGCCTGGTCTGATACTCTGTCCTCCCAATATTCAAGGGGGCTTCCCATGTTTTCAGGTGAATTTTTCATATCCTGAATTTCAGCTTTATTTCTTTTCAGATTTTCTACTTCTGTGTCAAAATATTCCCTTATATTGTATCTTGTGTTGCTTTGTTTACATCAGTCAGCTTTTTGTTTGTGTCTTCTATAAAGTCACTAAGCTTCTTATCAATCAAGACTGTTGTTCACTTAGTAAGTTTCTCTTTAAACTCATTAAGGAGCTCTTGAATTTATTTGTTTCTTGTTTGATCGACTACGAGGTTCACTTGCTTTCTGACTTTCTTTCCTGCAGGCTGCACTTTTTCAGGACCTGCAATGTTAGCTTCTGGGAAGTTAGGCATGGCTGAAGGTATTCGTTTGCCTTGCTATCTCCTAGTTCTATGCTTAGGATTACAGATCAGTTAAAAGTTATTTTTTATATAAAGCCTCTGTTCTACTGTGAATATTTCCTCATTTAGGTTATGTCTTTCTTTGAATTTGTCTTTATTTTGGGATTTATGCCTGTTTTCAACCTACTCAGCTATTAAGTTTGGGGAATCTTCTTTATGACTATACTTCTACTGCTTTTCCAATTTCCTACTTTTTCACTAAGGGAAAGGCAATCATAATAGTGTCATTGATTCAGAGACAAGCCAGTTATTAATGAAAACCATGACCAACTACCCTGCTACCATTAACAGCATGAACTGAATCTGCAGCAACAATGAGACAAACCACTTATTGACACAGCATAATAATGAATTAAATGCTACAACTATTCCACACTTAACCTTAGAGGTGTAGTCTATTTTATTAATACACCTACTTAAGCATAGTAAATATTAACTTATCAAAGAGATCTACTATTGGCAATACTATACCACCATTAATTATACAAGATGAATATGTACTAGTCACCAAATAGCTAAAAGTTACTAAGTCCTAAGATACTGCAACCATTATAGCACCATTAATAGTAAGAAAAGGATCATTGGTAATGATATAAGGTAAGACAAACAAGTTGTTGACATACCATAATATCCAGTTAAATGCTACTACAATTTCATTCTTAACATTAGAAATGTGAACCATACTATCTGTATAGGTATCTAGACAAACCACATATTGACTCATCAAGAAGATCCACTATACTATTATTAGTAACTGTAAAGAAGTCCACATTAATGTCCAATGCATAACTAAATATTACAAAGTTATGAGCTCTTAACAGGTTAAGATATCTATTTGTCTATCTATCTATCTATCTATCTGTCTACCTATCTATAGAAAGTGGGCCTTGCTCAGTAGTTCAGGCTGGTCCTGCAATTTCCGTGTAGCCCAGACTGGTCTAGAACTCATAACAATCCTCCCGCCTCAGCCACCACAAGTACCTAGTATATGGTGCTGGAGGATTGAACCTGGGGCTCACACTTCTTAGGCAAGCACTCTAATCACTGAGCTACATTCAAGCCCAAGTGTGCATTATTAATACTTTATATAATAGTAATAATAAGAATGATAACTATATGGAAAAGAGTTACTAAAATAAAGGGTTAGTTTTGGAGAAGTTAAGGAAGAATAGTAGAAGAGATATAGAAAAATGAGATAAAAATCCAATTTAAGATTTTCAGATGGCAGGTAGAACTAGGTAAAAGTCACATAAAGAAAGAAGAATGAGAAAAAAGACAAAAAATACAGAATGAAGAGGCTGTTTTTAAAAAGCAGAAGGAAGAATTTGAAACTAAAATAAAAACAAAACAAAACCCCAAAACAGCAAAAAGGCCAAAACCTAAGTACATATAAAGAACAATTGAGATGTGTCCAAAAATTTTACTGTGCTGAGTTACTTTAAATAGGGAGTCTCTATCCGGGTCTTGTGGTGTTGGCATCCACTGTCTGCCAGATGTAGGGAAAGGGAGAGTAGCAATCCAGTTGTGGTTCCCTGCTCAGCGTAGTCCGTGGGTGAGGCCTGCCCTTGGTCCTTCTTAAGTTTGAATCTGCATAAGTGTATCTTGCCTGAGGGACATCACTCCAGTGGCCAAGCCAAGGCATTTCTCTAAATATGTATGATGATAGGCAGA
Source organism: Ctenodactylus gundi (assembly GCA_004027205.1). Lineage (NCBI taxonomy): Eukaryota > Metazoa > Chordata > Mammalia > Rodentia > Ctenodactylidae > Ctenodactylus > Ctenodactylus gundi. The sequence continues at coordinate 226,301 of PVKB01001646.1, forward strand.
GGGAAACTGAAAGCCTACTGAGTTCTGTGCTTGGGGTGGGCAGTGAGGAGTCCAGGGCCCCCAGTCTGTCTCATCACAACCTTTGGAAAACCTCTGCCAGCTGTCCTGGTTTCTCTCCCGAGTGGCTGGAGCCTCCACCCTCTGCAACCTGCTCTCTATCCAGCGCAGACCACTAAGGAGGTCTGTGGCCCGGTTTCCTCTCTCTGAGTCTGTATCTGTGATAGCTCCTTCCCTGTCACCAGTTAAATGTGTCCCCAAAGACTCTGGTGTGTGGCTGGTCTGTGGCTTCTGTTTCCCAAAGCAGTTCAGACTAGGTCTCACCCCCAAATGGTTCCTGACTAGATCACTTCCAGTATGGCGCTGTCAGAGATTGCTTCTCCTGAGCCACAGTGAGTCCTTTTCAGGGGAAAGCTCGTGGAACAGTTGCAGTGTGTCCCCCCAGGCCTGGGCTGCCTGGCTGCTCTTCATCTCCGTGGCTCCCAGCTCTCTGGGCTTATCTCCTGTCCGTTGGCCGCTCCTGGCGGCTCACAGCTTTTCCTGAACAGTCCTGCATGGCTTCCTAGACTGGCGTGCTTTTCAGCCTGTGTGGCTTCCTTGAGATTTCTAACTTTCTGGTTGGCCGCCTTTGAACTCCTGGACCTGTTTCTTTCTCTAAGCTGAGTTGTACAGATAGTTTTCTCTGGTATCTCACCGTCTTGGATGTGCCTGTGAGGAGCCATTAGGCAGGGGATGCTTTTCAGCTGCCATCCTGTCCAGAAGTCCTCATTGCCTCCCGGTAGTTTCTTTTCTAATGTTTCAAGAGCTTTCCAAGTTTTTATGTCGGGGTACACATGGAAAGTATGATAACATTGCTACAGTGCAGTGGAATGGACTGGAGCAGGGTGGAAGGGACCTGTTTGGTGGGATTTAGTCAAACACTTTCCATTTTTTAATAGTATGAAGTTGTTTTTTAAATCACAAAGCACTAGAAAAATTAAGGATGAAATTACTATACAACTTCCAAAGAAAATCTTTGCAAGTTTTTGATTGAGAAACCTGCACTTCCTTTCATGAATACCATGTTTTTAGGTTAACTTAAATACCTACAATTACTACATGTAGTCTCTGAGTATGACTTTAATAATGATCTCTTCAAGATGTTGAAAAGATGACTGCTTCAAATTCCTTCTAGTTATCATGGTTTAAAATTTTGCATAAGTGATAGAAATTTAAAACAATTCCAGCCACTCAAAATTTATACTCACTGAAATTACACACTCGAAGAATCAACACGGTTTCAACTTTTCTTGCTTTGACAAATATCACATTGAAATGCCTTACATTAATACACATGGATTTCTTGTTTTCTGTATGTATTCATTTCTTAGGGCTCACATAACAATGTACCACACCTCAGGTGGCTTGAGACAACAGAGACTTATTCCCTCTTAGTTCTGGAGGCAGTCTGCCCTGAGCTTCAGACTCTACATCCAGCTTCCTTCTAGACATTCAAGAATGCCTCAGAAGTGCCTAAAACTTAGCGGGTTCTTGGCTGCCTCCTACAATTGAATCCATTATCCTTATTTCCCTCCCCAAGCCTGCTCTTTTGTTTCAATCAATGGCTCTTGCAGTCACAAGCTGTATGGCCAGAAATTATGTGATACTCTTGAAGGTACCCACATCCAGGTTCATAGGTGTGATTGTAAAGATGCTGTGAGTTGCTTCCCTTTCCAGCTGTACCTTCCCTCCCCCACTCTCCTGCCACTCTTCCTTAGAATAATTTCATTTTTCTGCCTTATTTTTGCATCTTCCAGACACATTGTCCTTGTAAGGCAGAAGAGATAGACAGGATAGACGCAGCCTCTCAAGCCATCTTGATGAAGTGTTAATCCCACCCATGAGGCTTTGACCTTCATAACTTAGTCACTTAAGGTAACCCGTGACACAGCTGCCTGAGTGATTGAGATTCCAGGTTCTTCTGTGCCTTGTTAGGTCCCACTTCTTAGTACTCTCACATGGCCACTTACGTTTTTAAAATAAGAGATTTAAAGGACATATGCAGACCATGGAACTGAGATCTTCCGGATAAACCAACTTTATCCTGCTGTTTGTGCCGAGGTCATGAGACTGTCCTGGCCCATTAGAACATTTGGCTTCCCTGGCCATAGCAACTGGTTCTGAGATAGGCACCTGAGCCAGTCAGGGTGACACAACATGCTGAGACTTTTTCAGAGGATTCCTGAGAGAGAGGCACTCTTCCTTCTCCACTGAGATTCCACCAAGTGTAAAACTGCTAGGTGTGGAACTACCCGGAAACACCAACACTGCCCAATAATGAGCTAAAACTAGCTTCATGGAAGACGGAGCAGAGAAATGGAGAGAAATCCCAACCTGATCACAGTTTTAGTCCCTGAGTCAGATACTGACTTTATATTTAAGTGACTCCATAGGATCCCATTTTTATTTATGTCAGTTTGAAGTAGACTTCCTGACATTTGCAGTCTGAAGTATGTATTTGCAAGTCATCCCCTGTTAGCCTACAACCTCCTTGATAAGACACATCACCCTGTTTATACAACAGTGATAAAATATTTTGCTCAAATGGCTCTCAACACACATTTTTAATTGACCTAATTTTATTGAATTAGTTGGCAATATTGCTTTCCAGAACAACTTCAACAGAACAACTGTCTCTTTCCCTTCTTCTTGGCTCCCCTCCACGGGGTACTGGGGACTTAACCAGGGCCTTCACCTCGAGCTGTACCCCAAGCCCTTTTTTATGTTTTACTTTTCACTTTGAGACTGTCTCACTAAGTCACTGAGTTGTCCAGGCCGGGCTCAGATTTGCAGTCTTCTGCCTTAGCCTCCCAGAGTGCTGGTAATGACAAGCCTTGTTGTGGTTAGGATCTGGAGTGTCCCCCAAAAGTCTCATGTATCTTAATGTTATGAATTGTCTATGGAACCATGTGATGTTGGGGGATTGGGGTCTAGTCTGGAGGGGTGGATTACAGTTAAATTAAGACTAAAGGCGTGTGAGTTAGGATTAATGATGTGTAGTGGCCACACCTGGATGCAGGAGGGACTAATTACTGGGCGGAGACCTGAAAGGATATATAAGCTGCACCTGCCTTCCTGGAGGACCGGGACTAGTCTCAACTGGTCTCAGCTTGCCTTCCTGTTTGTGATGTCCTGAGAAGCTGCCTCCACCTCTGCCTCGTCCTGTATTTTGATTGATGCCGGCCGCCCCTGAATGGACTGTGACCTTCTGAAACTGAGCTAAAGTAAACCTTTCCTTTGCTAAATTTGTGGGTGTCGGGTATTGAGTCACAGCAACAAAGAAATAACTAAGACAGGCCTGTACCACCAGACCTGGCTGGCTTGTCTCTGTTGTTCTCCTTTTCTCTCCTCTCTTCCCCCCTCCCTCTTTTTCTCTCTCCTTCTCTCTCTCTCTCTCTCTCCTCTCTCTCTCTCTTTGCTTCTCCTGCCCTCATTTCAACTGCATTTAATACAGGTAGGTACCACAGAGAATATAATGCAAACCAATATTCACTGAATAAAGGCTGAAACTCATAAATTTTTTTAAATTCTAGAAAATTTTGGAGTTTCCCCTCACTTTCCCTTTAAGTATGCAAGTCAGTGGTATTAAGTACATTTCCGTAGTTGTGCTTCTATCACCACCACCCATCTCTGGAACTCTGCATTTGGTAAAACCAAAATTCGGTACTCATTAAACAATGACTCCTCGTCTTTCCCCTTCCAGGCCCCCCACTACTCTCCTGCTCTTTGTTTTTGTGAATGTGACTACTCTAGGTCCCTTATCTGCATGGACTCCTACAATATTTGTCTTTTTGTGGTTGGTTAATTCACAGAACATGACGTTCTTAAAGTTTTCCATGTTGTAAAAATGTGTCAGAATTTCCGTTCTTTTTTGAGACTGAATAATCGATGATAAGCGTGTGCTCCATTTTGTTTGTGCATTCATCCACTGATTGTTTCTGCCTGTTGGCTATTTTGAGCAATGCTTCTATGAACGTGGGGGTATAAGAATTCCCTTATATGCACAAAAGTATTTTATGTCTTCAGTCAGGTTAGTTTTGGTCAGGAAATGTTTGCTGGTGACAGCCTCTAAGTCTAATTTTAGAAGACAGATTCTGGCCTAATCTGCATATTCAAGGGGGCAGAGTCTACCCTGAATACCTAGATGACTGGAAGTTCCATTCTTTGTTACTGGAAATCTTTAGAATAATTCTGGTTGATCACCCAGGATCAGTGTTGGTAGAAATTCTATGTCATTTTGTTAATGTCATTGAATTTTAAAAATTGAAGTGGAGGTCCAGGACGCAAATGTGACAATTGAGACAGAAAACCAGGTCAATAAAACAAAAATAAAAATCCCTATTTTGCATTAATCATCAACATAGAAAAAAAGTCTTTAAAAATTGATTTGCTTTATACGTCTAGGTAAACTATTTTGTATAACATGTACATGTTAACATGCTGGCTTTAAGTAAGCTTTTAAAAAATATTTCTATTCTTGATTTTTATTATGGAAATTATTTAGTGACCATGTAATTTATCTCACTTCATTTAAGATCTGAGCCCTTAGATGTTTAATGTAGGGAAGTTAAAAGAAATTAACACTAGAAAGTTAATGTGAAAGACTGAAATAAACCATAAAATTACTGGATATCTTCAAATTTTCAAATAGTTTGTTTAGTGAATACTTCCACAGTACATGATTTTATGGGGGCTCCAGAGTTTCATTTTTTCGAGTTATTTTACAACTCTGTACATGTAGAAAAGTGGTAGCAATCAAATGATTGTTGTCAACAGAAGTAAAAGAGTTTTGGTGAAAAACAACTGTTTGTTGCCCTGTAGAGCACAGTGACCACAGTTTTTGCATCTATTTGTAAATTCAACTCTTTTTATCTCTGTATTGTATCTCAGTTTTCCTTTGACTCAGTTGTAATATTTTCCTGATTCCCTTGTCATTTACTGAGTTAAATAAATCTTTAATGTGTGCTTATTTTTGTGCTTGTATGTGAGTGATGCTTATATCTTTTTAAAATAATGGATTTTATTTAACAAAATAAAAAATAAAAACATACATTAAAAACCTTCCATTAATAGCACCCAAAATATCTATTGGATTTCTTGTATGGTATTTTCACAATTTTATGCAGTACAGAGATCCACCCAAAGCCTTTATACTAACTCTGCCCAGTTTTCAGTTTTAATTTTGAGATAGGACCTTACTAAATATCCATATTGCCAGGCTGGGCTTGAACTCACAGTGCTTCTGCCCTGCCTCCTAATTGCAGGATTTATAGACAGGCCTGTGCCACTGTGTCTGGCTTTTTACAATATTTTTGTGAGTGAAGAATTTGGAAATTGGTAGAGTTGGAGCTAGAGAAATGTTAACTGTTAAGTCAATTCTTATCAAACTTAACTACATTGAAATCATGCTGAGAAAATGTTCTTTGGTCTGAAATCCACACTTTGATATGTACTGTAAAAACAATTAAGAACCACACACCTTGGGGAAAAATATAAAATTAAGATACAAATTTAAAACACAAGGTATGTGAAATCAAAATCTTACATATAGCCTGGGAAATAGAAAGTTGAGTTAAAGATATTGATTGAGCATGGTTTTTAAAGAGAATTTAAACCATAATCTTATTTTTATTTCACTCAAAACCCTCATATACAAACTGTTCCAACTTACCATGGTATGACAATTTTTAGCTTCATGATGGTGTGAAAGTGATATGCATTCAGTATAAACTAGACTTTAAACATTTATTTAGAGATCGGGTTTCTCTCTATGGCCTAGGCTGGTCCTCAACTCACATAAATGTAGTCCAGGCTGGCCTTAGACTCTCAGCAATCCTCCTGCCTCAGCCTCCTGAGCACTGGAATTATGGGCATGCACCACCCTGCCTGGCTTTATGTGGTGCTGGGAAATGGAACTCAGGGCTTTGTGCGTGCAGGGCAAGAGCCTTAATTGCTGTGCCATTCCTCCAGCCCCGACTTTAAATTTTTCCTTCAGCTTTTTTCCTGGGATAGCAGAGTACATTAGGGTCTGCTCTGGTGACACTGGGCAGCCGCAGCTCCCAGTCCGCTGCACGATCACACGGGAGAACAACCTGCACACTACCTGGAGCGCCGTGTTGCTAAGCTGTGATGGTAAGTCAGGTGCAGCCAAAGCAGCATCACCAAGGGCTGGCGGGGACCCTAACCTCGTCGTGAGTTGAGGAGCACCCGCAACTGGAGTCATCTTTGAATCTCTGCTTCTGTGTGTGGTATGACTTTTCATCCATTAGGGTCATTTTTGGAAGCATCAACAGAACCCTGGCTGGGGTGGCTGGAGCAAAGAAGGGTTTGCTGGTGATACTTTATGGTCACCGAAGTCTGTGGATGAGTGATCCCAGGAAGGTGCCGTGGCTCCTTGATATTGTCACAGACACGAGTCTCCTTGCATCTTCCAGCTCTGCCACTCTTAGTATGTGCTGTCCTCGTGCTTCAAAGTTTACGTCTCTAGGCATCATATTCATGAAGGGCCAGCTGTGCTTGCTTCTTTAACTTGGCCCTCCCGGAAGCCACGCCCAGGGTGCTTCTGCTCACATCCCATTGGTTAGGTTGGGGTACACATCCACAGACAGCTCCAAGCCTGGGAGATTTTGCTGTCTGGTTAGATTCATGACTGCTTCTAGTTAGAGTCATGACTGCTTCTGATACATTCGTGGCTGCTTGGGCGGCAGCGGCTTCTTCTTCTTCTTCTTCTCCTTCTCCTTCTCCTCCTCCTCCTCCTCCTCCTTCTCAGACGGGATCTGAGATATAGGATGTTCACCTGAATCAGATAAATAATAGTAATAGTAAACAATGTTACCGCCCACACAATTTTTGTTTTCTGTGAAGAAGAGTTTTACAGAGATGATATTATGCCACTAAAAGAGTTCTGAAAACTCAGAAGCAAAGCTTTGGTTTGTCACTGGCCAGCTCTGTGACCAGGGGTCATAGTCTTCACATCTCTTATTTTTTATTTTCTGTAAGTATTTAGTTGTCTACTTTTTAATTCAATTTCTGACTTCTTGGGGTAGAATTTGGGATGTTCAGATTCCTGTGGAAGCCCACAACTGTGCTTTAAAAAGTTATCAAATGTGAGATAGAAATAAGTCTGGTGGGATTTTATATAGGCAAATGGGCTGAAAGTAACACATAATATTATGACTATATCAGTTATAAAAAATCACAGATTGAAAAGAATAACTGAGATGAAATAGCATTAGGATTCATTTTTGGAGAAATAAAGATGAAACCCCCACCACAATTTCTAGGGGCTTGTGGTAGACATAAAAATGATCACCCCAAAATTTCCATGTGCTAGTTGCTGGGAACCGTTAGATTACTGGGAAAAAAGGATCCTGCCAACGTAGTTCACGGTTATGAAAGGTTCTCCTGGATTGCGTGAGAAAGCAGAAGGGAAGTCAGATTTAGGCAGAGGGACAGGGGCTGGACTTCCTGTTTGGGTTAGCTTTGAAGACAGAGGCATAGACCACAAGCCAGTGGTTACAGGCAGCCCCTAGAACAGGGGTGGATAGTATTTTTTTCTGCCAAGAGCCATTTTGATATTTGTTATATCATGCATGGACCATATAAAATATCACTTAGACCGTATCCTGCTCTGTTTGATAAAATATGTAATTAACTCCCTCTCACTGTGATGATTGAGACTGCTTCTCTTTGGTGAGGACTTGGCTGAGCTGCAGCAAATGATAATGTGGGCTAAATACAGTGTTTGGGCCAGGCATTCCCCACTCTTGCTCTAGAAGCTGGTGGAAGGTAGGAAATAATTTCTTAAGTAGAGAAAAGAATGAGACCTGATGACATTTGACTTTTTTTTTTTTGAGACAGGCTCTCACTCTGCACTCCAGGCTGGTCCTGAACTCACTATGAAGCCCAGGCTGGCCTTAGACTCATGGCAACGCTCCTGTCTCAGCCTCCCAGTGCTGGGATTATAAGCATGCGCCACCACGCCTGGCTTATGTGGTGCTGGGGAATTGAACTCGGGTTCTTAGCGCTTGACTTAGCGCTTTCTAGGCAAGCATTTTAACTTTTGGGCCGTTCCTCCAGCCCTGACATTTGACTTTAATTCAGTGATACATGTGTTGGACTTTTGAACTACATATCCAAAAGACATTTAATCTACTTTATTTAAGCCAAGCTTGTAGTCATCTGTGACAGTGGCAACAGGAAACTGATACAGAGACTGGCTCTCTCTCATCCACCACCCTTATGTTCCTAAGGCCCTACAACAAAGCATCAAAAGAAAACTTTCTTTTAAAGTGTTGTTCATACTCCTGGAATCTAGCTGAATTGTTTGCATCTGCTAGTCAAGATGTGAGGAAGAGCTGGCATTTCACGGGCTGATTTGGACAGGCTGAGAGCAGTTGCCAGTCCCCGTAAACTGAAGAGGGCGCAAAGGTGCGTCAGGTCAAGGAAAGTGCCACGTGACCCAGTGAGTGACAGTGCACGGGGCTGGCGTTTGTCACTGCTCTTCAAGGCTCATTCTGCACCCTCTTTTCCACCTCCTCACTTTGGCGTGTCGCTTTCCATGGAGCCTCCTGTGATGCCTCATGGAAGCAAAGGAGAAGCTCCACCTGGTCAGACTCGTGGTGAAAAATGTCAGAAACTGTTCTGGGGTATCTGACAGAGACGCTGAGGCAGGGATGGTCAATACATCACGGTGCTCACAAGGTCGGGCCTTTGGAGGTATTGCAAGGACCCCTGTGGGCCCCTCAGAACCGTAGGTGTACCCTGCAAGTCTCCAACCCCCAATCCACATCTCTGGGCCTGAGGATTCTTGCCCCTCCCAACAGCCCAAGTCACACTGCCTTGAAGTACACAGGAATTGGTAACTCTTCTGTTATCAGAGAGGCGTCCTGGTCCTGGTTCATTCCAGGTCCCGGATGTTCCAACCAAAGACCAGGATAGGACTGTAGAATGGAGTTATTGTTCTTTTTCAAGTTACCCAAGCAAAAACTGATCAGAGCAGAGTCACAGCTCTTTTCCAAGTTCTTGGTGACTCGAGCAAGGTATTTGTCTGGCTATGTAGACTGGGATGGTGGTTACAGCTCTTTTCAAGTTTCCGGTGTCCCTGGCAATTACAGCATTCTAGGCAATGGATGGACCTAGAGGCACAGATGGTAAGCAGCATGATCTCTCCCCACTCCCACATTTTATTGATGTGTATACGTGCAAAATTCAAGGTTTACAATGGAGTTGAGCATTTTGTGCAAATACGTATCTTGTCAAGGTGACAAGGGCTTTCCCACTCTCCTTTTGTCCCTCCCCCTACCAACCCCTCCCTCCCTCCTCCCCCACCTTACTCCCCTCTTTCACTTTGACAGCATGATCTTTTTAAAGAGAAAGTACCTTCCTCAGTACCAGAGAATGTCCAAAAACAACACTACCCAAAGTTAAAGGGCTTTTATTTAGAAAGAGATTGGATTGGCTGTTCTCCCATATGGGTGAGTAGAGATGTAGCCACCCAATCCGAGGATTCATCCGGATCAGTGCCATATGAAATGAAGGACCAGCAACAGTGCTACTTGATTGGTTCCCCCAACAGCATCCAATAGCTGAAAGCTCAGAGCCATTTAGGTCTCCTATACTGTGCCCTAGAACGTCTTTACTTCTAGTACTTTTTGCTTAGCTAATTTTCTGGCTTGCCTCAACACTAATCTCCTGACTTGTCTTCCTTCAAGAAACATAATTTCCATAATTCTTTATGGGTTGCTGAAGGCCAGAAGGTCTCTGGGTATGGCAACCAGCAGTGTTGCTAGAAACAACATTTGGGTCTGAAATCTAACAAATGATTATAAATATATTGCATATTTACTTTATTTAAGCTTGCTGTTTTGGAATCTGTCTTTTGTGCCTTGGGCCTGCTAATATCTAACTACCTGGCCACTTCTCTCAGCTTTCAGTGGAGTCTAATTGTTGCAGATGCTCAGATGTTGATGCATAAATATCCCAGCTTCTCAGTCCAGGTTGGGACAATTCTAAGGTTTATGTCTTGTGTTATTGCTCATATCTTCCTGAAGATTTATTTATTTAGGGACAGGGTCTTACTCTGTAGTCCAGGTTGGTACTGAACTCACTATGGAGCCCAGGCTGATCTCGAACTCATGGCAATCCTGCCAGTGTTGCGATTACAAGTGTGCGCTACTACACCCAGTTTATATGGTGCTGCGTAATTGAACCCAAGGCATTGGGCTTGCTATGCAAGTACTTCAACCACTGTGCTATTCCTCCAGCCCATTCCCAAAGTTTTAAACCTCAGGTCTTGCCTAACTTATTTGTGCATGATGTATTCTGTATTCTTTGTTCCTCACTCTTGTGCTCCCAACAGGCCATACGTCTCCAGCTATTCAGTACTTAAAAACGGGAGATTCAAATTCATGGTAAAAAGCCAAACATTGTAAAAGAATCCATAGACTAACTACATTGTATTCTCTCTTTTTATTTCCTCACCCAGGGCCTTTGGCTGAACTACATCCACAGCCTATCGTTTAGTATTTTTATTGAGACAGGGTCTTGCTAAGTCAATAAGATGCCCAGGTGGGGACTGACTTAGGATCCTCCTGCCTCTGCCTCCAAGAGTGCTGGGATTCCAGGTCTGGTTCCTGGCCTGGCTCCTTATATTCTTGACTTAAATTCTCTATTACCTTCTCCAGAAGCAGCGATCATTTTGGGATTTTGTTTTTGGAAGATCATGTTTAAATGTTTAGATCTATCTGAACACATGTCCTTTATCTAAAAGGCAGCTTAGCAAACTACTGTTCTTTGCCCAGCTTTCTGAAAAATTGAAAAGGCCTTTTCACATCAGCTTATGTTACTTCTGTGTTTTATTGAATTATCCTTTACCTGCTGAGCGTAAAGATAGTGAGAGATCTGAGATAAACCACCCATTTATTTTTAGACACTGAGTCTCTTGCTTCCCACCTTTTAGCGTAGTCCAATGTCATTGTCACCAGCCTGAGGTGGTGGAGCAGGGGATGTCATTTGGTAGGCAAGATCCACAGGAAAGATTCTAACACTGGTGACGTGGGTGGTAATACTTTGGTTTTTGCCTCAGAGCACAAAGTTGTCATGTATACTCAGTTACTGTGACTCGGGCTTGGCAACTCAGGTAAATTGTGTATGTATGCATGTGTTTTGGTGCTGAAGACTGAGACCGGACCTTCCTGCATTCCGAGCAAGTACTCCGCCAATGAGTTATGCTCCCATGGTTGTGTCATACCAACTCTGCCTAGTTCGTTTCACAATCAGAGCTGCTCTACTGCTTTATTGGTTGGGGGATTTTACTCGACAAAGAGCATCCTATAAAAGGGAGCATGAGCTTCTGCGTGTTTTGAGCCAGTCTTCAGAAAAGCACGTCTGAGCGTATCTGGAGCGAAGGACATAAGTTCTCCAGAATTTATCATGCCCTAGCTTTTCCATCCTGCAGTGTGAAGGTTAGAGAAAGTCTGGAGAAATATCTGGAGAAGTCCCTAAAGTCATCATTCCTAGGGTCACTTTTTTGTGGTTTTCTCTTGGTGATGCTTTCAGGCATTCTTTCATTCTACCATAAGCCCTCCCTTTTGTAATATCTACACTGAGGGAATAAGAAACCAGGCTCCCTCTAGAAGAGGTGATGTCCAGGGCTCCATCTTCTGCACATGGTACAGAAGACCCTGAAGCATCTTACTTTGATTGATTTCCAAGTTGTCCCAGGTGCTTATTGGCAACCATAGTTCCTTTAATTAATTGCTCCAGACAGTGGAGTCTGCTCATACAAATTAGTTTCCCCCCCGAGAACGCAAACTATGGCAGGTAATTTCTATGGCAGACAGAGTCAACCATCTTCTGGGAAGGAACCAGAGGACATGTGTCTGACAAACTTCTAGCTCCTCTGCTACAGATTTGATCCTGAATGTGGATATCTGTTAGTAGCTTTCTAGTTTTAAAAATGATTACATGGAAGATGACTGTTTTTCCTCTTAGCGAAGGACTTACAGAGTCAAAGAATGTATGGAGATTCTTTGGACAATTATAGAAAAAAAAAAAAAAACAGGGACCTTGAGAAGTTAATACTGAAGACTTCAAAGAATCCAGGTTGTTTTCCAGACCAAATTAAAAGGCTGTAATTTCAATGCATGAACATCTAAGAGGTCATTACTATATTCCCTCAGAAGGATGGGCAATTGCTTGGTCCTAATTCATTCTGGGTATAGCAAATTTCACAAAATAAAGCCCTTTATTAATTCAACAGCCTATTAAAAGGGAGTTGTTTTAGGTGGATTTTTTTTGTTCTGTTAAAGGGAAAGTCTCTGAAAATAATTTTATGGTCTAAATCAGTGCCCTAACTAGTCCAACTTTGTCTTTGAGATAGGACCAGGGTGGAAGGAATAGCGAGCTTTCATGATGTGCTTCATTGTACAATTACCAGCCATTTCAGGAAATTCCTTTCCGACTTTAGATAACAGCTACTTTGTGCCCTGCAGCACTGGGACGCCCCCCTGATAATTGTGTTCAAGCTCTGGTGGTTCAGGCTTGCCTTTAGTTATACACCATGGAGATTCATTAAACCTTCTTTCTCACTGAGCCCTTGGCCACATGGAATGTTCATTTGGAAGTTTCAGTCAAAGGCTCATAGAGCTCCGCTACCCTGCACAGAGTTGTCCTGTATTTGGTCAACTGACTGTTGAATAATTGGCACAGCTTTTGATGCCAATGTGAAAGGACCAGCGAAGGCGAGGAGTGTGGTGCCCGAGAGCCAGGAAGGACACGTTGGTCTTGCGTGAGCTGTACTGTGTGTGGAATGGGCTGTTTGTGTGCATTTGTTGAAGGACAGAGTGAGTCCTTTGTTATAGGGTCATGGTTCAATACTGAAACTCTGGAACCAGGTAGATCATGCTGTGTGTTAATGCCACCTTGGAGATGTTGATTATACCAGCGTTTTAGTTATAAAATCCTAATAGTAATGCCTACCCAAGAGGGTTGTTGTGAGTTAGGAAATGAAATAATAAATGTAAAGCCTTTGTATAGAGTAAGCACTCAATACATGGCAGTTATTTTTTGTATAGTTTATCATATGGGAGATGCTATTTGTGTCCATACCAGGCCCTTTCTTGCTACTTCTTTAAAACACAGGGACCAACTTCTAGCTGTCAATATCTGCATCTCTTTCCCTGAGGACTTTCTCTGACCTTCACACGGCAGGATGGAAAAGCTAGGGTATAATAAATTCTGGAAGCAACTTTCACAGAATAACTGCCTGGTGTATAAATACCCCGGCTCTACAGTGTTTTGCTGAAGATAATTCTGACTCTTTGCACTGGTACCCTGAAGTCCTTAGTGGAACTGGCTCCTATTACCCACATGATGGCTTTTGTGACAACTCGCCTGTCAACTGCTTTCTTCTCTTTCTCTCTTCTATGCTTCTCTGCGGGGCTTTTCCACTTCTCACTCCACGTAAACAGCGCCTTACACTCAAGTGCTTCGTTGGAGGCTGTTCCAGGGACGCCTACAGTAAGACCATCATTTAACTATGAAGAAAGCATTTCCCTTGTTAATGTTGAACTCAGATATGCCTGTTAATGGGGATCCTGTTCCTGACGTCACTACAGGGAATCCTCTTTCTAGCATGATAGTTGGCTTTCTAATCAGCTTAGTCATAACTGTTTTCTTTCTTTTCTTTTTTTGTTTCTCTCTCTCTCTCTCTCTTTCTGTCAGTCTGTCTTTCTTTTTTTGAGGCAGGGTCTCACTCTGCATCCCAGGCTGGCCTTGGACTCATGGCAATCTGTCTGCTTTAGTCTCCCTAGTGCTCTGATTACAGGCATGCACTACCATGTCAGCTTATGTGATGCTGGGGAATCAAACTCTGGTATTTAGTGCTTGCCATGCAGCACTTTAATCACTGAGCCATTCCTCCAGCTCCTGTTTTTTTTTTTTTCCTTAATCAGTACAGTGGATCTGAAGACCAACTGTTCAGAAGCTACTGCAATGAAAGAGGAATGGCTCATCAGTTAATGCACTTGTCTAGCAAACTCAAGGCCCTGGGTTCAATTCCCCAGCACTGCATAAGCCAGGCCTGTTGACACACGCCTGTAATCTCAACGCTCAGAAGGCTGAGGCAGGAGGACTGCTGTGTGTTCGAGGCCAACCTGGGCTACATAGTGAGTTCAGGATCAGCCTGGACTGCAGAGTGAGATCCTACCTCAAAAAAACCCCAAAAACTATTCACATGGATCCACAGTAGGAATTCCAGATGTTCTACGTGCCATTCTTTTCACTTTTCAATAAAAGATTCCGTTGTTATGTAAATTTGCTCTTAGAAGAGTGTGTGAAAACATCAAAACTCTTTAAACTGAAATCCTTCTCACTCACTTTGTTGAAGTGAAAAAAGAACAAAAAAGGAACAATGGTATTTATAAATATAGGAGATTCCGTCTCCTGATATTTTTTAAACTGGATACTTCTTAAGTATTTTTGAACGAGGAAGCAATATTTAACGAAAGATCTGAAGCTGGCCATTCGTCCCTGGGGAATGTTCATGACTGTGGGGTGGCCGGAGTTTGAGCTTGTGTCTTGGCTGTGGGATCAATAAGACCTGCTTTATAGCCTAAGTGAGAGAAATCCTGGTAAAACACAGTCACAAAGCTTGCCTTTGCCCTGTGGCTTGCTCCAAGTAGTCTTTAAAAACTTTAAAAATTTTAATTGCAGAGTGTCCATATTCTGTGTTATAGTAAAAGATGGCACGAAACAGCCTTGATTTACCGTGCCTAGTTGATTCCTTCTCTTTAGTGGAAAAGACTTGTTGCCATTTTGACATAAATGTTGTTTTTCAGTTCAATTTAAATGAGGTGAATGCAATTACTAAACACTTTGCTGAGGATTACGTAGGGGCACACCTTGCTTGATCTTGGGTGATACCTGAGAGGTGGAAGGGAACACAGGCAGCTTTGAATAGGCTTGTGCAGATTTTTTTTTTTTTGGTTAATAATTCCAAAGCTTGTGGAAATAGATATTTTAGAAGGAAAAGTACACACATCATTCTTCACTTCAACAAATGTTATCAAATCCCTGTATGTTTCAGGTACAGTTAAGTGTTAGGGATATAAAAAATGATCAGAAAACAGATATGGGGTATATAGTCCCATGGACAGCAATCAGATATTATTTATTTGATTTCTAAAATGAGTACTTGCAAAAAGGAATGAGTATAATCATAAAGTGAGATCACGTGCTTGGAGGGGTAGCTGTGCAGTTCCATGAAACTGCCAAACTGTGAAGTCTTCAAGCTAAATATGATCAATGGAGTTTGTGTAAGACAAATCGGTAGGCTTGGATTTGGGGGAACCAATGGGAAGAATGATTCAGTGGAGAGAATAAGCAAGTGCAAAGGCCCTGGGGTGGGAGGAAGACAACATATGTAAGGATCTGAAGGAAGGTCAAGTATAAAGAGAGGAGAGAAACAGATGAGGCTGAGAAAGAGGTGGAGGCTTTATCAGAAAGGCTTTCTTGGCAACTTATGAGATCCACCTGTATCCTGTCTTTCATAGGAAGACAATCAATAACTTTGTATGACAAAGAAATGTAACCAGGCCTGCGTTTTGAAAACAAGCAGTCAACCAACAAACTGACTAATAAAGTAAGACTGCATCTGGAGGACCAATGAGGATAAGGGGTGAGATCGCTCCTTAGCAGGCTGTCATAAATGTCCAAGGGAGAGGTGGTGGTTCCAGGGACTGGGTGGTATGCTACAGAAAGCGGCTGGATCCCGAGGAGAAGTAGGGTCTCAAGCTGGCAGGACTTGGGGATAGCGTAGCTATGTAAAGTGCTGGAGAAGCTAACGCCGGGAATGGTTCTTGGTTTCCCGACCCGAGTCTCTGCCTGGAAGGTGGTGTCATTTCCAGCAGTAGACGGGAAGATCCTGTTTGCTTGTCAGTAGAATTATTTTGAAGTGTCTTTGAATGACCCACGTAGAGATGTTGAAGAGGTATTAAAATAAGGATCTGGAGACCAAGATGCGGCCTCATATTTTTATATAACTTTTTATTTTTTTTTACAAAATTAGATGAAATACCTTTTTACAATACTCACTTATGCTCATAAAGTCAGACATATGAAAAATGAATTTTTCCCTCCACCATAGGAGACTTTAAAAATTCTCTTCTTATTACTCCAGAGATAACTGTACAAAGTTCTGAAATTATGTGTAGCTAATTGAATATTGTTTTGTAATTTCTCTTTTTAAAATTAGCATACATAGGTTATACAGAGCAGTGGGTATTGTGGCATTTTCATACATGTATATAACATAATTTGATTACCTCCAATCCCCCATTACTCTCTGTTGTGGTTTAGATCTGGAGTGTCCCCCAAGGGCTTCAGGTACCTCTGGATACTGTGTACTATTGGGAGGTGGGGCCTGGCTGGAAGGGGCAGATGCTTGGGGCTTGCCCTGGAGGGGCGTGTGCTGGTTCCACCTGTCTTCCTGAAGTTGGCTTCCTGTTCTGCCATGCCGTGAGAAGCTCTGTCTCTGGGGCACTGGCTCTGGCCCTGGCCCCACCATGTGATTCTGCTTTTCCTAGCTGATTGCTTGTAACAGATTGAGGCCTTCTGAAACTGTGAGCTAAAATAAAAAGTTTCTTCCCCTTAAATTGTGGATGTTGGGTATTGAATCACAGTGATGAAAAAGTCATAGAGACCAAATTGGTAATAGGTAAATGGGGTCGTTGCTATGACTTTATCTGACCATGTGGCTTGGAAGCTTTTAGAACTGATTTTTGGGAGGAGTTTGGAAATGTTTGAGGATGCCATCCTGAGAAGCCTTGTAGTGCTCTGAGATGAGCTTGATGGGAGAGTCTGGTCAGAGCTCAGAAGACCAGACTGCTGGTAAAAGTGTGGATCACAAAGGCCAGGCTCAAGAAGTTTTGGATGGGAAGGAGAACTGTATTGGCAAGTGCCCTAAGAGCCATGTGTGCTATGCACTACCATAAACTTTGTCAGTATTTTGCCCTTGTCCAGAGACTTTGCCTGAAACCAGGATTAAAGCTGGTGAACTACTTAATCTGGTGGAGGAAATCTCAAGGCAGTTCAATGTCCAGACTGTTGCATGGCTGCTGTTTGTGGCTTTTAACCAACTCTATGGTGAAAGACAGGGGAAAAAATGACAGAGAAAAATGATCTAAAAAAATCTGCAGTGCCAGACCAAAGTGGCCTGCAGTGGTGGGGCCAAAGAAGAGGGAAGTTAAGAGAATTCGCATTAAAGGAAGCGTGTATCTATACTCGGGACTATAAGAAAGAGGCCTGGAGGACATCTCACAGGTCAACAAGAACCCACTCTTTACCAACTCAAGGTCAGGGAGGCACAAGACTTTGCTCTGAGAACTGTACGCCAGGGCTAATGAGAAAAATATTTGCCAAAGATGAGTCATCTGGAGTTCAACCATGTAAGAACTCAGACACCCCTCCAGCCTTTGTCCAAAGAGGACAGGCTACTGCTTAAGCCAGCAGCAGACGATGGTGTTGTCCGCATGTTTCTGGCTTCATAGGCTTGCAGAGTGCAAGAGTTATGGTTCATGGAGGCTTCCACCCAGGTTTCAGGGGAAGGCCTTGGAGGCCAGGCAGTGTGCTCCCGGGAGGGCAGTGAGTGAAGTTGTGAAGGAGAAGCCCAAGGTGCAGTAGAGAATCCAGAAATTTGGAGAAGCTGGGAGCATGGATCATCTGCTGAGAAAAGCTGCAGGCTGTGAGTGGATCCAGCCCAAAGGAGAGAAGATGGAGGCTACAGTCAGCAGTGACATTGTAGGGATGGGGCCACCAAAGCCCTGTGGTGTCCACATCTTGCCATAGTTTACCCTGCCACAGTTTGCCACAGGTACTAGACATGGAGCTACAGGTTTTAATCCTTGCCCTGCTAGGTTTAAAACTTGTTTTGGTCCAATTGTTTTATATTCTCCTATTTCGCCTTTTTGGGTTGCGAATGATTATCCTGTGCTATTGCATGTTGCTTAACTCTTTGGTTTTAACAGGAGGTCACAGCTGAGAATTGGTCTTAGGTCTCAGAGGAGACTTTGGACTTGAACTTTTTGAATAGTGCTGGAACTGTTAAGACTTGGGCGACTCTTGGAAAAAGACTAAATACATTTTGCTTAAGGAGGTAGACATGAATCCTTTAGGGGCAGAAGGTACAATGTTATGGTTTGAATCTGGAGCATTCCCCAAAAGCTTCACGTACCTATGGATACTATGTTCTTTTGGAAGGTGGAACCTAGCTGAAAGGGGTGGATCCTTGGGGCTTTACATGGAGGGGGCATGTACTGATTCTGCCCTTCTTCCTGAAGTCGACTTCCTATTCTGCCTTGCTGTGAGGATCTCTGTTTTTGGAGCCCTGGCTCCAGCTCTGACCAAGGCTCTGGCCCAGCCGTGTGATTCTACCTTTCCCGTTGCTCACCCATAATAGACTGTGATCTTTTGAAACTATGAGCTAAAATAAATTTTTCCTCCCTTGATTTGAGGATGTCAGGTATTGAGTCACAGCAGTGAGACTCTGACACCTCCCTTATCCTCTTCTCCCCTTCCCCATTCCTTCATCTTCTCTAATAGTCTCACTTCTTTTTTCACATTGTTTCCCTCCTTCCCGAACACCACCATGTTCAACATGTGAGAGAAAAGAACATGTATATACTTTTCTGAGTCTAGCTTATTTTGCCTAACATGGTTATCTCCATCCGTTTTCCCGACTTCCAACTCTATTGGTAGTAACCCAGCCCTCCTGTTGGGCCTAAAACATGTCTCACACTTGTTCCCGCACCGAGTTTCCAGATGTTTCTGCCTGCTGAGGCTGGCTCTCACCATTTGTTCCCTACACTACTACAAGAAACACTGGTCTCTCCAATTCTGTGGCATTTCCTATAAATTCTTCCTTCGTGAAGTTGCTATAAGAATCGGTTTAAAACACAAATCCTGGGGCTGGAGAAATGGCTCAGCAGTTAAAGAGCTTGCCTTGCAAGTGCTAAGTATCCAAGTTCAATTCCCCAGCAACCACATAAGCTGGGCACGGTGGTGCACACCTCTAATCTCAGCACTAGAGAGACAGGAGGATTGTGGTGAGTCCAAGGCCAGCCTGGGTTCCAGAGTGAGTTCAAAAGAAAAAATCTGGTCATATTACCCTTCAATGATTCTGAGCTCCTGAAAATGCCATCCAAAGTCCTCCGCTGCAGTTTGGATATGGAATGTGCCCCTAGGGCCCATGTGTTAAAAGTCTTGGCTCCCAGCTTGGCACTATTAGGAGGTAGTGGAAATTTTAAGAAGCAGAGCCGAGTGGGCAGTCTTCAGGTCACTTGGAGCCATGCCTTTGAAGGGAATTAAAGGATCCCTGCCCCTTCCTTTTCTCCCCTTTTTTCTTTCACTTCCCAGATATGAGGCAAGGAATTTTGCTCCTCCAGAAACTTCCTGCTACAATGCTCTGCCTGACCACTGGCCCAGAGCAATGTGGGGTGGGGAGGATTGACCATGGACTGAAACCCTCCAAACCTTAAGCTAAAACAATCCTTTTCTTTTACTGGGTTGATTATCTAAGGCATTTGCTGTAGTGAGTAGCACATCAGCCATGGTTGCCGTCTGCGCATCTCTCCATTTCCTCTTGTCCCACTGTGCTCTTTCCTTCACATATGACAACTGAGTGACCTGCAGTTACCATTCCTCATGGCAGGAAGGCCTCTCCCAGGACTCTTCACCCATCTAACTCCTGCTCATTCTGTAAGATGAGGCTCATGAGTCCTAACTTCCAAGAAACCTCTCCTCATTCTGTAACTCCTTTAGCAGGCAGTCTTCAAAGAATCATGTGACCATCCTTTTTACCTGCTGTCTTGACATTTCCTTCTTAGCATTGGAATTGCTTCATACTTTGCATGTAGGAACTGTGTCTGTCGTGTGTATATTCTTAATACTAGCCATAATACCGGCATATAAAAAACCAAAAGTCTGAGTTGAGCTGATGTGCTGAATATGAGCTCTTTAGGAATACTTTTCTGTTGGAGAAATTTTAGGAGCACAGAGTATGATTTTTTCTTTTCCTATGTGCACAAGAGTAATGGAGCAGGAGTCCTTTAATCTCAGCTATGCTTGAAATAGGATAGGTAGGAAGGGAAATCAGACGTTTTCCAGAGGGAATGTAATGAGTAATATGTAAGACTCACTATGAAAATGCTTTGGTATCTATAAGTCAATTCAATTTGCTGTAAAAAGTTTTACGTGAAAAATGGTCTTTCACAAACATGTCCATTCCAAGTGACGTAGTCACTGCCTATTCTAAATTTTAAAAGCTTCTGTTTACATACAGGCTAAAACTATATTGAACTTGGCATCTTTTTCTCGACAATGATATGTACACAATTGATTCTATCACCTACTTCTTTCTTGTCTCCAACTTATTTTTCTACAACAAAAGATGCAAAGTATTCACAACTCACAATATACATATTTTTGGAATAGATCTTTTGTTCTTTTCGTAGTCCCCCCCCTCCCCGCTTTGAAAAAGTGGACTTTGATCTTCAGTGTACTGTATGAAGGTCCTTTGAATGCAGTACCTAGTAGGGAAAATAAATAAGCCAAGAGTTGCTGTAACCTAAGATGCTTGCTGTGGGAACCGTGGGTCTTCCTGCCGGTCTGTCAGCCTGCTTGTCTGCGTGTGTGCGATTCTCCATTGTGAACGCCAGTGTTTTGTGTAAGTGCCGCAGAGGTTTTGTTCTCATATCTAAACACTAGCTTCTCAGTGTTCTTGCCAATGGCTGTAAAATTCTTTCATCGCTTAGTGAAGGCAATTTTTTCCTTTGTTGTTTCTTATTCAGCTTTGCTTTCTAAAGTTCTTAAAAAGTTAAAGAAGACCTCCCCACAGACCAAAGAGGATGATTTGATCCCTTGATTGATTTAGTAAAGAATTCCCCCAATTTTCAGTTGACTTGGGTAAACATGAAAGGTGTATTGGATATTGCGCTGTGTGGCCCAGAACCCCCAGGGTACACTTAAAGCTGCCAAGAGTGTTGGCTGATGGCAGCTCGGCTGAGTCGCTCTCAGGGAACAGGCCTCAGCTGAGAAGCCTGCTGGAGTCGAGGCCGGGCTCTTCCTTGGTCCACGGTGGCCCACTGTGGGATGATTTACAAAACTCAGACCACCTTCCAGAACCCAGACAACTTTGAAGGGCCATCCCAGCAACAGGAATCTCCACAGCTCCCCTTCTCTCTCTGCCTCACTCCTTTGAGGGTATTTCGTCCTCTCCCACACACCTCTCGCCTGTGTGCATATCCTAGGCAATCCAGCCTGAGTCATGAAGGAATTCAACAGTGAAGAAGTCTGGAGGAAAGATGGGTATATTCATCAGGATTCTTCAGAGAAATAGGAAATAGTAGAATCAGTATAACAGATTTCACAGTTAAAATTAGGAACTGGCTCTTATGATTATCGGCTGAGAAGTTCCATGATCTGTCGTGTGAAGGCCAGAGATCCAGGACAAAAACTGTTCTAGTCCAAGGACAAAGGCCTGGGAGCCAGGAGACGCAATCATGTAAGTTCTAGTCTGAGTGCAGAAGATCAACCTTTTATCTGGAAAATAGACACAGAACAAATTCTTCTTTATCTTACTGTTTGTTCACTTTAGGCCTCCAAAAGATTGGATTGGAAAAGATAATTTGATTTCCTCAGTCAACCAACTCAAAGTTGACCTTACTCAGAAATACAATGACAGATATTTCCAGAATAATATTTGACTAAATTATCTGGGCACTTTGTGACTCAGTTAAGTTGACACATAAAATCAAACATCACAACTGGGTTTTTCAGCTAACAGTGCTGGGACAATTGGGTATCTGCATACCAAAGAATGAATCTGGATTTGTTCTTACATCATACATAAAAAATAAGTTGAATCATGGTTAAAAAGCTCCTCAAATATTATAGTAGTTTGTGACATCAGGCGAGGCAATGCAAATGTTTAATGACCTAAAATGGGGTTACTTATTGATATGTATATATGAAATACATAATGTTTACATTGAACTGAAATAGTTTGTGTGTATATATATTGCATCAAAATTACAAATCCTTTCCCTCTCCCTTTTTGACCCTCTATTCCCCCTATAAAGGGGTTACATTGTTGAATGAACGTAGCAGATAAATATGCTCAAGAAGTGGTCTATTATAACAAACACTTATCGAGTGTCTATTTTTTTTGAGACATAGTCTCGTTCTGCAGCCCAAGTTGATCCCGAACTCACTATGGAGCCCAGACTAGCCTTAGAATCACCACAATCCTCCTGCCTCAGCCTCCCAACTGCATGAATCCCTGTGCCTGGTTTATGTGATGCTGGAGAATTGAACTCAGTAACTTAACACTTGACGTAGCACTTGCTAGGCAAGCACTTTAACTGCTGAGCCATTCCTCCAGCCTTTCAATACCTATTGTATGCAGGTTCCATTCTAGATGATGGGTGTTTGGGAACTGTTTTAATAAAAAAGATCTCTTCACTAATTAACATGTATAAAAAACAGAGCATATATAAAATGTTTGACTTGTGCATTCTGTTTTTATATACCTATCAATACACATATACGTAGTGAAGTGATTACTACAACTTGACATACATCATCTAATTACCTTTGAGAATGGATTTGAGATTCAACAATCATTCATTTATAAAATTTGCACTGAGCTTCCACTTCTTTGCATGGATTGTGCTATGTTCCAACTAATGACATAACTCACAAATAAAAGAACAAGTCTAGAGAAATCATGTTTTGATGAGTCAAGTAAGCTTGAGTGAATTCAGCTCATATTAATTGTGTGACTCTAGCCTCAGTTTTCTCAACTGTAGAATGAGTAGAGGAAGGAAGAAACAACCTGTGTATCATTATACATTGTAAAAATGTATTGAGATAACACATTTCATTGAACACTCAGCCCTTGAAATAAATATTCTTATCTACTTTCAACTCAGTCCCACGGATATATATAGATTATAGCTTATATAGAAATTCACCCTAAACCTTTTAGAAAAACTTTTATAGGTCAGAAAACTTAGGTCTTTGAAATAGTACACATTTTACCTGAAGTCATATACCTAATTTAGTCACTTCTGCAAGCCAGTTACTTCAATTTCCAGTTGCATACTTTCCTACCACAGCCCACTAGCTTCTGATATATATTTGTTCTTTGTAACTTGCACTGCCTGGAGGGGTTAGCAGTATTTTTAAACTTGGAAATTTCACTATAGGGTCTTAGGATATATTTTAAAATGTCACCCAAATGTTAGACCAAAATCAATCTCAGGAAATCCCTATCTCAACCACTTCTCTAGTCGAAGAATTATTCTTTGTTTGTTAGTTTCATCATTGTAACAAATACCTGAGACAATCAGCTTATGAAGAGGCAAGCTTTGGCTCACAGTTTTGAAGGTTCAGTGCATGATTAATTAGTTCTGTTGCCTCTGGGCCTGTGGAAAGGCCTGTTCTGCTGGAGAGTGAAGGATGAAAGAAAGCCACTTGTCTCATAGCCAAAAAGCAAAAGACAGAAAAAGCAAAATACTGGGGTTCTACTGTCCCCTTTGAGGAAATCCCACACACACCTAATCTCCTGGGCTTAACCTTCTAAACTTTCCACCACCCCCTGTCAGTGACATGGAAGATGTATGGTTCCTTGGGAAGCATTTAAGATCCAAACTACAGCACTTTATTTTTTGTTTTAACTTAATTCTCAATCCCTAGTGGATTACTAATCCCATTCCCAAAGTAACTGAGTGTTTTCTTAAAGTTTGGTGTTCACAATGTCTAAGCAAGATGGCAGTGCCATTTCTCAGTAGACAAGGTTGGCTACACTCAACAGGTCACTACAGAGCAGCAGGTGCTGGATATTGGTATTGTGCCTGCGTCCTATAAGGAATGAGGCACACCCGAGATGGTGCCCTGCTCGAAGGGCCGTCTGTGGATCTCCCCACAAGCTGTCCCGATCCAGGGGCTCTGGTTCCCACATGGCTGCTTATTCATGGCCCACCAAGATGCCAGGGCTTACTTTTGGCAATGGTCACAGAAAAATCTTCCTGAATGAATAGAGGAAAAGAAAAGGGTAAAAAGAGGATTTAAAAGTACGCATAACTTAGTGCTTCAAAAAACTATACTTTCAGCACAAACATTTTTAAGATCCAGATGGATAATTGTTGCAACACAAGACATGCTATTGAATTTGTATCTTCTTCATTTCAGAAGAAGGAGGAGGAAGAGGAGGAGAAGAAGGTGATGAAAGAATCTCTGTTATCTCTCAGCCAAGTTCCGGCACCAGAAGTGAGTGCTCAGAGCAGTGGGTAGATTAGAGGACCATGGTTGATGAAGTGGTGGTCCTAGCAGTAACCGGGGCCAATATACGGAGCGTGTCATACGAGAACATAAATCTCCGGAAATAGGCATAGCAGCTGGGTCCCTGGCTCTACGTAAGACCCAAGGTAAATTGCTTAAATCATTAAGACCCTGAGCTGACTTGAACAGCTATTCCTTCTTGAGTCCTGAGGTATAGCAAAATCGTTCAGGTTGTGCAGAAGCACGTAAAGAGCAAAGGGAGAGCGGCACGTTTTCCTGGAGCTCACCACGCGCGGCTGACAGCAGCAGCGACTTGAGGGGGATCACGTGAGGGGGACACCTCACTGACCTAACAAGAGGAACCTTGGACCCCATGCTTGACTCTTCTTTCCTGAGAGAGAGAGACAGAGACAGAGACAGAGAGTTTACTTGCTCAACAGGACCATCAACTACTCTTCTCAGTCCTCTTCCATCTCCCACTGCTTCTTCACTTTAGTGAAGGATCCCTTGGGAACCTGTCAAAAAATACAAATGCCCCTGCACCAACACACTTCTATTAACTTAGGATCTCCGAGGGAGGAGTCTAGCACACACACACACACACACACACACACGTGTATATTTTATATATAAAGTTCCCAGGCGATTTGAATGGGCAGGCAGCCAGAGTTGCAGACTGCTGGGGCCCAGCAAGCGGTGACCTTCCCTCCGCCAGCCACACTCTTGATCTTCTGGTCCCGCTGCACCTGCTTCTGTGACTTCACGAGCCCTCACCTAGCTGACTGCTTCCTGGCTTCCTAGTGCTGGAGGCTGCTAACACTCGCTGATTGTTAGGAGCAGTTATCTCCAGAGGTGTCCTTTGGTACTGTAACGCAGTGGTCCCCTAAGTTTTTAACACCATAGTCTGGTTTGGCCGAAGACCATTCTCCCCAGGCCCCGAGCTGGGAGTGCATGCTTGCTCTGCAGCAGGTTGTTGGTGGATAGCTTGGCGGTAGGGCGTGGCGAGCGAAGCTCCGCCTCCTATCAAGCAGCTGCAGGATTAGCAGGGAACAGAAGCGCCCTGACCAGGGCAGAGCGCTTCGCTTGCTGCTCACCGCCGCGTCACTGCTCTTCCATCCTGTGGCCAGGTCCTTCCGAGGCCGCAGAGCCACACACCGGGGTCAGTGCGCAGCCCTGGGTTTGGAGACCCCTGCTGTAAGGTATTTAATGCTGAGTGTCCAAGAGATCTCTGTTCAAATGCCACCAGATCAGACAGGACTTCCCCAAGCACCTAGAAAACCAGCCCTTCTGCCCCACCTTGCCACCAGCTGTCCCTCGCATGCTGCTTCCTCTCTCCCCCAGCACTGTTACTTTGTATTCTAGCCACAGCCAGACAGACTGTGTCACGGAAGTTCGTGAGATGATACAGAAACCAGCCAGGTTCTTCCAGTGACTGACTGTACCGCAGAAATGTCACCGAGCACGTGGTCTACGTGGCCGTTTGTTTTTCGCACAAGAAGAGCCCCTTTAGACACGTCTTTTGGAAATTAGGTGCGGAGAAGCGGAGCGACTCGGAAGCTCTGATTTATGTCTTCGCGACGCTTCTGTTCCAAGGGCCTGACAGGAGCTGCCAGGCTTTTTTCTCTGCGGCTTCTAGGACGGCTAGGGCTAAGCTGGAGGCTGAACAAAAAAACTTCGTGGAGTATGTTTCTCTGGTTGAGGTTTCTCTCCAGGTCCAGTTACATTTCCCCAGTTCTAACGGCTTATGCCGGTTTTATGTTGCATGGTAGAGTTTGCTCCTTTGGCCATCCTAACGTGGGGCGAGAGAAAAGTCCGCTCACCACAAGGTACCCACGTATACAGAAGACCAGGCTTCTCGATGACTGGTACCGGGCTGGGCTGGTGGTCGTCTGGACCCAGCAGTGCTTGGGAAATTCAATATTTCCCGGAACAGAGCGGAAACAGGTGGGCGGAGACAAATACCCTCAAGTTCGGAGGTCAAGATTTGGCTCATAGAGTCCTTACATGTAAGATAATATGGAGAATAGTATGTATCCACAAGTTTGCTGCGTTTTCGAGCTGGAAGCCGTGGTTGGCAAATCCAAATACTTCCTTCCAGAAGTGAGGAAAATTTGCCTAAGGCTCAGAACAATGTATTGGCAGGAACAATGGGATGCGAGTCTTTTCTCTCTTGCCTCCCAGCCCAAAGCTTTTTCCATTCTACCACCCACAACGTTGCTGTGTCTTTTGCTTTGTGTACTCAAACTTTTTCATTTGAGAGCCTTGGAAAGTGTACTAAGAGGCGATGCCTGCATATATATAATTCTTTTTCCCTACAGACGTTCCAAATTCAATAAACCATGGGAGGAAAGTGCTCCCTGATCACTTTCCTCCAAGCCCACCCTCGTTTTAATGCTCTGGCTTGGAAGTGAGCTGGTGCCAGCGGCCGCCCTGTGCTTAAGAGGTTGCTGCCGGAAAGGGACGTCCGCACACACAAGGCGCTTGTTAGAAACAATAGAGCCTGCGAGTCTGGGGGTCTGGAGGTCTGTGAGGAGGGAGTACCAGGTGGCAGGTGGGATCACTGGAGTAGGGGATTTTTCAGGTTCAGGAAAAGAAAAATAGGGATTCCAGATGTTCCCTCAAACATGTCTGGTTTCAGTCAAAATTGGAGGAATCTTTATACACAGTTTCTGAAAAAATCTGTGTGGGGAAGTAGACTATAAAATAGAGATCCTGATACCTGCAAATACCGAGTTTCCAGGGCATGGGGGGGCCACATGGTACCACATAGCACAGCCCGACACGAGGCTCATGGGAGAGTGGTGTCACCGACGAGGACCTGAGTTTCCAACTTAGGTCCTTCTGCCAAATGGGTATATTTGGGGAGTTGTGGCTGAGTGGTTTTCAATGGGGACTTCAACCCCCTGAGCGCTGCAAAGCTCAGCGACAGCTCCGGGGGCCACTTTTGTTCCTTTTCCGACTCAGCGAAGCACAGCGCCTGCAGGGAAGGGCTCCTGGAGAGGTGTGGGGCCCCGGAGCTCTGGCCAAGGAAGAAAACTCAACCAAGTCTTCGGTGCGAACAGAAAAATGGGGGGTCTGTGCACACCATCCTTCTGTCCTTCTAGGTGTGTCTGCCTAGACAACTGGAGGCTTTTCAACTGGGGCTCGGCTGTGCTGGGCACGAGCACTGTGTGTTTCCTCTCCACTCAGGGCCTCGTTTCTTTTTCTGTAAAGTGGCAGCTCTGAGCTCATGACAGAGCACCATAGGGGTAAGCCTATGGTCACTCTTGTGAACGCTGAAGAAAAACTGGGCAATCGAACTATGAAAATCTTCAGTGGTTCATTTTCTCAGGAATCACACGGCTCTTAGGGACATCAGAATGCACTGCTGCATGTCGCCCTCACTTTGTTTCAATGTTGACCTGAGCCCTGGCTGGGTCAAGAGATGGCTGCTCTCTGTGTCGGTCTCCTAGCTCTGTGCCTCTGTGCTTAGGTCGAGCGGGACTGAGAATGAGCTGGCCAGGCTAGAGCAGTAATCGGACGATTGGAAGGGGAACTTTCTGTCCACCTATGAGGGTGTCAGATGCTGTTTTCCTAACCCTGCATCTGCATTTGACTCTGAGATTTGTTGTTACAAGTGTATCAGCCTAGGCCTGATGTCATACAACTTGGGTATGACTACCTGGGACATGAGCTCCGAAATTGGTATTTTAAATACAAGGTCAGTGTGCATATTTAGGATTTTTTGTTTGTTTTTGTACCAAGGATCAAACTTAAGGCCTCCATACCAAGCAGCATCTCTACCTGCCTTGTGATCCTCCTGCTTCAGCCTCCAGGCCTGGGATTACAGGCCTGCACTACCATTCCTGGCTCTCATATTTAGCTCTTAACTGGCATCTAGATGTTTGCCAGAAAGTGAACTTTCATGTAACGATCACCCTTTTCAACAAAACTTTAAGCCAGCCTGGTGGTACAGGCTTGTAATATGAGCTCTCTGGGAGAGATTTCGAGTTTGAGCTCAGCCTGGTCAATTTAGTCACTTAGTGAGACCCTGTCTCAAAAAAAAAAAGAAAAAAAAGAAAAAGAAAAAGAAAAAGAAAAGAAAAGGAGAGGAAAGAAAGAAAGAGGAAAAAAAGAACTGTATCAAGAGAATCTCTCACATCTTCCCTTTCCAAGAGCACTGTTATCCTGACTTTATGCAAATAATTTCTCGGAGTGAGTCATTTAAATTTAAGTTTAAGAATACATTTCAATTTATGGATACTCGTAAGCATGTTTCCCTAAACACCACCTTCACAGGATGTTTTCCCAAGCTACCTTTCCAAGTGGGTGCCTGAAACTGTAGAGAGCAATTATTCTTATATAAAATCCCTTTTTTTCCCTATATGTGCATACTTATTTATGATCCTTTAATTCATAAATTAGCCACAATAGGAAGCAACATTTTCATTTCAACTAATGAAATAGGACAGTTGTACAATACGCTGACACGGAAGGTGTGAGCATACTTTCCCAAAATACGCCGTAGTTTCCGGTCTGGCTTAAACATGGGTAAGTGAAACTCTAGGAAGTAAAATCACAGACAAGGGAGGGGAGGAATTGCTGTGCAATTATGTCTGTATCTTTGAGTTCACGTAGTTTTCCATTTCTTCCTTCCTTCCTTCCTTCCTTCCTTCCTTCTTTCATTCCTTCCTGCCTTCTTTCTTTCTTTCTTTCTTTCTTTCATTCAGACAGGGCCTCACTTTGGAGTCCAGGCTGAACTCACTGTACAGCCCCAGTGGCCGGGAACTCTCAGCAGTCCTCCTGTGCCAGCCTCCCAAGCGCTTGTGCACGTTCACCTAGCTATGATGTGGCGCTGGCAGGTCTAACCTGGGGCCTTACACTTCCCAGGTAAATGCTCTAATCCCTGAGCTACACGTCCAGACCCCATTACTTCCCTTTTCTCTCTTCTTCTTTTTTCTGGCTCTTTGCCACTGTGTTTGTGAGATTCGTTCATGTCGCAGCCTGTGGTTTGTCATTGTATGACTGACTCAGTATGCATTTGTCAATCCCACTGCTGGTGGACGTGGGACTGTTTCCAGTTTGAAGCTGTTGAAATAATGCCACTCCGAACTTTCTTGCATCCTCATCTGTGGGTCTTACAGCAAGAATGGGACTGCTGGGCGTGCTTATGTTTGATGTCAGTGGATAGTACACACTGCTTTATAGACTTCTGACTGCAAGTTTGATTTTCCAGAATCTTTATGTTTGCGGGTGAAAGTGATCTGAGGGAAGTTTGTGTGTGGTAGTTATCTTTCCATCCCAAATCAACAGAGGAACTGGCTGGGTTTAACCTTAACTCACATTCTGTTGCTACATTTAATTTCCCCTTTGTTGGTTATTACTAAATTTTCTTGATTTAATATTCTAAGCAACTTCTTGATCTGTCCAGAAGTTAAGAGCTTGCTATATTTTAGGCCCAGTGTTTGGCATAAGAAACATGATACTCAGTAAACAGGGAGGAGATTGGTCTTTGCATAAATAAGAGAGGACACGGGTAAATGGAGCAGGTCCTTCCTACTCACTGGGGAGGATTGGCCCTAACATCCCTGTGGTTACCAAGATCTATAGGTGTTTCAAGTCTTTTATATAAAACAGCATAGTATCCATATTTGCACATAATTATGCATATGCTCCTACATACTTTAACTCATCTCTAGATTACATACAATCTCCAATACAATGTAAATAATTATTATATTGCATTATTTAATGAATAAGGACCAGAATCAACTCTGTTCATGTTTGGTACAGATGCAATTTTTTCCAAATATTTTGATCTGCCAATGGTTAAATTCACAGATGTGGGCCTTATGAGCATGGAGGGCTGACTGCTTATAATTACAAATTGTGAGATATTTCATACATGCACAGAGTAAGTTGTGGGTGGGTGGAGAAAATGGAGGCTGTGAGGAGAGATGGCACATTCTAGATCGGAGTGTGTGGGCGAGGGGAAGACAGCTTGGTCAGACACGGGACGGTTTGTGGGAGGCCAATTCATTGAAACTTTACCTGGAACAGGCTTGGAGGTGAGGGCCTAGCGAGCAAGGTGGCAAGGGTCCAACTGTCAACAGACAGTTGACTTCCTCCCTGCCCTACAGGCGTGGAGGGAGGAAACTGCCCTTGGCCCAGAACACTGAGCCAACATCTTGCTCAGACATGCACTTCCTTTCTGCCATAGGGCGCGGTGACCTATATGCTAACTTCAGTGGCCCTCTGCACATAAACTGCTTTCTTAGCTTATTGCAAGAATTGTACTCTTACACGTAGCTGTTCCCCTAGCTGAGGAAATAGAATAACCATCCTGCTGCTTTCAAGTATGTGTAGTCCTGCTGGAAAAAATAAAATTAGTCAAACTCCTGAAGTTTGTCTCAACACAGACTAAGAATTGTGTGTCGTGTAGGGTTCTTCTCTTTACCTCGTCCTGTTCCTTCTAGGTGACTGACCCTCCATAACAGGCTCAGACACACCAGGTAAAGGGTGTTCCAGGCAGACGTGCCATCCTCTGCGTGTGCTCTGAGAGACAGAGAGAGGAGCTGAAGCGGACATGTGCGGGAGCAGGGGGGAGAGTAGCGTGAGGCGAGGCTGGTGAAGACAGCGGGACCCAGATGAAGGGTCTGGTGGTGAGGCAGACTTGGGGGGACAATCCGATAAAGGATAGCTGTAGCTAGTATGAGGCAGATGTATTGTTGGAAACCAAATGAGGAGGCAGGGAGCTGTTGGGAGGGGATTGCAGTCATCAGGCAGTGGACAGTGTTCCGCTGGACCGGGATGGTGCCAGTAGACTTGGGAAGATATGAACGCACAGAAGGAACATGTTGGAGGTGGACCCAAGCATTCTGGGGATGGTCATATTTGAGGAGGGAGGGACATGACTGCAGGATGACTCTCAGGTGTCTGACTTGAATAACAGGGTAAAGAGAGCTGTCACTTACTAAGAAGGGAGAATCTTTTCAGGGACTTCAAATTTCCTTTCATGGCTTTTAAAGCCCACATTACCCCCATTTTTCTACAACTATACATTCCTATACATTCGATTTCAAAAAAGAAGTTAAGTTCCTGGTTTTTGTTAATAATTATTTTTACATTCTTTCAACCGTATCATCTATTCATCAAATAACTACTTGCAGGCTTGCTGTTTCTAGTGTACCTAGGTGAAGGTTTTAGTGTGTGAACTGGTGAATGAATTCTTTTCACCATAAACCTGTAGACTTGGGCCAACCTCCAGGTTTAAAATAAGGATAGGGCAGGAGGAGAAGCTCAGTGGGCAGAGTGCTTGCCTTGCACGCACAAGTTCCTGAATTTGATTCCCTAGCCGCTACATAAGCTGGGCATGGTGATGCACGCCTGTAATAGAATCACTTGGGAGGCTGAGGCAGGAGGATTGCTGTGAGTTTCAGGCCAGCCGGTGATACCTAGTGAGTTCAGGACCACACTGGACTGCAGAATGAGACCCTGTCTCAAAAATGAAAGAAAGAGTGAGAGAAAGAAAGAAATATTTCTCTGATATAGAAGTCAGCAGAAGTAGGATAGCTCTCAGGACAAAGGCAGTTACTTCATCTCACGGGAAGCTGAGGGATGCAGGCCGGTGGCAGAGTGAGTGTCCAGCATGTGTGAGGCCCTGGGTTTGATCCCCAACACAAAAAACATAAATGAAAAAAGATCTGTAGAGGAAAACACTTACGAAATGTTGCAACACTCTGTTAAAACCTAGTCAGAGATCTGAATTCAGTAACGTGAAAGGAATGACAGAAAAACTTCAAATACTTATTTTTATTCATGAAAAGATATTCTTCTTTTAAATTTTTCCTTAAAAGAATTTTAACCCTTTTAAAGCCATTTGAAGTACATTTCCTGTATAAAATATAGGATATGTGCAATTTCATCCAGATGTGCTTCTTCAAGCATAAAGATGTCAGAAATTTTTTAGGAATTTGTAAGGAATTAACAACTTTTCCCAGTTTTCAACCAGGTAAAGGATATTCCAGGCAGACATGTCATCCTCTTGTGTGTGCTCTGAGAGAGAGAGAGAGAGAGAGAGAGAGAGAGAGAGAGAGAGAAGGAGGAGGAGAAGGAGCTGGAAGGGGTGTGTGATGTGGCGAGCAGCAGGAAGGGGGAGCTGGTGAAGAGAGCAGGACCCAGAGGAGGCACCTGGTGGGGAGATCAGAGTTATGGGTACAATCTGATATGAGGGGTTAAAGGACACATCTGGCTATTAAGAAGCAAATGGGTTGCTGGAGACCAAGGGAAGAGGCAGGAAGAAAAAAAACGGTGCATCTCTCTTAGCAAACCTGTTAGAACTGTTTTGCTGTGCCCTGCGATTCTGTCAGATCAGTTGAGAATTCTGGAAAAGAAAGAAGGCTATGCACTGGTTTTTGACACTATTCATTTGTCCTCTCATCTTCAAAAAAATCAGGAAGACCCCAAGTATTCTTAGTTAAAAATGTAATGATCTACCCAGCTAGGTTAAGCAGAGTTAGTACAGAATTTCCAGGAGGGCCAGGGAACTGAGTATGGCTATTACACAGTCAGGAGAAAGCAGCCAAAGCAACACCTGCCGCACAAGGACTCTTTTAGCAGCATTTTCACTGCTCCTCCTACTGCCAGGTACTCAGATCGCGTGCTGCTGGCATGCGACAGAAGAACCCTGGCAGTGGCTTCCCAAAAAGAATAAATGCCTCCAGCTCCGGAAGACCCCCTTTCCCCGCCCTTGGGCTACCTCCCACGGTTCACTCTTGCCTATCAGTTCTTGCATGGATGCTCCTGTTTGGTACAATCTATAAAGCTTGCCTGTTCCCCCAAGAAGGCTGACTGTGATTCATTCCCACTGGTGCTCAACCAGTGCGTGTTAAGAGTCTAGGGAGCAGAGCTTTTACCTTCTGAGCCTGTACAGAAGCGAGAAGAACATTAGGTGATGCTGGAGGTGATGAGAGCAATAACTTAGACTACCTGCCACAGACAGTTAACAAAATCAGCAAAAGAAATAACCTTCTCAAATCACTGATCTCCTGCTCCCAGAACTAATTCTGCTATAAAGTAACATGTATTTGACTCTTGCTCATACTTATCGAATGTTCTCTCTCTCTCTCTCTCTCTCTCTCTCTCTCTCTCTCTCTCTCTCTCTCTCTCTAGCGCATCCTCTCCCAGACCAGCTCAACATCATTCTGAGCAGGACACACAAGGACTAGGCTTTGAGAACGCTTATTTTCACTGGACCCCAGAGAGTCAGCTCATGTTTTCAGCTGAGAGACTGTGTATTTCCCTCATTTCTGTTAGGTCGCTTCTGATTTAGGTCAAATCCGGGATCAGATTACGTTTCTTATTTTAGAGTTCAATAAGGTAACCTAACGTGACGAATAAGAATATTATTTCCTTTCCATTTTAAGGGATAGTAGTGAGAACAAAGGCGGTTTTAAAAGCACGTCCAGGATCTAAGGTGGCCGAGGAGGTATGAAGGGGTTGCTTCTGAGATCCTAAGGCTGCAGTTGTAGATGCCCTCATTGCATATGGAGAGAGCTAGGTACAGTGATTCACTCCAACTGGAATCTGACCAGGAAAGATCTTGATGGCGAAAACGCCAATTATTCCAAGGTCTCCTCAAGTAGGAGTCTGACATCTCGTTTGACAACTTTACCACATGTCCCAATCCTGCACCGCAAATCGGATCCCCTGAGGTAGATGAGAAGAGAG
Organism: Ctenodactylus gundi; assembly: GCA_004027205.1. Taxonomy (NCBI): domain Eukaryota; kingdom Metazoa; phylum Chordata; class Mammalia; order Rodentia; family Ctenodactylidae; genus Ctenodactylus; species Ctenodactylus gundi. The sequence goes on from PVKB01001646.1 coordinate 260,384, forward strand.
CAGTGATGTCTAATTAACCGCCTCAATGTGGACCAGGAACATGCTCAAGTTTGTATTGGCTCATTTCATGGTGCTGGGAGCGGGCCCACGGCTGGCCGTGGGAATGTTGGATCTAGTTTAGATGGGTGTGATCCAGAACCAAGAACAATAAAGCCAGCGAAGATCTGAGCCCCGGAGATTGAAGACGGAGCGCGCTGGCAGTTCAACTCTGACAGCTTCCTTAGCATTTAGCTGTGCTAAGGCCTGGATGCTGCACCTCCTCCCTCCCTCAGCCAGGTTCCCTAAAGAGCTCAGCAGGCCTGGCGCAAACCGCAATCGCTGCTGGGTTTCATAACCAAGGTGTCCGTGGAGAGGGGATAGGACTGGGCCTCCTGTAAACAGCGGGGCAACTTGTAGTCTTTCCTTGTTTGGGGGAATAGTGAATTCTAGTGATAAGAGATGAAAAACACCTTACAGACGTTCATTAATTTATGGGATTACATCTGAAGAAACTCACTGGAACTTGAAAATATCACTAGTGGAGATGCACTTGCTATACTTGACTGACCAAGCATTCTGCTTAGTCACACGGCACATTCCTCCATAGGACTGTGTTGCTGACAGGACCTTGTGGCTTGTTGCTGCTGCCTGGCATCTCAAGAGAAAACCAGACCTTGTCTCACTGGCCTAAAAAGCCAAAAATTCAGAATGTGAGGTAGATTTCTACTGAATGTATTATTCTCACATTACCATAAAGTTAGACAGCTATAAGTTGGGACTGTACCTATTGCCTTTTTGACTTAAATTATTGATAAACTTGAGAAAACCTGCTTCCGATTAGAAACAAAGAACAGGAGACAATGAGAGAGGAGACCGAAGAAAAGCATCCGTGGCAGACACGATTGTGGCGATTTACGAGGGATATTTGGTTTGTTCTCTTCTTCCTGACAGGAAGTAGTTACTTGGCAGGAAGAATTTAGAAAAACAGACAAACTTCATATTATTATTGGAGAAAGTAAAGATGAAGAAAGGCAATCCTGGGGGCCTGAACAAAATGTTTACTTCATAGTGTCTAAATCCACTGTTTTTTAAATAATAGACTTGATTTTGAAGTTTGTATTTTAAAGAATAGCTTCCAAGGGGTAGAGGAACAGCACAGCAGTTAGAGAGCTTGCCTAGCAAGCGCAAGGCCCTGAGTTTAATTTCCCAGCACCACATAAGCCGGGCATGGTGGCTCATGCCTGTAACCCCAGGATTCAGGAGCCTAAGGCAGGAGGATTGCTCTGAGTTCGAGGCCAGTATGGGCTATATAGTGAGTTCAGAACTAGCTTGGACTACCAAGTGAGACCTGTCTCAAAATAAAGAAAGAAAGAATATCTTCTGTTGAGGCAAAAGTGAAGACTGGCAATTCTAAGATGTTTACCAGAAGCTCTTCGAACTTCTGCCTCACTGTAAACGAAGCAGTGTGTTTTATGCACCATCGGTGACTTTTCCTAAGCCATTCCTGGCTCTAATCAGCACGCCCTTCGGTCTGATTTTAGTGTCTTAGAATCTTGTTCACTACAGAATCATGTTCACTATAGAGTTGAGGTTTACAAGGTACGGTGTTCCCATCCTGTCACCGTTCTAAAACTCGGACAATTTTCCTGTGTCCACATTTTCTGCACCACTCCTAAATTCGCAGTGTCAGAGGTTTAGCGGCAGAAAGAAGCCACATTATCTCAGGCTATCGAAGGTGCATTTTCTCTGTTTTCTGGGTTATTTGGATCCCAAGGAACGGAGGTGCTGTCAGGCTGGCTCAGGTAGGTGAGAGGGTTCATGAGGCCACGGTATTTGTGAAGGGGCTGGCCTCTTCGGCTGAGAGGTTAGAGTGGGGGTAGCCTCGGGGATCCCAGGAACATGGCCGTCTTCTCTTAAGCACATCACCTCTAGTGGCCTTGACCTCTCTCTCACCGTCTCTTTCTTTGGTCTAGGTCTTCACTGCTTGTTGTTTTCTCTCCACTTTCCCTGGGCTGCCTTCCTCCTCATGATGTGACTTTCTGTTGACTTCAACTTGACTCTTCTACATCCATTTGATTTGCGTTCCTACAACCTGCTTCTTCTCAAGTAGAATTCCCAAGAGTAAGAATCTCATTGGCTGAGTGTGTTCCCATGTGGCTTGTCAGGTGAAGAGACTGTACATAGGTCCAATCCCCTGGACAGAGACGGGGTGGAGTTCTTAATAGAACACGTGGCTGCCTGGTCTTTGATGACCAGCAGGGCTTGTAAAGGGTGGGGCACTGGGATTCCGTAATCTATGCTTCCTTTGGGCTGGATCTGTAACAATCCGAGGCCTATTGCTCATGACACTAAGACAAACGAGACGGAGAGCAGTAACTGAAAAGGAAGCAAGTGGTTGGGCATAAATCTTGATTGCCGTATTCTGTGTCCCAGGAGAATTAGTAATAAAAATTCCCTTGCTAACCAGCCTCATCACCTTGCTGGGCTTCACCTGAAGGCCAGAAATGTGCCTTCTTCCTGTTTACCCGATTAAGTTTGAAGTTCAGATCTTTCTATTTTTTCCTCATTGATTGATAACTGCCTTGAGCCAGACTGTGAAATCCTCTGTTGAACAGAGCCGAGGACGGTCTCCTGTTCTTTGTCACGTGGCGTTCTCTTTTACAGCAGCCCAGCTGTTTGCTGCACCAGAAAAATCCAGACTCGGGGAATTCTTGACCTCCAGGAGTCTGCAAAGGCGGGCAGCGTGACGAGAGTTTCCCTTCACTTACACTTTAGTTGTGTCTGACCTGTCTGGGGATTGTACCACAAGGTTAACGAAATGTTGAGGACATCAGTCTTCTCCAGGATCTCCCAGCCCCGACCAGCCCTTCCCCAACTGCTGTAAAGATCTTTAGGCCCGATGCACAAAGTCTCGTGCAGGATGAGGCAATCCAGGAAATCCTGCCCCCCAGGTTCAGCACTGCCCACTCGGGAGAGACAACTGGTATGGGGTGTGTGGTGTGACAGGTCAGGGAGATACTTTAGGCAGGAAAAACCTTTTGTCTGTGCCTACCGCGTGGGCCTCGCTGCCACACTCTCTTCCTGCACTGCTGTGTGCCTGCTGTGTGCCTGCTCGTTGCCACCTGCTCCCGAGTTGCATCTGGATGTACTCCTTTTCCCATGAACGTGCTTGTTTGGATCTCTATGGTATGTCCTCTGAGAAGCCTGACCTACTCTCCTCTCTCCAGGACAGGACTGAGTTCCACTGCTCCCACGGCAGCCAGTGCACACTCCATGCCACGTGGGCCATGGGGGAATGCAAGGGCAGCCCTGATCCACTCCCTGCTGACACTCTCATCACCTGGCACACCAAGAGAGCGCTCAACGAATGCATGTCCTGTGTCGGAGAGGTGGCTTTAAAGCCTGAGTCTTGTTCGTTCTGGATTTGGGGTGATGATGGGTGTTGTGGTGAAACTCTCCTGTGACGTGTTAGTAATAATGACAGCTAATATTTTTAGAACAATTGTGTATATGTCAATGCTCCATTAAGGGCTCCAGGGCATCATGTTTATATCTCAGTCATTTTTTTCTTTTGACTACTGAGGTAGCCACAGGTGACTTTCTCTAGGCTCATCAATGTCTGCGGGTTCAACCAACTGGACCAAAATATTTTAAAAATTGCATCTCTGCCAAACACGCACATACATTTTATTCCCTGTCGTTCTTTAAGCAGTACAATCTGACGCCTATCTCTGTAGGGTCCCCCTTGTACTAGGCATCCTCAGGGGTCTACTCTAGGCTACTCTAAACTACTGCGAATATCAGTACAAGGGGAGTACGCATGCAGGCTGTGTGTACATACATGCCCGTCTTGGGGGTAAAGGACTTGAGCATCTTGGATTTTGGTAACCTTGGGGATCCTAAAACTGATCCCCTGGATAGTGAGGGATAAATGTGTTGTTTTTAAGCCTACTTTATAGACAGGAAATGGAAACGGAGAGAGGTAAAAGTGAATGACCCAGACTGCCCAGAAAGTAAGCGATGCAGGCAGTCAGATCCCTGATTGTCTGGCCATGACCCACACTGGAAAGCTCCCTGCCTGCAGTGACACTGCTGCCATCACGTCTGTGGGTCTTCTCTAGACTGAGTATGTAACTTGCAGGTTTTTGGTTGCCAATCTTTTTGTTTTCTACTGGTAATCTTGATAGTGTTGTTGGCTTCAAAACAAAAAACAACAAAACCAAAACAAAAAACTCCAAACCCTAAACTAGGCTGTTCTGCTGGTGGGGACATGCATTTAAAAGATTGTAGCTGTCAATATAGGTAGATATGAAATCAGTTTTAGCTCCTCTTTTTTGTTGTTGTACTGGTGGTGATATTGCTTTTTAACTTACGAAATTGACAACAAAATGCATATTTTATTCTCAGAGAAACAAATTGGAAATACATCAGGTGAATATGAAAGGTCTCCTGGAAGCCCGAATCTCCGTACTGGGTAATTTTTCCCCCTCAGAAGCAACAGTTGTTAAGAGTTTGGTGTGGATTTTCCAAGTTCTTTGTCCTGTGTATTCACTCACGTATGTATGATCTTAGAATAAACTTCTCTTTTCGTATGAATGACACCCTCTGTTGTTGTTCGATCCTCTCCACCAGGGGACTCCGAGACCTTCCCACGGCTGCACATAGGTCAGCCTTGTGCTGCTTAAGAGCCTTACGTACGTACGGCTCTTTGGCTCGCTTCCTTAGTGGTATAAATTTATTTTTATGTTTTCCTTAGAAGAATCGCCAATTAAAACTTACTTTTCTTTTAAAAATTATTATTATAATTTACTTTAAGAAAAATCTTCCCAATCAGAATGCTCACCCAGCGAGGGGGGGAGTGTTCCCTTCCCCCCACGCCTACAGTTAGCCACTAGCACTTTCTAGTCCATGGAATGCAGGCTACTTTGTTTTGGCAAAATTAGCAGCTCACAATGTCTCTCCCTCTCCGTTCCTCACCGTCCCAGAGGGGCCCAGGCTATTGTGCTCCTGGAAGTAGCTCAGGATGTTGTCACACTCGGCTACCCAGTTGCATAATGGCCTCCCAGTGCTGGTTACCTCCTCACTAGCTCTTCAGTTCAGACACCCTGCACCGGCACAAAGACTTGCTACCTGTGCGGTGGGGCTTGCATGGGGCTCGTGTGAGGGCCCGGAGTATGTCTATGTGGTACGTGCGAAGTGTGTATATAGTCTGTTTTTGTGATGTGTGTTTATGTGAGGTATGTGTGCAAGGTGTGTGGAGTATGATGTGTGATCTATATGTATGTGTCATGTATGTGCATGCTATGTGTGGTGTGATGTGTGATACGGGGAGTATCAGTAGGAGTCTATATGTGGTATTGGGTGCATGTATGGTACAAGGTTGCATGTGGTGTGTGTGATGTATGTGTGTGTGTGAGGTATGGAGTGTATGAATGCATTTTGGTGTGGCATATGGTATATTATTTTGTAATGTGTAAAGATGTGCTGCCATGTGTGGTTTGTATGTATTTGTAATGTGTGCACAATGTGGTGTGGCATGTGTTTGTGGTACATATGCGTGTTGCATGTCATGTGGTATGGATGGTACGTGGTGCAGTATATGCATGGGTTAAGAGATACGTGTGGCATGGTGGTGTGTGTGATGTGGTATAGGGCATGTATGTGACATGAGGTAGATGATTTGCAGACACCAGCGTGCTCTCTGCCTTGGTCACTTGTGAAGGTAGAAGACCCAGTGGGGGAAGGCTTACCTCGGAGTATTGCTCCTAATCCTTGATGTTCCATCTTCCTTTTAAGTTATTTTCTGTAAAGAATGCACAAGAGACTGAGTGAACAAACATGTCCCTTCTGTGCAGAATATTTTGGAAGGATGGTGAAAACCTGAGGAATCTGCAAATAAAGGTTCTCCCTGTGGGGGCTGGAGGAATAGCACGGCACTTAGAATGCTTGCCTGGCAAGCACAAGGCCCTGGGTTCAATTCCGCTGGGTGTGGTGGTACACACCTGTGATCCCAGCACTTGGAAGGCTGAGGCAAGAAGATTGCTGCGAGTCCAAGGCCAGCCTGGGCTACGTAGTGAGTTCAGGACCAGCCTGGGTTACAGAACGAGACCCTGTCTCAAAAATAAAACGAAAACAAAGACAAAGAATCTCTTTCTGGGAAAAACTTAAGGATGTTTTCCTAGGAGCTATCTGTAAGGGAAATACTACTCAATACAAAGCCATGAATAAATTTTACTGGTTAATTTTATAGAAACCCATTGCTTGGACATGTGCCTCTTTGCTACCTTCTGTGACCCACTGGCTGCCTGTTTTCTGTTATCAAAAAGACCCATGCCATTGTTGTAACCAGAACAATGCTGACTTCACTCCTTAATTGGGTTTAAAGATACAAATTTATCTTCCATTAACAAACCTGAGTTTTCCACTGTGAGTTTTGAGTTTTTCTTGTCACTGGTTTACAGCGTGACATGTCTATCATTAGCAACTAATAGATTGAGCCTGGTCAGAGCCCATGTCTGCTGCCTTTACCTAAAGATGGCTCCCATCCTGGGCCCTTAGGGTACAACTCCATGGTAGGGTCTGTTCCGATATCAGAATGGCCAGCTCTTCCACGAAAACCCATTGAGCAGCGCACTTTGGGCTCACAAAAGTTTTCAACCTCTCATTGTCCTTCTATCTTTCCTTTCTCCTTTTTTCTTTCCTTTCCTCCTTGTTCAGTACACCATTTCCTTCCCCTTAGAATTTAAGTATTTACATTTTATATATTGCTATCTTTCCATTCCTTAAAAATATTTTTGTATGATATAAATAACTCACTTAATTGTTTAAAAATTATAAAATTATGAAATGTAGAAAGTGAAAATGCCCTGTATTTGTTTCAGAGATGATTTCGTTTTTTGTGGATTTTTATCTGTTTTATTTTCTTTTCTCTCAGACAATGATATTTGAAAATAGCACGTAAATAAAGATTACATCTTCTACATGATTACAAAAGTAAAAACAGCATGTGAGCTGGTTTTCAATGACTTTCCAGTAAGTACAAAAATGCCTAAGCCAGGCCCTCTGGTGCAGGCCACTAATTACAGTAGTTTGAGAGGCTGAGGCAAGAGGATTACAAATTAGAGCCCAGCCTGGGCAACTTAGCAGCTTAGTAACATCCTGTCTCAAAGTCAAAAATAAAAGTGGGCTGTGGATATAGCTCAGTGTGCAGACCCGGGCTCCATTCCTAGTACCCGCCACACACACACACACACACACACACACACACACACACACACACACGGAAAAAGGGGGGAAGCATAGGTTTCACGTGTTATATGTTGAGGGACTCAAAAGCCTTCATTCTGTTTCCCTTTGAGGTTGGTAACGGTGTCTAAGAGTAGATACAAGAAATCAGATGAGGATGAAAACACATAATCAGCTTTAGTACCCAGCATGAACCCCTCATGTCTCCAAAATGTCCATTTTTAAATTTTTTCCCACATTTTATTGATATGTATACATGCAAAATTCAAGGTTTACAATGGAGTTGAGCATTTTGTGCACATACGTATCTTGTCAAGGTGACAAGGGCTTTCCCACTCTCCTTTTGTCCCTCCCCCTACCACCACTCCCTCCTTCATCCCTCACCCTACCCCCCTCTTTCACTTTGTCTTTCGTCTTAAGTTCCATAGGAGTTGTGATCTGGGTCTCTCATATCAGAGAGACCATTCGATGTTTCACCTTCTGCTTCTGACTCACTTCACTAAGCATGATGTTCTCTAGTTTCTTCCATTTGCCTGCAAAAGCCTCCACGCTGTTGGACTTTATAGATGCATAGTATTCCATTGTGTATAAATACCACAATTTGTGTATCCACTGATCTGTCGATGGGTATTTTGGTGTCTTCCATATTTTTGCTATTGTTAGTTGTGCTGCTATGAACATGGGTACACATATATCTCTGTTATATGTTGTTTTGGTCTCTTTTGGATATATTCCCAGGAGGGGTGTCACTGGATCGAAGGGGATATTTATTTCTAGTCTTTTAAGAGCTCTCCATACTGTTTTCCAAAGTGGTTGTACGAATTTACATTCCCACTAGCAGTGCAGGAGGGTTCCCTTCTCCCCTGATTATTATTTGACTTGTTGATGTAGGCCATTCTCTCTGGGGTGAGATGGTATCTTGGCAGAGTTGTTTTGATTTGCATTTCTCTTATGGCTAGAGATGTTGAACATCTTTTCCTGTATCTGTTGGCCTTTTGCATTTCTTCATGAGTGACCTGTCTCTTCATTTCATTTGCCCACTCTTCAGTAGGATCCTTTATTTTGGCAGGCTTACTTTTCTTTAGCTCCCTGTATATTCTAGTTATAAGCTTCTTATCTGAGATGTTGGTGGTAAATATTTTTTCCCAGTCTGTTGGATCTCTTTTTACAATGTTGATAGTTTCCTTTGTTGTGCAGAAACTTTTTAGTTTGACAAGATCCCATTTGTTAATAATGGGGATAATTTCTTTTGCTCTTTGTGACCTGTCAAGAAAGTCTTTGCCTGCCCCTATATTTTTTAGAAATTTGCCTACTTTGTCTTCTAGAAGGTTTAGTGTTTCATTTTTAATGTTTAAGTCTTTGATCCACTTTGATTTGATTTTGGTGCATGGTGATAGGTGTGTGACTAGATTCATTCTTCTGCATGTGGATGTCCAGTTTTCCGAGCACCATTTGCTGAACAGGCTGTCCTTTTTCCATTGTATGCATTTGACCCCTTTGTCAAAGATTAAGTAATTGAGGGTATTTGGGTTTGTCTCTGCATCTTCAGTTCTGTTTCACTGGTCTATCTGTCTATTTTTGTGCCAGTACCAAATTGTTTTTACAACTATGACTTTGTTGTATAGCCTGATGTCTGGAACTGTGATGCCTCCTGCTTCGCTCTTATCGTTCAGGATTGCTTTGGCTATTCTTGGTCTCTTTTGGTTCCGTATGAATTTAAGAATTGTTGTTTCAAATTCTTTGAAGAAACTTTCAGGTATTTTGATAGGAATTGCATGAATCTGTATATCAGTTTCAGTAGTATAGTCATTTTGACCATATTTATTTTGCCTATCCAAGAGCAGGGGTTACCTTTCCATTTTCTAGTGTCTCCTATAATTTCTTTCTTCAATGTAATGTAGTTTATATAGGTCCTTCACTTCCTTGGTTAGGTATATGCCTAGATATCTAATTTTTTGCTGAGCTATTGAGAATGGAATTGTTTTTCTGAGTTCTTGCTCAATAAGTTCATTGTTAGTGTAGAGAAAAGCTATTGATTTTTTAGTGTTAATTTTGTAGCCTGTGACTTGGCTAATTTTTTTTTTAATTATTTCTAGGAGTTTAGTAGTGGAGTTCAAAATGTCCATTTTGAGGGACAAGATCTATGTATGGGACAAATTCTGCCTAGCTTCCTGCACGGAGCATCTCTTGCTCCCACATGCAGGGAGACCTCGGGATCTCTGGCATCCCAAAGCCTGGTGCTGCATATGGTTTATCAGCTGAGTCAGAAACAACTGACAACCAGGAGCCGAGACCAGTCACCGCATCCTGCAGCCTGGCGAGGGGGCCGAGCGGGTTGCTCTTTCCTCCCAGAATGCCTGCATGTTTTGAGGGTGGAGTGAATGTTTGTGCTTTCATGAGGCCATGCGAGAGGAATGCGAGCATTAGCAGAGAGCCCTGTGTGTTAAAATGATAATTGCTAGAATGCTCTGCAGCCTTCCATGTTTGCTCTTCTACTGTCCCACAAAAGGCCAAGAAAGGGGACAGTGTTTGGCCCTGTGGGTTTGGGCTCCAGGCCCGTCCAGATGAGATAATTTTGCTGTCATTTTGCTTATAATTTTCAATAGTGACTTAGATTTCTCCTTGGCCACCAAATATTTCAAAGCAACTGGTTTTTACGGCATCCAAGAGCTGACCATAAGCCCCACAGGTTGTCCAGACTGATGACACGGGGAGCGTGTGAATAAAATAATAAATTAGTGTACAAATACGCATAATTTATTTGAATCAATATGCATGCCCGATTAGACCATGGGCCATTTCAGATGTTTTAAAGCCAGGCCTGGCTGGCCCCTGCAGACACCCCCTGCAGTAATTTCCTCAGGAAGTGAGCTCACCTCCCCTCATGGAAAAGCGTTAGAAAATGCTTGTGTTCCCTTTAGTGCTAACTCCAGAGGGTTGAGATCAACTGGAATTTTGCAGTTGCTCTTTGGAACTCACAAGGGGATCCTGGGTCACAAACCAGCCTCCCTGTGCCTTTGCGCTTGCTCCTTGCCCTGAAATGAAGCGAAGTGCATGGATTTTCCAAAGCCTTCCACAGTGGAGAAGGATAAGGAAGCCCGTGGGAGCCTCGTCACTTCTCCCGCTTTTTCTTGGCCTTGCAAATGGCCAACGCGGTGGCTGTAGGAAGACATTTGGTTGATTTAACATTAGCATGTCTTAGCTGTAGTAATCTGAAGGTGTTAGCTGCCCTCACCATCGATCATGCTGAGCGGCATCCCGACCTAACGGTCAGGTGTGAAGTTTCTCCAGTGGGACCAATGACCCAGTTAGAATTCTGCTTTTACCCCTTACCACCTGGGAGGACTTGGGCTGCTTTCTTAACCTCTCTGTGCCTTGGACTCTTCTGCCTGTGAACTTCCTTGTCGTGAGCTGGGAAGCACTCAGTAGAAGGCCCAGCTCATCAAAGAACACAGAGCAGAATGACCAGAGACCCTAAGCCTTTGCATGGGCGTTTTGTGCAAGGTCACTTTGGGAGGAGAAGGAGAGGACATTGTTTTCAGAGGCGTTTGCTTCAGAAGTTTGATAAAGGCTGTTTGACTCCTTTAGGCACTGGCTGCCCCCGAGCCCCAGTGCAGTTGTTCCGTGATATCCATGCAGGATTGATCTAGGATCCCAGATCTTCCCATGGGCTTCCTTATTCCTCCCGTCAGTGTGCGAATTCCTAGGTACCTGCGGGTGCTCGAGCCAATTATAGAAATTGGTGGAATAATTTCATAGGACCTATACACATCCCTCTGTGTGTTCTTAATAATTCTTTGATTACCTAGGATACAAATTCAGTGTGAATGCCATGTGAATAATTGGCAGTCAGATTGTACCTGCTCAACACAGACACATTTTTTAATTCTTATGTTTTCTGTCTGGTTGAATCCATGGTCAGAACTCTGTTACTATGGAGAGCCCACTTCCCTAAGCACTTCTGAACATCATGGGCAAGCTCGCCTTGTTCGACACGTCAGGGCCTCTGGCCTTGGCCTGGCACCAAGATACTCAGGCTTTGATTCTACCCCCTTTGAAAGTCATCCCCACAGTCTATGCCTTCACCCTCTTCAGTCACACGATACCAAGAGTCTCAAATACTGTGGTGCACATCACACTGGCATCTTTCTCCTTTTCTTTCTTTTTTTATTGTTTAAGTACAAGTGATTAAATCTAGGGCCTTCTCGCCAAGCTTTAAAATCTTTTAGCAAAATAAAAATATCCCAACCCTTTTGTTTTTTAAGTTTTTGTTTTGAAATAGTTTTGACGAGTTGGCCACGTTGCTGAGGCTGGGCTCAAACTTGCGACCCTCCTGCCGCTGCCCTCCAGAGTGCCGGGATTATAGGCCTCTGCTACCAGGTCTGGCGACAGGCACCTTCCTTGCATCGTCTGACCTGCTGCCAGCTGGCCTTGCCCACTGGCTCTTCTCCTTCCTGCTTTTAGTCCTTCCCCTCCCACCACTACTGGGGAGGAAAAAAAAAAACAAACCAAAAACAAAAAAACCTTTTTCCTTGAAAGCTCAGGCTTCTAGACATTAGTGACATCTTGGACTGGGTAATCCTTTGTTGCGTCTTGGGGGCTATCCTGTGCATGGTAGGGTATTTGGCAGCATGCCTGGCCTTTGCCCACTAGATGCTAGAAGCATGCTTAGTCCCAGCTAAGACAGCCATAAACGCCTGAGATACTGCAAATGTCCCTAGGGAAAGGGGAGAAAGTCCCACCTAGTTGAGAACCACTGCCCTGAAGAAACACAAGCTGCTTTTTTGTTTCACTGAAGCACGAAGGTTGGCGAGTGCATGTATGTGTATGTGTGATGAGAAGGCACCACACAGATAGCGGTAGAATACAGTTGAAAGCCTGATCATTGAAGCCTCTCTTGTTCTAGGGAGGACTAAAGGTCCCTCCTCTTCTCTCCTTCCAGCTAAGTTTGTGTTCAAGGAAGAGGCATTCTGAAGTCCAGGTCAATGGGGAGTCCTCAAGATCGAGGGAATTGTGACCACTGCGGAGGGATGGAGTTTTGAGTTGCAACTTTAGAAAGATGAAAGACTCCTTTTTGTTGTTGCTCTCTCTCTCTCTTTCTCTTTCCTTCTTCCTTTTTTTTTTCTTCCCACTATAGTTGATGAGGCCAGACTCTAGAGAAAGCTTTGCCTCTGGAAAGCCAATGGGCTATGGCAGGACTCAGGGCAGAGGTGGCACCATGTGGCCGTGCAGGCAAACCGTGTGCTCAGTCTGAGAAGAGAATACCCCTTCTCTGTCCTCTCTACTCACTTCATCCTACCAACTGTAGCTGGTTCTAGTTACAACACCAAGACCAAGGTGCTAATGAGCATATTTCACCTACAAGAGGTGCCATAAACGGGTAAGATGGTCACCCCGTTAGATCCTGTCACCGGAGGACTGGGATAGGAGAGGTACAGCAGAGAAAGCTGTCAACAAGGTGTTGGCAGCAAAAAACACACGCAGGAGAACAGAGGGGATAGAGAGTAACAAGCAGAAGCAAGTCATGGTCTGAACATACTGCATGGAAAATTCTAGAAGGAGTAAGTTTAAATTGCGTGTCATTCTGGGGAGCGTGATGAGGTCTTTCACTGTCCTGTTCTATCCCTTTGAGTACGTGAAGAAGCCCTGTGTCCTGCACATTCGTGCTGAACATGCTGCCTACTGATTAGTCACTATCTACCAGACAGGCTGTCGTAGTGCTTGTATACTGAGGTTTGCTAAAATCTGTGGTTTGCGGCATCCACAGAGCCTTGGAATGTAACCTTGTCAGTAAGGGGGTTGCTGTACCCGATGAGAGTGTTCGCTTTGACTGCTACAGCTGCTAAGTTGATGACTGGCAAGAAATTACATTGAAATACTCTGAGGTTTGGTGAGATAGGTTTCGGTCTTCCTAACTTTCACATTTATTCTCACCATAAATTCCCATCACAGGAAGCAATTTGATTATGTGTGAAAGACCTAACTCGGGGCTTCTCCAACTGGAATCTATAGATCTCTGGATCCACAGACAGATTTCCTGTAGCTTCTCAGTTTTCTTAGAATAACCTTGGCTTTTAGGTAAGTTAAAATGATTAATAGGACTGTATTAGGGATTATTTATAATTATACAGTCCAACACTGTGGCCACTGGTCACATGTAGCTAGTAAGCACTTGAAGTGTGACTAACACACATTAAAGTGAATTGTGCTTTGTGTCACACACACACTGAATTTTGAAGATGCAATAAAAAACTGTGTGTGCGTGTGTGTGTATTTTGCTGGTAATTTTTTTAATACTCATTACTTGTTAAAATATATTTTGGGTATATTGGATTGGAAATTTACTTGTTGTTGGATTTCTAAAATTAGTTTTATCTATCCTTTTTTGCCTTGTTTTGGTGGTACTGGGTATTGAACCCAGGGCCTTTGTGCTTTCCAGCCCCCTTTCCCATATTTATATTTTGAGACAGGCTCTCCATAACATGCTAAGTTGTCTAGACTAGACTCAAACTTGAGATCCTTCTGCCTCAGCCTCCCAAAGTACTGGGAATACAGGTGTGTGCCATCATACCTAGCTCTATTTTTATTTTTGTAATGTGTTCACTAGAAAAACATGTCCAGCGTTATTGAGAGGTAATTGATAAATACTGTATGCAGTTAAGCATTTAAAGTATACATGTATGACATGATTTGCTGCTAAAAATTAATACTGAATGTGTGGCTCATATTATCTTTTTATTTTTTTTTTCAGCTGTTGGGGATTGATCCCATGGCCTTGCATGTTCTACATAGTCACTCTATTGCAAAGCTATACTCCTAGCCCCTTACATTCTATTTCTATTAGACAGAATTGGTATAAATCCCTGTCCCATGTCACTGTAACTCAATACCTGATGTATTGAAAAGTTTAGTTTCAGCTCACAGTTTCAAAGGATCACAGTCAATCCATGGGTGGCCAGGAACAGTGGAAGCACATGCTGGAGGCAGAGGTTGAGGCAGTTCCTCACAGCATTGCAAACAGAAAACCCAGTCAAGTCAGGTCCCCAAAGGAAGGAAGGAAGGAAGAAAGGAAGCAGCATATTTCCTTCCAGGTCCCATTCCAGTGATCACCCCTTCTGGGTCCAGTCTCGGTGTCCTACCTCTTCTGGGTTTAAGCCCCCACCACACACCTGTAATCTATAATCTAATCCACACCCCTGGAATTTGTCTACAACACACCTGTTTTCCACCATACACCCATAATCCTCCCCTCCAGACCAGACCCCATCTCCTAACAGTACATGGTTCCACAGATAACCCATAACATCCAAATGCATGAGGCTTTTGGGAGACATTCCAGATCCAAAACACAATAATCCCCTATTTTTGAAGGAGACTACTTGCCCCTTAGTGGGCAAAACTTAGTCCTTGGGGGGAGGTAGTGAAAAAATGGAAAACGGTACATGTATCTATCTATCTATATCTCACAGATATACATATGACAGCATACAAAATATTTGTGGTATTGAAATTTCTTAGAGGCTGGTGTGGTGGTACTTGTCCTACTTAGTGAGACCCTGTTTCAAACAATACAAAAATAAGCAAAAAAAAATAAATTATAGGGGCAAAGATTAGAAACAAAAAATGTAAAAAATAAAAAACTTTTCTTTGAGTGGATAATACAAAATTAAGAGACACTGATGTAGCTGTTCATCACACAGCCCAACTGCCACTCCATACGTGTTCCCCTGTGCCTGCATGGGTGTTTAGGGTCAATTTGATGCCAAGAAGAAATATTGCAGTTCCCTTAATCAATGGGGGAAAGAACTAAGTAGATGATGAGGTTGTGTCAAATAAAGGGGAAGTGACACCAAGGTGCCCCTGGGAAAGGAAGGTTTCAAATGCGCTCGAGGGGGAGAGTGGGAGAACGTGGCAATGCCGCGCTGGGAGCCACATTCCCACTAACAGCAGGAAACAGCAGAATCCGTCTTCCACAGCACGCAGCTGAGTGTCGTCATCTTAAATTCTATTGTTGTGTGCAGTTTTGTTTACGTGTAACGTGTACATTTGGGTTCGACTCCACTCGCACAACTTCTACTTACATTTGTTGGGATTTGTGGTGTTGGTAAATCACACGTCTCTTCCTGCCCTGAGTTCAGAGCCACCGGCAGAAATGGGAGGGCAGCAGGTGGGGACCGATGTGAGCACTGTAACTACTTAGAGGGAGATCAGAGGTCATGGCTGCGGTGTGCACTGGGGTGCTGTGTCACCCCAGAATTAAACTTGGCCACGTGGCAGCGCCGCTTTAGGTGTGCCTGGCGGACAGCCCACGGCACACAGGGTCTGGGCAGGCAGAGAGTGGAAGAACTGTGCACGCCTGCTTCCTCTTCTCTGACCAAGCAATCAGATGCATCCTTCTCCTCCCTCGGGGACGATGGGGCAGCCAGGGCGCTCTAGGTGGAAGCTAATGGGTGCTGATCCAAATGGATCATGGGAAAGGGGGAATAAGTGCTTCCCCCATCCACCCCTGATTTTATGCTTGGACTTAGTTGTGGAATTTAATGGAAGTAATTTAGGCTGACATTTAGGTTTGTAAGACGTTTTAAAACATTTATTCTGAGCCACTGCCTACCACAGGAAGCATTTTTTTTTTTTTTTTTTTTTGCCAACCTCCCAGCAACGTGAGCAGCAGTTGGCAGACTTCCCCGTGGCTACCGCCTGACTAGCTGGCCCAGCTGGGCAGGTTCTTGTGCCCCGTAGCTGGGGTTTTTCTCTTGCAATCCCCTTCAAGAAGTCAACTGCGGGATGGTGGGGGAAGAGCACATGGGTTTGGGAGTTGACACCTCCCATTCAAACCTGGGCATGGCCACTTTCAAGCTGTGTGGCTTTAGAGAAGAATCCTCATCACTCTGTTCTTCACTTCTCTCATCTGGAAAGTGAGACGATGTCTTCCCCCCTGAGTGATGTGAGTGAAAGAAGACGAAGTCTGCAAGATCAATAGCTGTTCAAAAGTGTCCTTCTCCTCTTGTCTGAATTTTGGGTCTTTTGTATTCTTGCGTGTACTTGGTTTTAAACTCCTTTAATGCTCACTTGCTTTACACAGTTGAAAACTTAAATGGGAGAGATATATATTAGGTAAGCTGAGGTTGAGGCTTGTGCAATTTCAAAGTGTAACTTTAAAGACACTTAAAATAATGACTCACAAACACACATTTAAGGAGTCATAATCAGAGGGTTATAGGATGTGTCGATGGGACCCAAATGGTGAGGAAGCTGGTATGAGGGAAAAACTGGTCTATATTGTCAGTCATAGAAAAAGTACTGAAATATCACTAAAGTTGCCCCACTGGACAACAAAGTTCTAGTCCTTGAGTTGTCTCTTCTCCCGGATAGAAATAATTTGCTTTTATATAGGACACAAACAATTTTTCAACTTCCGCAATTTAAAATTTTACTTTACAGAGTCAAGACCTTAAATGGTGATACATGGTAAGTTGAACAAAGCTCACAAATGCAGAAAATCAGGTGACCTTGTAGATGGGCTCTTAAACAATGATCTCATACAACGTTGAAAGAGAAGGAGTTACATTTTTAAGTCCAAGCTGTGGATTAATTGGGGCAATCCACCTTTTATCACTTTGACAAAATAGCTGAGGTAATCGATATTAAGGTAAAAAGATTTAAGGCTCACAGATTTGGTCCAGGGTCACTTCACCCTTTTGCTCTGAGCTTGTGGCATCACAGTTCATCATGACAGGAGTGGGAGGTTGAGGAGATCTATTCACCTCTTGGCAATCAGGAAGAAGAAAGAGAGGCAGAAAGGGGATTTGTTTCAATATGCCCTGCAAAGAGCTAAAGGCCTCCTGCTGGGTCCCACCTACTAAAGTTCCCACCCCTTCCCAACAGTGCCAACCTGAGGAACAATCCTTCAGCACATGGGCTTTGGGGGACATTCTAGGTTGAAACTGTAACAATGATTTTTAAAAAATCTAACAAACAATAATAGCAAAAATCTAATAGTAAACAATGGCATCAAGACTACTGCATTCTGGGTAGGATTTAGTCTGACTTTCTCAGTCAGAAATTATAGTTACACTGACTGATAGTCCTTTAAAGAGAGGAAGAACTCAATTGCCATTTATACTAAATTTCCCTAGTATGTTTGGAGGTCTTAGCATAATTTCTTTTTTCTCTTATAGATTGTTTTTTACTTTCCTGAAAGTATCGTTGGATAGTAACAGAAGATTCAATGTCATACACCACATGTGACAGTGATGCATTAGGACAATTTCTAACCATGACAATCTCTCTGGTCCAGGATCATGTCTTGAACCACATTTGAACCTTTGGGTAGTGAACCCAGCTGTTGGCTGGCAAACTGTAACTTCCTGCTTTTTAGAAAAAGAAATGCTCAAGAGAGGCGCCTTGGACTTCAAATGGCTATTACAAAACAACATTTTGATGAGTTAAGTGTAAATGAATCAGAAGCATATGGATTTAATTAGCCTCCAAACACAGGCATTTCAAAATGCAGGGAAGGGAAAAAGCATGCTTGTGTCAAAACACATCTTGAGGTTTTTCTGCAAAATTCAAAATGATGGAAAAACAGATGGAGCCATCTGCCAAGCATTCAGGTTGTACCCTCCCCGTAAGCTATCTTATCAAGAAACACAGAGCTGTGGGAAATTTCTCCCACAGAAATCAACAACATCTCAGCGTCCTGTCTGCCAGCCCGTTTGTGGCCTATATTTAATTAAACCAGGCCTACGCATGGTTGGAGAGAACGCAACTTCCATGTTTTTGAAGATGGTCCAGGGTGCAATCCACATGGGACCACGTGTGTGGTCTTTTACAGTTGAAAACCCCCATATTATTCTTCTCATGCCCTATAAGTTTTTCCATGTTACCCCTCAAGCTGGCAGCGGAAACATCCAAGGGCTGAGCACAAGTGGCCTGTTCTTGGTAGCTAAGTGTTGTCAGGCAGAGAGGCAAGGGATATACACAACTTTTCACTTAACTGTTGCACTGTTCTTTCTCTCCAATGAGAAAGGTGTTAAAAGTTCAGGGGTCAAAGCTGCCTTCCATTTGAATGAAAGGAGTGGCCTGGTGGGCTGTAGTAGGACATGCTTTGAGAAGAAACAAACAGAATGTATTCATTTGATGCCAGAATGGAAACATGGGGAATTCTTTTCATAGCTTGCAAGACTGCATGTATTTGGTCTAAGTTTGTTTTTTATGCATTGACCTTGTCCAGATTTACTGTGGAATGGCGAAATAATAGCATGCATTTGCTGAATAAGAGTCTACAAGGTGCTTTTATATTTGTCAGTCTTTAATCTTCATGATAATCTTTTGAAGGAGTAGAATCATCCCCATTTTATAGAAGAGTAAATCGGCCTTATTAAGGCTCAGAAATTCTGCCCAAGGTTTCTCAGTGAAGAAGAGATAGGCTTGGATAAGAAGGCAGATCTTTAATTCTGTGACTACAAAACTGTTCACTATTCCATAGAATATAGCAATCGTAAGTTTCATTTAGGTTTAGATAACAGACACTCATTCACTGGCCAAATATGACCTCCCACAGAGAAAATAAAACATGGCCCGAGTCTTCTGAATTCCTATTTTGCCCTTTCTCAGGCATCCTGGTTGATGTCTCTTACCTGGAATTACTTATTAATAGCAGCCCTTTCATTCTATAAAGTGTCCCAGATCAGATGACAAATTATCTGGATACTTTCCTCTGAACATAGGCTAAAAGGGTCAGGTTTTGATGGCTTTATTTGGGTAAGTCATTAAACCTTTCTATCCAGATGTTTTCCAAGAGGTTTTTATTTTTGATTCAAAGTTTTCAGGTATTGAAGAGGAATGGCTGGTTGTGCTTCTAAAGTTTTCAGATCTTCTGACATAAATACCTAGTGTAGACTCTAGCATTGATTCGTTTCCCATGTCATTCTTTGCCTTAGTTCTGACCAAAAATCTTGCAAATTATGTCTTACTCTAAGTGCAGTATAGTTTTCTCATCTATCGTGGAGGGGGGAAGCAGTAGAAACTGCAACAACCAATTTTCCAAGCAGCGAAGCTGACTGTGGGTGCTTCCCCACCTTCCTTAGTCCATCCTTCTCCCTCTCTCAGGCTCTGTGTCTTCTCTGTGCTCATGATGACAGTGCCCCTAAACCACAGGCTGGATTCCTTCAGTCTGTCCCCCTGGCCCTCAGCAAATCTCTCCTACATGCTAAAGGGATTCAAAATTCAAATTTACCCTTTTTTCTTTTTTTGGTCTTCCAAGGACCTGTGGGAAAGCTACCAAATGCCCTCATCTCCTGACACCTCCTAAGTCTTGCTCAAGAAGATGTTTTGGTGTAGAGGCATTCCGTATGCTCTTGAATCATACAGCCCACAGTAGGGCCAAATTTCTCTTGGCGACAGTCAGCAAGAGAGGAAGTGGAGGAAAGGAGAAGGTGGAAACCTTTGCCTGCTGAGGGGCTGCCTCTATGCCTTGATGGGAACCTATGGATTGCTTACTTTCATTCAGTTTCCTTTGCTTACTAGGTTACTAATTCCTCAGTCTAGGTATTGTGTTTTGGATCTGGAAGGTCCTCTGAAAGTCTCATGTATTTGGATGTTATGGATTAGCTGTGGAATCACATGCTTTTAGAAGATGAGGGCCTGGTCTGAAGCATGTGCATGTGGTGGATTATAGGTGTGTGGTAGAGGACAGGTGTATAGTAGATTATAGATGGCAGGCATGTGGTGAATTAGGGGCTTACACGTGGAAAGGATGGAATACTGAGGCTGGACCCAGAAGGGGCAGTTCACTGGCACAGGACCTGAAGGGTAACTGCTACCTCTTCCTTCCCTTCTGGGACTTGGCTTTCTGTTTGCAATGCTGAGAGGAGCTGCCTCCAACTCCACCTCTGCCATGTGCTTCCACTGTTGCTGCCTGCCCATGAATGGACTGTGACCTTCTGAAAATGAGCTAAAATAGACTTTTCTTCCCCTAATATGTGTGTGTTGGGTGCTCTGTCACAGTAATACAAAAGCAACTAAGACACTAGGATAGGAATCTGGTTTATCCAGATTTCCTTTCCAAGTCAGGCCACGTACCGTGTGGGGTAGACAGATGGTCCAACCAGCTATGAGTGGGTGAGAAGGTTTCATTACATATTGCAAAAACCTTATTATACCTCTTGGAAGGGCTGTGATGATTTGGATCTTAAATGCCCTCAACTGTCCATGTACAAGTGTTTAGTCACTGGGCTGTGGTCCTTTGGGAGTTGGTGAAACCTTTAGGAAGTAAAGCCCAGCTGGAAGAAGTCAGGTCATTGAGGAGTCTGTCCTTGGACAAGGTACTGGGGCCTTACCCTTGTCATCTCACATCTTCTGCTGCACAGTCGTGCCGTGGTGTCCTAGGCTGTCACAGGCCAAGTAAGCAATCACGAAGCCATGGACTGGAACCTCTGAAGCTATGAGCCAAAATCAAACTTTTCTCGTTCTAAGTTGACATTCTCAATTGTTTTGTCAAGTGAAGAAAACCTGACAAAGATGAAGGCCACATGTGCAGCAGCAGTCTGTAGAGGGCAGGTGGTCTATACTTGGCTTTAATAGTGGAGGTCATGACTGGATTCTAGGCTGAAGTTCCAGCACTGTGCAGAAGCCTCTCAAACTTTGGTAGTCAATTTCTTTATCTATAATCAATCTTAGTGCCTTTTGTTTGTTTGTTTGTTTGTTTGTTTGGGAGGACCAAATAAGGAGCACTCAGCACTCTACCTGACATATGAGTGCTTAATGGTGGTGATACAACATTTCTACTTAAATGCTGATATCCTCTACCGTATTTATATGTATATACATATATATGTTTTTGAGACAGGGCCTCGCTCTGTAGCCCAGGCTAGTCCTGAACTCACTATGGAGCTCAGGCTAACCTTGGGACTCACAGCAGTCCTCCTGCCTCAGCCTCCCGAGTGCTGGGATTACAGGCGTGCGCCACCACGCCCAGCTTATGTGGTGCTGGGGAACTGAACTCAGGTACTTAGTACTTACCTAAGTGCTGGCTAGGCAAGTGCTTTAGCCCCTGAGCTATTCCCCCAGGCTCCCTCCGCCATATTTGATACTTAACTCACAATGTAGAGGGCCAGATCCTTTCATACAGAGGGTGGAGAAGTTGCGGTGTACAGCTCATCTCTATTTCCTCATTCTGTCAGCCCCAGCTGATTTCCAGCCACCACCTCTCACAGCTCTTTGCCCAAGGGTTTTGTTTGTCCACTACAGTGAGCTCTATTTAAGGTCGCAACGCAAGGCTACACTTCTCCCTCCAACTGCACTCAACTATGCTTCCTTGCCTTTCAGGTGGAATGTGCCTGTTGCTATGTTCCACGCCATCTTCCAGAGGTCCCTGGAGGGACCAGGCTCCAGGTGCTCTCAGTGGTAACTTGCTCGATGGCATATCCTTAGTGGGTTGTCCATCATCTCTCTCACCTCCCTACTCCTCTGCTGGTATTTTCCATACTCGGGTTGCCTCCTGAGTAAATGACTGTCACTTGCATTCTAATCTTCGGATCTACTTCTAGGGAACCTAAACAAAGAGAAAAAGAAAAACTTCTTGGTCTATGACAAGAAGGTTTTGACTCCTAGTAATTCTTCTGGCTCCCAGATCTTGTGAGGATGATTCTTGGAATGTCTGGGCTTTGTTATTGTATCTCATGGTCCTCAGAACAGCTTCTTGGACTGTTCAACCCCACCCCTCCATGCACTCTTGCCATTAATGCAGTTGTTTGGGACTTCCTATACACCCTATCCCCATCCCTATATGTATTCTTAGGAGTTGGCTTGTGACTCTTCAAATTTGACTTACAGAAGGGGGAGATAAACCAGCCAAGGGCCTTGGGATTTCTGAAGCTGCTGACAGCTCAAAATTTATTGCATCTTTCTCCCACCTAAAAGTTTATGTGAATCTTGCATGTTTGCACAAGAAATATACTCTAAAGAAAGAGCTTATCCTAATGTGTATTTCCATGTCCCCAACTGCTTGCCAGCAGGTAAAATTACCACCTCATTAAGATGGTCCATGCTTATCCTTGGAGTTCAGGATTTCCTGCTAGTTCCCCAGGCATCTTAGTTAAAACATGGGTCACCAGATATGATGGCTGCTTTTGTATATTAACTTGGCTGGGCTAAGGATGCCCAGAGGACAGTAGTGAGTGACAGGATTTCTTGACATCTTGACTGACAGCAACACTGAGATAATATACAATGGGGAAAGAATTTTGTTTGCTTGTTTGTTTTAAATAAATAAAACATTATTTCTGGGTATACATGTAAGGAATTTTTAGGAAGAAATTTGCATATGAATTGGCAGGCTAAGTAGAGATCTGCTGTCACCAGGGTCAGTGATAGCATCCAGTTTGATGAGGCCCAGATAGAGCTCTTCCTCTCTCATAGTGAGAGCAATCATTTTCCCCTGCCCTTAGACATTGGAGCTCCTGGTTTCCTGGTGTTCAAACTCCTGGATTTATACCAGTTCCCCTCTTCCACAAAGGCCTTTAGATTGGGTTTGAATTACAATGCTGACTTTCCTGGATCTCCAGCTTGCACATGACATACCTTGGGATTTCTTCATTGTAATCAAATGAATCAGTTTCTATTTAAAATGTCTTCTTAACTGTTCCTCTGTCTACAAATCTTATTAGTTCTACTGTTCAGGAAAGCCCTGACTAACACACCAGGTCACCTTGGGTCTAGGTCTTTCCTGGACTCCTTACTGCTGAAGGGAAGCTAGACAGGACCTCATGTTGGGATATCTCCAGTTCCAGAAATTGATATTTCAATTCTAATTTGGCCATGCCGGATAAGGGCTGAGCCTGAAGATTTGGTCCTCAGTCACTGACATGGGCGTGCAGCTGCGTGTTCCCTAAATCTCAAACTCAGCTCTTTGCTTCAGCACAGATAGCTGAAGTGAGTATAAGAAGTAACAATGATCTAATGCTTCTTCCCTTTTAATATCTCTTGTCTCTTGGAACTGTTCTTTTCCTTGGAGGATGGCTAGAAAAAGAGAGGGAGAGTGGTGCCTACGTGTAATCCCATAGTTGGGAGGCAGAGGCAGGAGCATCACAAGTTTGAAGCCAGCCTGGACACCTAGCAAGACCCTCTCTCACAATGATTTAAAAAAAAAACAGACTGGAGATTTATCTCAGTGGAGAGCACTCATATGAAGCTCTGGATTCAACCTCCAATACTACAAAGAAGAAGAAAAGGAGGAGGTGGAAGGAGGAGGAAGAGGAATACCTTGGTTTCCTTGGTGGCCCAAGTTAGAATCTCACCACATCTGCCTTCCTCAAAGACCTTATTAGCATCCCTGAGACGCACTGGGGGAGATTTAACCCGTTTGGCACAACCCTTTAAAGATGTATAAAAGGCTGTACTCTTTTCACTTGCTGAAAGCAACACACCATGAATATTTAGTGTTTATTGAAAAAGATGTTAAATTCATAATTGAGAAAGTGAGGGTAAGAGAAGAATGGAAAGTCATCATGGCAGAGAAGGTGTTAAATGAGGTCTGGGGTATGGAAAAGATGTCTTATTGCTTAAAAAAAAAACTCCAAGCACACAATGTATTAAACCAAAGCTATGAAGTCCTTTTACTTTTTAAAATTGGTTCAAGAAGCTAATAGGATTTAATTTCTTACTCCGTTTCTAATTTCTACCCAAAATTTCATTCAGACCTGATGTACCAATGGAGACAAAGGATTAAGAAGAGAGAGGGTGGATCTCCCAAGCAAATTAAATCCCTTCATTCCTTGAGCAAGCAGGCTAATTCGCAGTTTAGGCTTCACAACGGGCACATTGTTGAAACAGCGTCTGCATTTTGTGACTGGCCCTGTGACAGCAGCTTTGCCGTTATCTGCTGTGTGCTGTAGCACGGTGCTGTCCTGAGTGCCTAAGGCGAGGAAGGCCTTCTTGCTAGAGATTATGGTCCCAGCTTCCACCCTTGGAGATTAACAAGACAAAGGCAAAGAGGAGAGAAGCAGGGGATGTGATAGGTACATTACAGACAATGACAAATGAAGAAAATGAAAGCTTTGGGGGCCTCATGTTTGCCAGGGCAAAGACATTTAACATACTGTGGTGCCCATCTCAAATACGTCATTAACATGGGTGGTTTGAAGCTATTGGTGCAGGCAGAGGAGGCAGAAAGCCAGGACTCCAGGGAGACACAGGGCTGGTGGGAAATTTCTGGGTGGATGTTTTTATATGAAGTAGCACCTCTGGTTACAATAGCAAGAATCGGTTTACCCAAGCCATCCATCCAAGCTTCCTGATTCCCAGGGGAAGGGGCCCCAGCCCACTTGGCACCAGCCCCCTCAGGCCCCTCAGCTGGGTTCTGAGCTTCCGGCAGCCTCTTCTCCCTGGCACATGGAGAGGGGAATCTGGGCATTGGGTGTACACTCGTACCGACAGGGGGTCTGGGAGGGAGGGGAGGCTGGGAGGCTGGCCTGTCCTTACAAATCAAGGAATCTAGTTGGCTCCTTGATCTGGAATATCGCTGGAATAGAAGGGATATGGAACTGCTGGATTTTGGTATTCACCAAGGACTTTCCGTATCTCTGCACCTAAGGAGAGTTCTGCCGTTAACCCCTGCAGCATGCAGGCCAGCTTTGGTGGCTAATATTTGCAGAGTCCTGGGGGGCCATCCAGGGTTCCTTCTTAGCACCTTTACCCAGCTTCCTTTTCATTTCTCAGTTTCCCTACTGGATATCCTGGTCCCCCTTCCAGCCTTGCTGTGACCTGGGGGTGGAAAGGATGAGGGGTCAGGCAATAACTGCCTGCCACTCTTTGAAGTCAGCAGCAGGAAAGCTGCTATCCTTGAGGGCACTTGTGCCCTAAACAATCCGCACCTGATCAGCCCCGGTGGCTAGACAATTCTTGGGTCCGTGCCCTTCTCCTCCGACAGGTTCTAGAGCCATGACTCCTCAGCCTCTTAGCAAAACTGACTTTCTATACCTTCTCCCTTGTTTATTATTTTAATTAGTGCATAGTAATTATTCGTATTTATTGGGAAATAGTGTGATCATTCAACACATCCATACGATACGAATTTGCAGTTCTCACTTCCCCCTTTCTTTCTCCCTTTGTCTATCTCTTTCCACCCCTTCTTCCTTCCATTTTTTCTATTTCTTTCCCTGTCCCTGGGTATTATTCCACTTTTTTTTTTTTTCGAGACAGGGTCTCAGTCCGCAGCCCAGGCTGGTCATGAACTCACGATGGGAGCCCCGGCTGGACTTAGACTCACAACAATCCTCCTGCCTCAGCCTCCTGAGTGCTGAGATTACAGGCGTGCAAGGGAATCAAATGCGGGCACTTAGCGCTTGGTAGCACTTGCTAGGCAAACCCTTTAACCGCTGAGCCATTCCTCCATCCCCTTACTAAACTTCTTGCGGGAGTCATCATTTAGGCCTTTCTAGTGTCCGAGCACACTAAGCTCTTGAGGGTGTGGTGACCTGTTTGGCTGACGAAACTCCTTTGGTTTCCTTGTGATGAAAATGGAAATAGAATGGCAGCTGCACCTGAACGAAGCTCCCCAGACTCACCTGCTCAGGGGACTGGGGCGCGGGCAGGGAGCGGTAGAAAACACTGGAAGAGGCTGCCGGGCTTTCAGGAAGGACAGAAAGAAAAGCTTGTGTGGGTTTGTTGTTGTTGTTGCGCTGCGGTTTTGCAGCTTCGGGCACGTCAACAGGCGCGCGAGGACGTTCTTTCAGTAGAAGGTGAAGACTCGTACCGTATGTCCTCGTAGTCCTACTTATTGTAAGATTGGGATTGGAAAGGGTGGGGGAGAGAGAGAGGAGGAGAAGAGGGAAGAAGAGGAGGAAGAGAGGGGAAGAGGGGCAGGGAAGGGCGATTGAGACCTGGGGGGCCTTCCGTGGTGAACACATGTGGGGAATTAGGATGATCAGGGCGGGAGCTGATGGGAGAGTGAAACCAGCACATCTGGACAGCAGGCCACTGACGAGCGCTACAGGGCCTGGGGGATATTTTAGTACATGACCCAGGTATATTATTTACACTAATTACCTGCAAAATCGTATGTTGCTGAGCCTTTGTAAATAGAATTGATAACGTGAAGCAGTAAGTAGTAGAGCAGGTTTTGCAGATATCTGTAGCCAAATTGAAAAAGCAGAATGAATTGTATTATGTAAAAGCAAAACCAGGGAATCCACACTCAATGGACAGAAATTGAGCTCTTGTCACAGGCTCTTGATGTTGTGCGGGACTCAGCGTTTCCTAGTTCCGCTGTGTCCTCATGGACTTAAGTGGCGTTTAGCATCAGAGATCATAGGAAGAAATATTCTTTAAAAGCCTCCTTTTAAAAAGGGACTTGCAGAGAGGAAACAGAAAATGTCCTTAGGGGCATCTTTGTCTTTAAGAGGGTGTCAGTGAGAGGTGAGCCCTGGGTCTCATCTCCACAGTAGCTCGGGATGCCAACCCGGGCGACACCGGCTCTTTGATTTTAAATATTCTGATAATTTCCAGAGGCCTATCATGGGCTCACCCTGAAGCTCTGCTAAAGGCTGTTAAAGATCATCCTAACTGAAGTCAGAGCGTGGTCTCCTCTCGCACAGGATGAGCCCTGGAAGTCCTTTACAGGTATTGTTCTGTTCCTTAACAAAAGGCAACAGTATTTTAAGAGGCAAAAATGTCCTCTTCAGGCAATTTTACCGCCTCTCTTGGTTCCCTGCCTCTGCTCTTGTCCATCTTTGAGCCCTAACCAGGAGTCCCAGCTGGGCGGGATGATGGATGCTGGAACAGTGGCCATCTGAGCCAGCTGCCTCCACTCAACTCACACAGGGTGCAGGGTGTCCTGGGCCACCCTGGTTTTATTTACCTCAAAGCCACAGTGAGGTCTGGGAGCCACTCCTGGGCGGGCCTCCTGCAGTCATCTCAGGGGGCTGGGCATCGCCCCAGGGCAGGCCCTTTGAGAGCTGGGACTGACTGTGTCTCAGTTCTCCCGGGTGGTCAGCCTGTAATTTCAAGATTTACTGGCCTCACAGAGATAGCCAGCAAACGGGGCAACAGGGGTAATTACAGGGGCTGCTCTGCTAATCCCCGATTACAAATGTTAGTTAGAAGGTAAATAAGCTTTGTGCAAGCATTTCCTGAGCTGCATGAGTCCTCTGTCCTCTTGGCTTCTGCTTAAAAAAGAGAGAAAAGTTTGTGTGTGTGTGCGTGTGCGCGCGCGTGTGTGTGTGCGTGCGTGTGTGTGTGTGTGTGTGTGTGTGTGAGAGAGAGAGAGAGAGAGAGAGAGAGGCACACAGACTGATTCCTGTTTAATTTCATTGTGGCTGCTAGGAATTAGAAAGCGTCTTTGAAGTCCAAATTATTTTAATACTTTTTTGGGTTGTTTTATATTTGGAATTGGAAAAAATTAGGAAGCAGGATTCCTAAAGCTGAAGAGAACTAACCCTGTAGTTTCTGCCAGCTCATGGCTGAAGATGGGTTGAACAGCCTGATTTGGGGGGAAGTATCTTCAAATAGAGCAAAAGAAATGAAACTTCTGGGACTCCTGCCTCCCTCAGAGAAGCCTGGAACACCACCGAGGCCTGGCTGTTGTCACTGGCCCCGTCACCCCCAACTCACTGCAGTGGGAGGAAACTCTGTTTCATATTGTGCTTCTTGTGCTTGGAGAATCCTCCCCAAGTAAGTAGGAACGTTCACCCATGTGCTGCGTGAAAGTGACAAGAGCTGGCCAGGGCTTCCTGGGGACAGCTCGCAGCCGCTAGTGGGCCACTTGCTCCTCTGGGCCTGGCTTCTCTGGAGCTGGTTAGAGGTCCTTTGCAGGAAGGCTTTGAAAAAAGAACTGATCTCAGAGGAAGAAGACAGAATTGAGCTGTTGGTCTCCAGTGCTTATCGCAGTTTCTAGAAATTCAAGCCCCTAGGCTGAGACTGAGTTGATCACAGCCAGAGGCCACTTCACACCCATGAGGATAAGTAGGAAGCTGCCCTCCTGTGTCACATCATCCTTACCGCCTTGCCCTGAAAGATTCATCTCTTCACAAAGCCTTAGTGCTCTAAGACTTCCTCCGAGTCTCCATGTCCACCCGCTCCACTGAGGAGCCATTCCCACCGCCCTGGTGATCGGGCCTTGTGCGGAGTGTCTGCATCAGACCTCTACCTCGGGCTGCCTCACAGGGACGTCGCACATGGTGGTTTCCCCTCTTCTAAGGAGAATGCTTTGTGTGGGACAAGTCATCACAGTGACCACAGATCAGAGCTGTTCCGATGTGCGATCTCTAGGAACGTCTGTCTCACCCTGAAGTAGGACAACACAGAGGGGAATGGGGTGCTCCTAGGAACTCCTCTAGACGATTTGCATCAAGTGAGCAAACCCTTGCACACTGCTCCCAGATCTTGAACCTGAGCATTTTAATTTTGTCTTAATCAAATTCCATAGGATGCGTGAATGTAGGCCCAGATTTGGCATATTGCCCGCCGAATCTTTGGAAACCAAGTGGACTGTGGCAGCATGGAAGGAAGGGAACTTGCTTTGGAATCAGTTAACAGAGTTCAAATGTCAGCTCAAGCCCTTGCAGCTGCAAAGTCCCCGATGGACCATGCAGACTCTCTGTGCCCCTGGTTTCTCTGTCTGCTACCATGGTAACTTGTACATGTGAGGATCATAGGAGGCAAAGGGTGACATAACCCAGCATGTTGACTGGCAGGTACTGGATGAGTGTCAGCGAGTGTGGATTCGTGCAAATGGACGGCCCTTCTCCCACCGTTTCTACTGTGGAATATTGGAAGCTTTGAGTTTTCCTGCATACTGCTGTCTGGTAGAGACGAGTTTCCCAGACTGCATGTTTAACAACACAGGCGTCAACAGGAGAGTTTATGGAGACGGGGGAGCATAGCTCAGTAGTTAAGTTCTATCTAGATAGCGCGAGGCCCTGGGTTCGATTCCTCAGGACACCTTTAATCCCTGCGCTGGGGAGGCTGAGGCAGGAGAATTGCATTGTGTTTCAGCTGAGGCCACCCTGGGCTACACAGTGAGTTCAGGAGCAGCCAGGACTACAGAGTGAGACCCTGCCTCAAAATAACTAAATAATAACAGGGAAGTTTCTACTGAGACCAACACTAAGCCGTGAATCCCAAACTCGCGTAGGAGCCCCGAGAGCGAGTCCCAGGTACCTCTTGCCTCTGTCTCCTTCCCCGTTATACTGCTTGCTGCCCACTGTTTGCTGGGTTTTTGCCTTTTCTTCTTTCTTTCTTTCTTTTGACTTTTATATATAGCATCCTATTTAATTTTCAAATTACCCTTAACGAAGTTAGGACAATGGTGGGTGTTAAGTGTGTTATAGATTTAAATCCTGTCCGACCACAGCAAAGCCACGTGAAATCTCTCCATGAAACAGATCCACTGATAGTGCTTTCCTTGGGGGTTGTCGTGACATCAGGCATTATCTGCAAATGCTGAGAGGAGGCTCGGGCCGTGGGCGGTGTTGTTGCATTTTGCACCTGGAGTGTCCACCAAAGCCTCATGCGCCTGTGGCAACTGTGTACTACTGCTGGGAGGCGGGCCTGGCTGGAAGGGGCGGGAGCTCGGAGCTCCAGCTGGAGGGGCGTGCGCTGCTTCCGCCCTTCCCCAAGACTGGCCTTGTTCCGCCATGTCGTGAGGATCCCTGGTTCTGGAGCTCCGGCTCTGGCTGCAGCCCAACAGGTGGTTCCACCGTTCCCCGCTGCCACCTGTGAATGGTGAATGGACTGAGGCTTCTGAAACCGTGAGCTAAAATAAATCTTTCCTCCCTTACGTTGTGGGTGTCCGGTGTTCTGTCCCAGCAGTGGAAGAGTAACTAAGACGGAAGGTTTCCCCAAGTGTTATTGACTATGACTGAGAAGTTCAGAGAGGGTGATCAAACCACCCTTAGCTACACAGCTCCCGGCAGAGCTGTGCTGGTTGACTCAAGACCCTGCCTCCATTTTGACCAGCTTCACCTGCAAATGATTCTTTCTGTGGTGTGCCCTGACCAGGACAGAGCCACACTTGAATCTGCACGGCTCAGCTGGACGACCACGTGGGTGGCTTGAGAGGGAGCAGCTGCTGCTTGTGGCCTCTGCCGCCCTCTGAGACTGAAGGCAGCACTACAGCCGGCCCTGCTTCTCTGTCTGCAGGCTTTGCTTCCGCCTTCCTCCCTGGTCCTCTGTGCAGCCTCTGCCCTTCTTGGGGCCACCCCGTAGCCAAGCGGCTGGAGCCACTTCTCGGGTGCACGTAGCAGGTCTGAGCTCCCTGATCTATCATGGGGCATGGGTACTGGGGGAAGCAGGACCTGGCACAGAGCACATTGCTGTGGGTGCTGGGGGCCCACAACTGGAAAAAACCCCTCAACCTGTCTCTCCAGGTACTACAGCGGATGGGGAAATAGGGCACAGCAAGAAAAGGCTGAATGGTAGATAATTGGTCACATAGGCATGGAAAATTATTTTGCCTACTCAAGTAAATGACAGTTTAGGATTTTTTCTTTATTTCCTTTGGCAGCACTGAAACTAGGCATGGTTAATTCAGGAAGAACATTAGAAGGTATCCTGAGGACTGTTTTAAAGGTTGGATATGACTTATTAGAGTGAAAGAAAAGACACAGCTCAGACTGCAGATGCAGGCCTATAATCCCATCCATTGGGGTGGCTGAGGCAGGAAGATTGCAATTCAAGTCTCGCTTGGGCAACTAAGCAGCTTGGCAAGATCTTGATTTGAAATAAATAATAAAAACTCAAGGGCTAGAGGAATGGTTCAGTAGTTAAAGCACTTGCGTAACAAGCACTAAGTCAAATGCTAAGTACCTGAGTTCAATTCCCCAGCATCACATAAACTGGGAGTGGTGGCCGAGGCCTGTAATCCCAGCACTGGAGAGGCTGAGGCAAGAGGATTGCCTTGAGTCCAAGGCTAGCCTGGGCTTTATAGTGAGTTCAGGACCAGCCTGGGCTATATAGAGCGAGACACTGTCTCAAAAACAAAAACAAAAATAAATAAAATAAACAAACCAGAGATATAGCTCAGTACAAAAGTGCTGGGCTCGATCCCCAGTACCATAAAATTTTTTAAAAATGTACACACACACACACGCGCGCGTGCGCACACAAACTCCTCCAATAATTATAGTTTGTATCATAAATTTAATAATACTGATGAGGACTAATAGTGGCCAAGAGATCCTCGCAGGATTTCCCCTCCAAAAAAAGCCTGTTTCACAAAGTTGTATCTCTGCCTTCTTTTTCCCTTTTCCTAAAAATGACTTCCACTTGTTGACTATTTCCAACGAGACATACTATGACGTGCTTTTCCTGTATTAGTTCATTTGATCATTGATCCCACACTGATGTAGTTATTATAGTTTATTTTCATAAAATAACAATAATAATGATAACTTCCCCCAATTAAACACTGAGGCGGCCCAGAATATCCTTACTTGGAGTGGACAGCATTAGGATGGGCACGGCGGGTGGGCACTGAGATTGGCATTTCATATACGTAGCAGCTGTGCCACAGAGAGGTCCCTCCCCCAGGCACACAGGTGACGACTAGTAGAGCCTGAATTAGAAGTTCTAGAACCTGAATCACAGTAATAGCTATCTACTTTTCTTTCCTTTTCTTTTCGAATTATTATATTGAGAATGTGCTAGTCACATCCGCCAACGATAAGCAAGGTGACGTGGTGGGGAGGAATGTTGTAAGAAGATGTAGTCTTTGCACTCAAGAATTTTCAGTTTATGAGTAACATCAAGTTTCTAAGTGAAGTAAGAGAATTGACAGGATAGAGACGGTTACCTGGGAAGTCTTTTGTTTTTCATATTAAGACTAGAGTTTGCATTTTTTAAAAGGCTGTTGTCAGAGAGCTTCACCAAAGAGTTTATTTTCTAAGTAGGATTTTTTAACCCGATTTTCATGATTAGTGGTTAATGTGGGATGGCGAAATGCCAGTCTGTTTGATGCCAGCTTTTGTCACAGTGTAGCATGAATCTCACTGTTGGAGGGGAGTGGCTGTCGTGCCTTCTAGTGACCCTCTCTTGATACTCAGATCCCTAGGTGATGCCTCTCCGCGGTGTGGGCTGACCTAGTGGCTTAGTTATCGTGGAATGCAGCATAAATATTGGAATGTCACTTCAGCTTTAAGTAATGAGGAAACTGACTTTCCTAGAGCTGGCTCTGTTTCTTGCTGACATTATCCCTGGGACGCTCAACTGCCTTTGCAAGGGCTCTGCCTCTGACTTAACCTCCAGCATGCTTTGCTTCGCTTTGTCAGGGTCTTGTTGAGGTGCTCTGTCTGCCTTTGAATGTATTGCCCTCTTGCCTCAGCCTCCCCAGTAGCTGAGACTACACTGACACTACAGAGTTGCCCCACTGCTCCTGAATAATTTTGAAGAAGCCAGCATCAGTTGTCCCCTAGAGAGACCCTGAAGCCAAGGGCTCAGCTGAGACACACCCAGATATGTGGTCTTTAGGAACTTTAAGGTGATAAATGTTATTTCGCTAAGTTTTGGTTTACCCAGCATGCCTCAGGCTGGAGTCAGATACTATTTGTGGTAGCACCCACCTGTCCGGCCCTCACCCTTGCCCCCAGCCCTGTCCACCCGAGTCCATCTCTGACAGGACGAAGTATAGGAAAGCACGCCTTTTCTGTCTGTGCTGTGCTGTCCGAAACGACAGGCTCTGGGTTAGTAGCTAGCTAGTGTTTTCATCTCTCTCAGTCGTGAGATGCTGGACATGGCTGGCCACATCTGCCTTCTTAGCATCTTTTCCTCACAGCCATTGCTTCCCCGCTGCTCTGCTTCAGCCTCGTCTCCTGCCTCCTTCTCCTCATCCCACCTGTCATCCTTGGAGGACCCCATATCTCCGATCTCATGGCCATTCCCTTGATGACAGCATTCCGTCCCCTTCCCTGTAGTTGGAGAAGCTCTCAGTTCCTCCTTCTCAGTCAGATCTCTCTCTTGAATCCAGACTTGTGTGTTCAGCTCTCTCTTGAAAGCTCTGCTTCGATATCTAATATCCATTTCAAGTTGGCATAACCAAAAGTGAGCTTCTGATCTTCCCCATCAATCTGACTCCTCCAGCAGCTTGAATTGATGGCAACAGTTTGGGCTCAAAACCTTGAACACATCTTGATTTTAAAATTTTCCTCCATTCTCTATCTCATGTGTCAGCAAATGTCGCCAGCTCTACCATCAAAATACATCCAGAGTTCACCCTCTTCTCACCACCTCCAGCACTCAAGACATGGAAGTCCCTCCCCAGGGTCACTTCCGAAGTCCCCCGCTGGTCTTTTGGTTTCTCTTCCTGTTCCTCTCAGTGTTCCCTCTGCACAACAACCACAGTGATCCTTTCAAAATCTGAAATAGGGCACTCCATGTGTCTGCTTCAGACCCTTCGATTCCAAGACCGTGTAAGAGATGTGAGTGCTTGGTCTGCTCTAGCACAGTGGCTCGTGGCTGTTCTTAGGGCACCTGCCTGCCACACTGGCACTGTGCCTATTTGTCATGCTGTTCTTGTATTCTGGATGTTCAACATCTTCGTCTTCTTTTTCCAAATATTTCCTCTGAATGGAGGAACAATTAACATAAAAATCAAAAACTTCAATCTTTAGTATTCTGAACCCCCTTTCATCATTGTATTTATCACTTCCTAATACCTCATGTTATTTATTTTTAAAAATTAAGTTTTACAGGACAAATAGGAAAGAAAAAGATGCGAAAGACATCCAGACTGGAAAGGAAGAAGTAAAACTGTCACTGCTGGCTGATGGCATACTACGTAGAAGATCCAAGGAAGTCCACTAAAGGGTTATTAAAAACTAATAAGTAAGTTCAAAAAATACAAGATCAGTGTGCAAAGATTTGTGTGCCAATCTCAATGCAAAAGTAAGAAAATAATCCCATTTATAGTGACATCAAAAAGAACAAAATACTTTAAATTTAACAAGAGAAGTGCAGGATGTATACATTGAACATTAGAAAACATCATTGGGAGAAACAGAATGAAAAACTATCCCATGTCATGTTCACATCGTGCTCTTGTGTTGTTAAGATGAAGATACTCCCCAAATTGGCCTTCATGTTCACCACAATTCCTACTAGACTGCTGGCTGTCTTCTCCTAACCTACACCCAAAAGTTTAAGAGACCTACAAAAGCCAAAGCAATCTCGAAAAAGAGCAAACTTAGAGAGCTTGCACTTCCAAATTTCAGAACTTATGAAGCTGATAACTGACAAGATTATCAATTATGAATGTACAGTTATCAAGAGAATGTGTTGCTGACATAAGGATTACATACATATCAGCAAAATAGAATTGAGAGCCCAGGAATAAACCCTTACTAAATGTATTTATGTTCAAGTGGTTTTCATCAAGGGCATCTAAATGATTCAATGATGAAACAAATCTTTGCTACTGGGATGACTGGATATTCACATGCAGAAGAAAGGAGCTGAGCCCTTATCTTACACTACATTCAAAATAAAATCAAAAGGCATCACAGACCCAAATGTAAGAGCTAAAACTGTAAAACTCATAGAAGAAAATACAGCAGTATATCTTTACTACCTGTAGGTTAGGCAAAACTTCCTTCCACATGACACTGAGGGCACAAGTGATGCAAGAAAATATAAAAGAATCAACTTCATCAAAATTGAAAACGTTTTATACTACAAATGACATCAGCAGTAATGTGCAAAATACAACCCCCAGCATGGGAGAAAATATTTGCAAATCCTGTGTTTGAGGTTTAGTATACAGAGTCAAGGTTTAGTGTACAGAATACATAAAGAATTCTTACAACTCAACAACTAAAGGATAATCCAATTTACAAAATCTGTGAGTAGTCACTTCTCCAAGGAAGATATACAAATGACCAGTAAGCAGAATTCAATGGATACAACGTATCAGGCTTTAGAGAAATGCAGAGTCATATCTCAACAAGATGCCATGTCATACCTACCATGATAGCTGTAATAATGATAAAATAATAATAAACAAATGTTAGTAAAAACATATAGAAATATGAAAGTTCATATATTTCTGGTGGACATGTAAAGTGGTACAGCCACCCTGGAAAATAATTAAATAATTCTTCAAAAAATTAAACATCGATATGACCTAGCCCTTCCATGCCTAACTATCTCAAAATATTGAAAACAGGTACTCATGTATATGTACATGAATATTCATTGCAGCACCCTTCACAACAACTAGAGGTATAAGCACCCCAGTGTCCATCAAGTGGTGAGTGAATGAACCAAATATATAGTGTGCCCGTGAATGGAATAATACTTGGCAATAAAGAGAAATGAGCGATGTGTTTCACACATAGAGGAGCCCTACAAACATGTTGTTAAGGGAGAGAAGCCAGACAAAAGACCACGTGTTTTATCCTTCCATTTGTATGAAATTTTTGGAACAGGGAAATTCATAAAGGCAGAAGGTAGAGTAGCAGTTACCAGAGGATGGGCTGAGGGGAAAAGGGAGTGAGAGTGGCAGCTAACACCTGTGTGGCTGTTTCTTTAGGGCAATGATGGCTGCACAGCTCTGAATGTAATTTAAAAATCATCAAAATTAAATTTACACTCTGAATGGATGGTTTATGCCTCAATAAATGTGCTCAAAATAGCTAATGCTTGTAGAAGCCAGATGTGGTGGTGCACACCTATAATCTCAGCATTCAGGAGGCTGAGGCAGGAGAATTGGGGTGAGTTCAAGGTCAGCCTGGGATACACAGTGAGTTCAGGACCAGCCTGGACACCAGAGTGAGACCCTGTCTCAAAAAATTGTGCTTGTTGTTTATTGACTATTTTCCCTTTCATGGTTATCTTTGATGCCCACTCATGAATTCTTAAGCTTGGAACAGTGCTGCTGCTCAATACACGAGTGTTGCATAAAAAAGCACAGGAATATCATGAATTCAGTTTTTGGTTTCCAAAAAAACCCATAATTATTTCTCTATTTAGCAGTTCCTTTCCTGTAGTTCATCATCTAAACCTAAGTGTAGAGGAACAAATTTCTTACTTGACTAAAATCGAATTTTCATTGGAGATAGTGGAGAAAATAAGTGAACTCTATGACATGGTACAGATATTCCCACAACCCCTCCAAATAAAAGACTTGATCAAAATATGGACAATCAAAATGAATAGACCCTTCTCAGAAGAAGTGCAATGGCCAGTGAGGACATGAAAAAAATGTTCAATATTTAGAGAAATACAAATCAAAACAACACTGGGATTCCATCTTGCTCTGTGACAATAGCTGTTACCAGATGCCAAAAACCAGCCAGCGTTGGTAAGGATGCCAGGGAAAATGGAACCCTTCTGTGTTATTGGTGGCACTGTAAACCGGGACAAGCCCAATGAAAATCGGTCTGAAGTCAGAAAACTGAAATTAGAAATCCCATTTGACCCAGCTACACCACTTCTGGAAATCACTCTGAGAGAGCTGAAGTCATCGTGTTACAGCGACGCAGGCACACCTGTGCTTATCGCAGCACAACACAGAATACCTAAATCTGGGTAGCAGCCTATTTACGTCCATCAGTGGATGAGTGGATACAGCAACTGTGTAATACCTACACAATAGAATATTGCTTTGCCAAAAGAAGAATAAACTTTAATCATTTAAAAGCAAATGGCAACAATTTGAGACCATAATGCTGAGTGAAGTAAATTGGACTCGGAAGGTTAAGTACCATATAGTTTTGCTCATATGATAAACCTAAAATGTAAATGAATAAAAGAGCAAAATAAATAAATGAAGATAAGAAACAGGGAGGGAGACTTGGTGGAGATGGGAAGGAGACCTGGAGACATGAGAGAGGGCTGAGGTGAAGGAAGAGGGGAAAAGTTAAAATGTAGTATGTATATATAGCAATTCCCAAGAGGTATGAGAATAATGTCAGTGAGTATGTATCACGAACATATACCTAAATTTTAAAAATTAATTAAAAATATAGCCCTCCAAAGTCTCAAGTCTTCAGAGGTGAGGCTTTGGAAGGTGACTGAATCATGAAGGCTCTAAATTTATCAGTAGATCATCCCATTGATGAGAGATCATAAAGTAATGGTATTATTGAGAGATGAGAAAAATTTAGGGTGTGGAGCCTACTTGAAAGGAGAAGGTCATGGGGGCCTTACCTTGGGGACTATATCTTGCCCCGGCCTCTTGCTCTCTCTCTGCGTCTGGTCTACACTGGGATGTGCTGCTTGGGTCCACCACACAGTTTCCACTGTGATGATTCATGCCATCTTACAGCTGAAACAACAGAACCAAATGACCATGGACTGAACCCTGTAAAACCATGAGCCAAAATAAATCTTTCCTCTTTTAAGCTGTTAATGTCAAATAATTTGGTCACAGTGACAAAAAGCTGACTAACATTCCCCGGAAGATGTCTGGCGTCGACAGGGCAGCAGGCAGGGTGCATTACAGAACGAGCAAGAACAGTGGAAGGGGTGTCCCTCCAAATCAGAAGGCAAATTGGTGACCCAGGAGCCCTTCCTGCCTGAGGCATCTATCTATACACCAAAAGAAATACTGGTACTGAGGGGCGCTCCTGGGAAGTGGTAATGCTCTGAAAATCCCAGCCTCTGTGTGCATGCAGAGAGTCACCCAATGCTTCAGAGAACCCTGGGGACCAGAGATGCAACCGTTGGAGCTGGGAGTCAACTTGAGCACACGAAAGTGGGAATGTTCCAGGATTTGGATATAGCATGCATTGTGTTGCTTTGGGTGCCAACATTTTAAAGATAGGGAGCTTCCACGCAAAAATATGAATATCTGGTTTCTCAAAGGGAAAAATGTAAAAACTTGGCAAAACTGGCAGATGATTCTACTTAGCACCGATGAATTCTCCATGTCTCCCGCAGAAGGGTCCTGTGTTCCAATTCACCACTCGCCCCTTCTGAGCATGTTCACGTATCTGCCTGGGCATGGTTGGGCCTGCATTGCAGTTTGTGCTTGGGGCCACACAACTCCTACTCCAAAGCACACAAGTGAAGGCTGAGCTGATATGCCCTGATAAGTGGCAAAAAAGAAAAACAAAGTTATCTCTTGCTATTCATATAGGAAATTTTTTATTTTTATTTTCACCCAAAAGAGCCATGACCTGTGCGTGCTTGACTTGTGAGACTGTTGAAAGCTCCTGCTGGGATTTCTATATGTGGCTTTCTCTGGCCTCCCCAAAGTCTAGGAGGGCCAGGACTTTGATCTGGGCCCCTTTCGTGCATGATCGACCTCAGACTCGTACAACCAAGCTTGAAACTCTCAAGGACACAACAGGCCAGCCCTTATGTGGCTCAGAGGCTGGACTTGGGCCAATGTGTGCTGATGTTTGCCTGCTGGAGAAATCTGCGTGACCCCAGGGGACCTAGGCTGCTCAGTGCGGGGGCTGTCCCAGATCAAGGAGAGTGGGTCCTAGTAGTAGCCAGCTGGGCATCCTAGTCACAGATCGCCACAGAGAGCAGTGAGGGCAGCTCTTTTCCATAGCCTGTGCTCACTCACTCGCGCGGACAACCAGCTGCTGCGAGAAGGCTTCAGAATAACAGCTTTTCAGCCAGTCCTTTAATAAATTATTCTCTGTAAACGTAGAAATGGATTTTGCCCCTTTGGTTTTGTGTGGGCCTCTGCTTTGAGGCCCCCCTCAGGATGCCTTCCGATGCAGAGCAGTTCT
Organism: Ctenodactylus gundi; assembly: GCA_004027205.1. Classification (NCBI taxonomy): domain Eukaryota; kingdom Metazoa; phylum Chordata; class Mammalia; order Rodentia; family Ctenodactylidae; genus Ctenodactylus; species Ctenodactylus gundi. The sequence continues at coordinate 299,281 of PVKB01001646.1, forward strand.
GAGGGTGGCTCATTGCCTTGGAGCCTCTCATGCCAATTTTAGAAAGCATTGCAGTGCCATAGTGGCTCAGAGCCCCCAGAGATATGGCCCAGGAGGAGAGAGCCCAGCTTCAAGGGGAGGGTCGTCGGTACTACTTTTCTTTTGGGTGTGTGCAGGGGGTGGGGAGAGCGGAGCTGGGGATTGGCGCCAGGGCCTGGACATTGATATACACCTCAATGCTTTAAATAATTTTTTAATTTTAAAATTTTGAAACAAGGCTTTGCTAAATTGCCCGTGCTGGGCCAGACTTGCTACCATCTTGTGCCAGGGTCCCACCGTACTGGATTAAAGGCCTGCACCTCCAGGCCTGGTGGTGTGGGGAGCAGCAAGGTCTTGGGCAAGGGTGCAGGAGGGAAAGGGGATGGCAAGTGTTTTCAGAAAATGGAGTCTGTCAATCTGCTGATGGGGCCCTGGGGTTTGGGGTAAAGCACAGGGGACACTCAGGGGCTCCCCTGGGTCCTTTGATGTCAGCCATCAGTGGAATTAGCATACCTAAGGGAGAACACCACAGAGCTTCCAAGGGCTCCTGGGTGCTGCAGCGGTTCAGGACTCAGTGAGTGAGCTGGCAATGCTGAGGAGAGCGAATGGGGGGCATGCTGGGGCTCAGTCAATGACCACTGAATTCTGGACTTACTCGGTGACAGGCCTGCCCTCGTTTTTGCAGAGCTTAAAGCACGAGAAGGCAAACGAAGGCAAGAGATCCACTGATCAGATGTTTAACTATAATTTATAAACACCTTCCTGCTGTCTTACCAAGTGACTCTTGTAATGACTTCAAATACTAGATCAAAACTGAACTTTCTTGGACCTCTGAGAACTTCCTAAGAGGGGAGAGCTGGCCCCAATCTTCAACCCAGATCCAGCCTGGCTTTAGACTCAGCTCTGTGCCACCCAGAAGGAGTTTTGAATGTATCTGTGTCTGTTAGCTTTCCAGAACTGCAACAGAATACCTGAGAAAGTATTCTTTATGAAAAAGAAAAGGTTCATTTCGACTCACAGCCCTGTAGGTCCTCGTTCATAATCAAGTGGCTCATGGCCTTGGACCTGGGGTGAGGCGGTGTTTCATGGTGGGAGCACATGGCAAAGTAAAACTGTCCACCTCATGTTTAAGGAACAAGTGAGAAGAAGCGGAAGAGAGAGGGTGGGCCCTACCTGCCCCCAGGGCTTTGGAGAAAAGCACCTTAAGCATCTTTAAGACTTGTCACTAGGCCCCGTCTCATAAAGGTTCTACCACTCCACAATATTGCCACCTCAGCAATCAAGATTTTTAGCACATAGGCATTTGGAGAACATTCAAGATGCAGACTATAGCAGCATGTGAATATCTCAGTCAGTATGCCCTTCCTCTATCTACACACCATAAAAATAACCACCTCCTGGCTACTTATTAGGACTACAAGGGTAGACCCTAGAATCACAGGCCAGTATGGAGGGTAGATCAGGGAAAGAGGCCATTTGTGCCCTGGAGACTAACTTGGGGGTCTTTGGTTGGGAAACCTGGGGTCCAAAACACTCAGGGTGATCCAGACTCAAGATCTGAGCCCCAGGTATATCCACCTCAGTGGACATCCCACTCCAGGGAGGGGGGGGGAGGATTGGCACAGCCGGAGCAAGGCCAGAGGTCACACCTGGAATGTGCATGTGGCAGCCCAGGGGAGCCTCTTGTTCAGATCCGCTGGAGTCAAGCTTGGTGTCAGGGGTCCCGGCCAGTCTGACAGTAGTGTTGCTTCCGTCAGCCTTGGGGGTTTCCTTTGACCTGTACGGAGGAGGTGGTAAATATTTTGTTATTTTCGTTCCAATGAGCAGAGAAGCCTGGGAACAAAAGGGATTCTTGAATATAAGTGCCCGATCGTCCCTCCAGAACTCCCTAGTGATGCGAAACATTACTTTCTAAGCCTTTAGAACGTAGTAGCCATTCTGAAAATGTCATTCCTTTAATCTGTACTGCAACCCAAAGAAGCGAGTGTCCTTAGTTTCCACATTGTTTAGAAGAGAAACTGATGGTCACAGAGGTTGAGTGATGTACCCAAGGTCACACAGCTTGTAAGCAGTGATTTCAGGATTTGAATCCAGGTTTCTCCAAGACACGTGCTGCTCTTAACTGTTACACTTGACCAACAACCTTGATATGAAAATTCTGTTTTCCCTGAAATTATTGACTAAAAGTTCTGGAGAGAATTTTCATGAGGGCGTAGGAGATCACTGAGTTCAGAAATTCATCAGCTAGTTTCCCTGTGTGGTTGTCTTGGAACTTGCAGTTTGCACTCAGGCCCTCCCTCTGTCTGGGTCTTTCGTGAGAAGGAGCTGCAAAGCTAGAGCAGGCCTGCTTAATACTTCTGTGTTGTGGAAATATGCCAGCTTGAAAGGGGAAACGTTGTGTGGGGATGTGTGGGTTTTTTCCAGTTGGTTCCCTGCCAAGCCGATTCACAGCATACATAAAATTTAAGCCTTTGGTTCCCCTTATTTTTGGTTCCATTCTGCCTCCTGCTTTCCCCTGAGCAGGCTCTCCTTCCACTTACTGTTATCTTTGATTGAATTATGAAACCGGAAGAATTTGCAGAACTAGCCTGAGTCAATGGGTCCTTCTAATCCTGCGGTTAGAGGATCAAATCAGCCAAAGCTTGGGTGTGAACTGTCCGGAGCCAATTTCATTATGGCCTGTATTTGTAGAACCTAGGTGAGAAAAAATTACATTAATAACAAGAAAAGGATACTCTGAGTGGTTTTCCTACTTCACTTATCCCAACTTAGTTTACAGCACCCTGCAGAAATCCAACTCTCCCTGCAGAAAGCCGTCCGCCTCTCTGACCTCACTAGCCTGTTTGGAAACATCGGTCAACCCCCAGTGTTCTTGTTTCCTTAGAAAGTCAGGTTCAAGGGCAAAGCTCTGCTTCCAAACAGAGTTCCCAGGCTGTATCTTATCTTACTGTTAACTGACTTAGAAAATACATGAAGACATAGGTATGTCTGACCGGGAAACGTCTTCTACCATGTGGCATTGTCAGGGTAGAGGCAAAGAGAAGTCCGTGCTGATGACGGTGTTGTTTTCATTTTATTCTAGCCTTTTTTTTTTTTTTTTTTGTAGTCCTGTCCCTTTTCTTCTCACTAGAGGCGGATATGTTTTTCTGCCTTAATGTTGTTGGCTTTGGCTCCGGGGGTGTGAATGGATATGATGAAAGTAAAATTTTGAAATTTGTATGATTGGGTCTGTCCTCTTGGGCCTCTATCACCACCGTGAAAACAAGTTCTGGATAGTCTGTGCACTTGAGCAAACAAGGGACCACGAGAAGCAGCTCTGAACCCAGCCTACTGCCTGGGCTATGTCCAGCACAGAGCCAGCCTGGATGAGACGAGTCCATCCAGACGCTGTGCACGTGTGAGCTGGCAATAAGTGCTTGTTGTAGTAACTGACCCGGGGATGTTTCGTTTTGTGGCAGTGTTGTTGCAATAGCTAACTGATGCAATCCACTGGGGAGACCTGCTAAGACCATATCCTTTATTCTGTTAGTACAAATCTTGGAAGGAATGATGCTTCATACCGTAGCCTTACCAGGCAATTTTGATGAGCCCTTGGGCAATACATAGCGTTGACAATAGAGCTTCTGTTGTAGAACCTCAAATGGTAAACTATGATTACGTAGAATTGATGGGCAATTTCGGAGGCCATCTCTGTGGCCAGCTAAGACTGCTTGGCAGGAATATAAGGAGGTGAAATATGACAATCAGGAAGAACAGGAGGATAGCCAGCTCGGTGGTGCAGTCCTGTAATTCCAGCACCTTGGGAGGCTGCAGCAAGAGAATCCCAAGTTCAAGCCCAGCCTGGGCAACTTAGCAACTTGGTGAGACCCTGTCTCAAAATCAGAAACTAAAATATAGGCTGGGCAGGTAGCTTAGTATGAAGGCCCTTGCCCTGGTCCCAGTACCACAGATTCACAAAGGATGTGAGCTATGAGATTCGTGGCTCAAGTAAATTATTGATAGGGGAAGGAAAGGACATAGCATGTACAGTCTTCCAAACTAAAAACTTCTCAAGACTCGCTTTGGGAAATGAGCGAATGTGTGAGTGTGTGGGTCTAGGAGAGCCATGGACTTTTTCCATGGTTCTGTTGACCCTCCAGCTGTGGGTTTGTTAGAAAGATCACTTCTTTTCATCTTTTGTAACATGGCATTTGAGTGACTTCCTGAAGCTGCCTGTGACCATGTGTCTGGCCTTTGTTCTTATACTTTTAGTTTTTCTTTTTCTGCATTTACTGTCTAGCCAATTCCATCAGACTATGGATCGGATTTTGATCCTGATGAGTTGAAAATGTGGTCTGTCACCAGCCCGAGAATCCTTTGAGCTCTCTTGTTGCTGTCTCTGTCTCTCACTGCTTCTGCTACCTCTCTCTGTTTTTTGTGCTGGGGGTTAAACCCAGATCCTTGCATGTGCTGAGCATGCGTTCTGCCACTGACATATACCACCAAATCTTGAATGCCAACATCTCTCTTTCTTCCTTCCTTTCTTTCTTTCTTCCTTCCTTCCTTTCTTTCTTTCTTTCTTTCTTTCCTTCTTTCTTTCTTCCTTATTTTGGTAAAAATATTCACATGAAATACAATTTAATATGCCAATCTCTCTTATCCAACTGTCAACTCAAGGCCTCCCTGAGATGGGTAATAATTATCATCTAGTAAACTTTTCTGAAACTGAAATGACTTTCAACCCCCTACCCAAATGATTTCTTTCCTGATTTCTACCTTAACAAGTAGCATCTTCATCCTTCCTTTTTTTTCAGGCAAGAAACCATGGAGGCATTTTGATTACTCTCACTCTTTCACTCCTCATACTCAGTCTTCCAGCAAATCACACGGTCTCTGTCCAGTATGTATCTAGAATAAACCTGCCTCTCAGGCCACCACCAATACTGCATGAGCTGCATGGGTTCATAACATCTTCCTTGGGTTTTTCCTTAGACGCCTGAAAGATCTTTCTATATAAACTTGACCTTCTTCACCTCATCTCAGTAAGTGGCCGGGATCATGCTGTTAGAACCTAAATTAGACACGCCACACCAGTCAGACGAGATCCCTGCTCTGACATGTACCAGCTCCGGCTGTCGGTGCCTCTTGCTCCCTCCCCTGTGGCTCCCTTGTGGCTCCCCCAGCCCCTGCTCTCCTGGTTTTCTAGGAGCATGCCAAACTGTCTGCACCCGTGCCCTGTGCATCTTCTGTTTGCTGTTCCCACAGCCTGGAATGCCCTTTCCTCCCTGAAAGGGACTGTGTGGCTCAGAGCTTCACCCCAAAAATCATATTCTCACTCTGAGGCCATAGAAAGAGTGATAATTTGTTACCTGTGACAGTGTGAATGAACGGAGAGGTCTTTCTGTTAGGTGAAATAGGCTAGCCCCAGTAAGACATACAGTGCCCGATTGCATGTGTGCAAACTAAAGAGGCTGGCTTCACAGAAGTAGAGCGCGTATGATGGTGGCTGGCGGAGGTGGGGAGGACAAGTGGGAAGCAGGGGTACCAAAGACCGGCCAACGGGTCGGGGCGTGCGACGACGAGAGGAGTGAGTCCTACTGTTTCATTGCTCAGTAGGAAGGTTATACTTGATGATATTGTATCTTATGTTTCAAGATAGAAGACATGTTGAGTGTTCTCACTACAAAAAGAAAAAAGAAAGAAAGGTGCTTAAGATGAGATGGGTGTGCTGGCTACTGTGATTATTAACATAATGAGCGCATCAATTGACACATCAAAGTGTGCCCCATAAATGCACACAGTTAGTATGTGAACAACAGACATTTAAAAAACCATAGTTTCGCTAAGGAAGGTACTTCCTGGATACCTGACCTGAATGAGACAAGAAAAGGGTACTCGGGATGATTCTCTCTCCTGGTTTGCTGCTGGTTGACACATTTATTCCTGCTACAGACCAGCACGATTCTTCAGAGCATGAATCCCGCCTCCTCCTCCATCACCAGTGGCAGCATGGGGCCAGCGTCCACTCTTCGCTTTGCACTCAGCTCCTCCATTCCACTTAAATCTTCATTACTTCTGGAGGCAGATGCTCGAAGCTAAGTGGGGGGTCAATGTCGAGTTCTGGGCTACTTCAAGGCTGTAGGACAACCTGTAAACAAGCCAGTCCATTTTCTATTCCAGTGTACACACATAGTGTTCACGCCAGCCATTTTCCAACACCAGATGCTGGGTGCTTTCTACATAGTTTTCTTTAACTCACAGTTCTAGGAATGCAAGGGCGGGACACTGGCTCTAGTGAAGGGGCTATGGTGAATGGCATCACCATGGAAGGGAGCGGGGGAGTAGCAAGTAGTGTCTACAGGCAGGAAGCTAGGCTCTCAGATAACAACCTGTTCTTCTAGTTAACTAGCTCAGAAAGACTTGCACTAATCCCTCCTAAGGTTGGTGTTCCCAAGACCCTATGACCCAACCAATCTTTCACTGAGCTTATGTGCTAAGGGTTCCACCACCTAAACATGTCACATTCGGACTGCACTTTCAGCATATGAACTTTGGGGGACACACACAAACTATATCTAAGGCTTAGCAGTGTATTTAAAAACAAGAGCACACGTCTGGTGTCCACCTTGGAATCATGTGTGGTGTTTGCATTTTGAGGGTCTCTTGTGGGGGTCAGGCTATCAGTATCCCACTGGATTCCTTTTTCAGAAATTTCTAGTCAAATTTGGGGTAGAAAAAGAGAATAACAAAGAAAAAGCATGCATTTGGGGGTCAGCGGTGAAGGGGATTTTTTTTTCTTTTGGTCAGCTTATTCAAGAAAATGAAGGACTTGAAATGACAACCCATGGGCCAAATTCTGTCACACACATGTTTTGTTTGGCCTTTGCAGAGTTTTTAGAAAAATCTAAGCCAACATTTAAAAATTGAGAGATCTCATATAAAAATCTGAATTTTTTGGGAATGTACTAAACATCCAGAAGGCCTAGTCAATGCTATGCCCTTTAGGTGTTTCTGATTTACCTTGGTCACCACAAGGTTCCCTCATTAGATGGACATTAATTGCCTTGCTCTGGGAAAACGTGAACTGGCCACTCTAGAAATAAAATGAACTTTTCAAGAAGTAAGCATAGGAATTTGAAAATTAAAGCAGTTCACAGCACAATAAAATGTACAGCTGACCAAGGGCTATAAACTTGATTGTCTATGCAAGAATTGTTTTTTTAAAAAATCCCTGTCCTAGGTTGGGTTTCCTGGAAGTTGAGCCCAAGCCAAAGACTTTTGTGCAAGGGATTGAGCTGATGTTCTCAGGAGTGGAGGGGGATGAGACAGGGAGTGGCCTCCCCCTGACCCTGGGAGGCCCTGAGCTTGACTCACACCACAGTGTTGGGCCCACTTTGAGGCGAGGGCACCTTTTTTCTATTTCAGGGGCAGTCAGTCCCTGGGAACATGGGAGGTGAGGGAAATATCCAGGTCATGGGGTTCCCATTCAGGGTGCAAAGAAGTGGGCTGAGAGCTTGAGGGGTGAGGTGGTGGTGGGGGTGGCACCTCGGCTTCACAGATGGGAGGCAAGTTGGGCGTCCACAGTAGTCGCCACACCTCCTGTCTTTGGTTATTCTAGCAACTAATACCTTTATAAGGGAACTCGCAAAGATAGAAAAGATTAAAGGGGAAAAAACTGCTTATTTTTACAACTTAGAGATGATAATCATTTATATCCACACTGAATTATCCTTCCTTTTTTCCTTTAACTGTGAACTGAATTATGAGCAATCCAGCGGCCTTCGCAATATTCTCCACTGGGGCAAAGGGTGAACAAAATTGACCAAAGTCCTCCTCCGCTGGACTCTGAAATCAATTAACTGATCAATGGATCCGTGCAGCCCTAGTGGAGGGGTCCAGCGTCTAGCCACCAGCTTAGCGCCATTGCGCTGTCCCGAAAGGCGAAGGCTGTCTGGGCACTGACTTTGGCTTGAGGACTCTCCTCAGGGCTTCACTTGGCCTCCGTCCGGCTGCAAGGCAGCCTGAGACTTCCCTGCAGCCTTCCGCCTTCCTTTCCTTCTCTTGGGTTCAGATTAGCATCACCTCTGCAGGCTCTCCCAGCTCGGCCTGCTCTGCTCCTAGGTTCCATCCAGGTATTTTCCCTAATAAAACCCTTGCATGTTTCATCTTGCCTTAGCACTCGCTTCTCAGAGCTGGACTAACAGTCTCCTGAGGGTCTCTGCTGCTTCCCAGGTGATTTGTGGCTATCCCTGGCCATCCTGGCTCTTGCCCTAGCTGGAACATTCTGGATGCAGAGTCTGGGATTTAGAGAGAGAGAGAGAGAGAGAGAGAGAGAGAGAGAGAGAGAGAGGCAGAGAAAGAGGTCCCAGAGATACATTTGGCTGCTTGACAATTTTCCCCTGGCCTTACTTTTTATAGGACTCCTCTCTCAGGTGTGGCAGCCTGGGCCCCTGGGAAGCCCACCCAGGAAGCCAGAGAAGGCTCAGGCCTAAAGCAGAGACTGAGCTCCACCCATCAGTCAGACTGGGAAGCCAAGAGTGTCTTGACTCCCGACCCCACCCGTCCTATCTCTTCTGTTGTGCCCTGGCTCTCTTTCTCTGCCTGGTGCTGCCTAAGATCGATGTTTTGGCTCCTTTCCTCTGTACCCTCCACGGTGAGCCCCTTACCTTTTTTCCTGGCCTTGGGAGTGGCACTTTGGCTCCTTGCCCACATCTTCCTGACAGTCTTCGCTGTGCACTGGAGGCTGCATTCTGCCAGCATGTGTGAGAATCTCTCTCATCATAGAAGATGCTTGATCTGAGCTCAGGACCAGACTGAGTACCAGAAGATTAATGCCCAGAGCAGCTTCCACTGATGTTGGACACAGAATTGGAAAACCACCCCAGCTTCTGGCCTCTCTGCTGGGGTGACTCTGAGATGTGCTATGCACTGCTTCAGAATTCCTGTCATGTTGCAATTGCCTTTTGGAGTAGCTGGCTTGGAAACACCCACTTCATTGTATCCCTACCCTGTACTGGTGTTTCTCGGAATTTCTTCCCAAAGTACTGGCAGTAGACTGCTTATCTAAGGGTTGTTGTAGGTTCCCTCCTTTTGCTCACAGCGGGTTTTTGGATGGGTGAGAATGCTGGGGGCAGGGATAGGAGGAGGACACATAGGCCCTGCCTGGCCCTGTAAGCCCACGGTATCTGATGGCAATGCTACTGCTCTCGGGCTTCGGTTGGCTCTACATTATTCCCACCTACATCCCACAGGCACCTGAGGAGGAGCTACGGCTCTTAAGAGGTTTCAAGGAGCAGGGTCGCAGCCAAAGGTCTAGATGCAGGCACACAGAGATGTGGTGGACAATTTTGGTGGCATCACTTAGTTTTGGATCCATCCAAACTGAGATGCCACTGCCTCATCCAGACAGGGCGCACGTCTAGGTCTCTATTTACCTGGCTTTGCTTTGTTTTGCTTTCTTGGCTTGTTGAGATTCTGTGGGTGTTTGGCTTTGTGACCTTGTGCTAGAATCTCTCCTTAGGATCCGGGAACCGGGGCTAAAACAATGACTAGTGTGTTCAGTTGCCTAGACAGAGAAACAGTGGGATGGGATATTGCTGCCGCTGAGGCCTGGGTTTGGCACTGGGTGGTTGGCCACCCTCAGGGAGGACCCCAAGTGTCTTTCCAATGCAAGTTTGATGATCATTGCTTAAGTATGGAGCCCAATATCTTCTTATCAGGACAAAGCTAAAAGGCCAATGGTTCCCTAAAGAAAAATCCACTGTTTTTCAACCATTAGCCCTACCTTTTTATAAACACCAAGACTTGGGTCCTAGGAATTTTGATTTGACAGGTCTGGCATTGGTCCAGGACACTGATGTTTTTAGAGTATTAGTGAATGTGTGCTGGATGGCTTGCACGGCTCGGGAGAGTCAATGGCGTGGATCTCTTGTTGATCGTGAGTAGGAGTATTTGTACAACAGAAACCAGAGCCTACTCCAGTGCTTCAGAGAGCCTGTTGTTAAACACATCCCGGCGCACCACAGCAAGAGTTGCTCCCTTAGCAGGCGGCAGTGTAGTTAATATGGGATTTGTTGCCCATTTTAAGGCAAAGGTCTCTGTAGGCAGACAGTCTAAGGACCAACCTGGGGGGAGCCATATTAAGTCTTAAATCCCTGTGAATATCTCTTAATTTATTAACTGTGTGACATTAGGTAAGATGCTCCCACCCTAGATTCCAGCTTCCTATCTATTGAATGGGAATAGTACTATTTACCTCACAGGAGAATTGCAAGAATAGAATGAAATGCCTCAAATTGATAATTTGCCATAGTGTAGGCCAGGGAGACAAATTCTCTCTCTCTCTCTCTCTCTCTCTCTCTCTCAGTTTCTTCTTCCTTTGTCTTAAGTAGGTACTTTTGTGTTTCCAGGTGCTTGCTTTTAGGAGCAATGTCCTGAGAGACCCTGATGATGGACACGGTGAGTGGCTGTTGACCAAAGTCCACCCAGTGGACAACTGGGAAAACCACCATCAAACCCTATCTTCAGTCACTGAGCCTAAACCCCAGGGGCACGGGAGTTAATTTTTCAGTTGAAAATGACTCTTCCAACTAGAACTGCTTTCCCTGGTACAGAAAAATCAAGGGTGGCTGTCCATTGAAGGAAAAAAAGGAGTCACGTTAATTACCGTCTCACCCATGACAATTTACTCTGACTAAAATCTTGCCACTCACCATTTCATATTGTCTCTTTTAACCTGAAAAGGAGCTCTTTTGCTCTCTTTCTAACCCAGACCCAGTGTTTAGTAGGGTAATGGGATTTATGATTTTGTTTACATCAGTTTCCGTGGCGATTCACCATAAAAGATCAGTTGCTTGGCAACTTGGCATTGTGGTGCTGCAGTGGAGGGTGGAATTTTTTGCGTCTCTGAAGTGAGGGCTTAAGGAATAATGAAAACTTCTGCTCATACTTCTCATGAATGCTTTTTATTTTCAAGGTCAACCAAATGTTTTTTTTTTTTTTTTCCTTCAGGAAAGACTAATGCACTTTTCTTCAAGCGTTATACCGTAAAATGTTTCCCCAAGATTATCCCGTCTGGGAGGGGAGGACAGCTCACTGGGAATCTTTTTTTTTTTTCTTGCCTCGCTACTGCAAAATGAGGTTTGAGCAGCTCTGGGACTGTCGTAATGGAGTAGGTCTCTCTTATATACTGGCATTTTCTGCACTCATTAGCAAAAGCCCTTTTTCTTTCTTTCTTTTTTTTTTAATGAGCTGCTATACACTCTGAATCACTTCTCATTTTAGAAACCAGCTTCGTTTGGTTTGTAGTGGGTTTACCACGATGCCTTTGATGATGGGGTCAAGGTTAGCAGAGGCCTGGAAGGATAAAATAGGACCCCGATTTCCCTCTGAGGTTCCCTTTTGACTATAGGCATTTCTCTGAATGATCAAAGGGCCTGTTTTAAAACACGCAAACACCCTTTTCTGACCTCTTTCTCAACATGGATACACACGAACGAGGAAAGAAGTTGAATCATGCAGATACGCATGGACGTGGCCCAAGCTGGAGGTGTGGAGGCTGTGGGGGGACAATGAAGGCAGTAACAGTGGCTAATTGAACACTTACCATGTGCTTTATAGGCATATTATCTCTCTTAATTCTTAGCCACGTGTTGTCAGAAGGCCAGTTGCAGCTGCCCTCACAGTCGAGACCCCATTGATTGATGCCTTCCCTACTATTCCCTCTAGCTAAACTCAGCTACTTCTCAGGGGGTGTGATCCCCAATTGCCCCGGTGTATTACCTTTCTGTTACTGAAATAAAATATCTGAGGTAACCAACTTAAAAAAGGTTCATTTTGTTTCACACTTGGAGAAGTTTCAGTCCATGGTCAGTTGGCTGTATTGTGTTGGGCCTGTACTGAGGCAGAACATGCTGGTGGGAGCACATCGTGGAGGAAGCTACTCACCTCATGGCAGCCATGAAGCAAAACAGGAAAAAGTTGCGATCCTGCTACCTCCTTCAAAGCCATGACCCTGGGGACCTCACTTCCACCTACCAGATTCCACACCTGGTAGGTTTCCACAGCCTCCCAGTAGCAGCAGAGGCTGGTGACCAAGCTTCCCACACCTGGGCCTCTGGGGGACAATCATTCACACCATAGTGTCTGGTCACAGGCCTAGTGATACTTCACCCTCCCCCTCGGACAGATTTGGACTCATGGACCTTTTAAAAAAAACCACTTATAGTAAGTGTGATAATCACCTATCTGATAGCTTTGGGGTGAAGACAGCGATGGTGACTGTATGAGTCTGGGTTCTTTCAAAAGGCAGAGTTTACAGAAATTATAACAAAAAAGGATTTATTAGGAAGGCTTACAAAGCCGAGGATAGAGATAGTCCAACATGGCTGCTCAGCTGTGACGTAGAACTCCCATCTGGGACTGCGGGACAGCTGGTGAGAGCCTGCTGCGCATCTAGGTTGTTCAAAGAACAATGGCGGAAACTGGAGCCTGAAGACCAGTGACCGAAGGCATAAAATAGGACCCCGATTTCCCTCTGAGGTTCCCTCTGCAACGGGCAGACAGCTGCAAGTCGAGACAGGAGCAAATCTGTGATGAAGATCTGCAGCGTGTAGCAAGTTGGTGTCCACAGACAATTGCGAAGGCAAAAGCTTTCCCAGCGGAAGAAGCTGTAACAACCTTTCTCCTTCCCTCCTTTTATACCATTTGAGTTCCAGTTGGCCTTCCCACATGCTCTCATTGGCCAGCCCACAAATAACTCGCATTCTAATCCAGACTGGTTCTCAATTTCCAGTCTAGGCATGGTTCTCAAACCCTAATCCAGGTGTGGTTCCTGATTGCCTCTATCCAATGGTCAGTGACGAATTCAGTGTGTGCTGGGTTGTGATGTCTGGGATCCACGCTGCTCAGATTGGAAAGTGTGTGTGTAAGCCACCCAGGTGCCTTGTTAATATTCAGGCAGATACCTGATTCTCACACCCAGAAACTCTGATTTAACCTAGCTAGGGTGAGGGCCATGAACTCTTGTTTCCAACCAGCATGGGGTGGTGCTGGTGGCCCCAAGCACATTCTGAGAGCAGTATGGCTCTCAGTGCTTTAGCCGAGTTCTTACTCTGAATTCTAGAAACATCATAGCTCCTAGCACGGGACTTTTTTGTGGGTGAGATACGTTGTGATATCCAATTTTTGTGTTTCATTCTTTGCCAAGCATTTGACAAATCTCACATGTGTGGCGTGTTTACAATTTTCATGCATTGTGTTACCTTGGTGGAGTAGTTTACAATTTAGCTTATATCATGCTACTTAGCCCAGTAAGGTGTGTTTCTTGGTTATCTTTCATTGCTGGGACAGAGTACTGAACGCCCACAACTCAAGGGAGGAAAGACTTACTTGAATTCAGTTTTAGGAGTTCTCAGTCCATTTATGGGCAGCTGGCAATGGCAGAAGGATCTGGCGGAGGCCTAGCCAGAGAAAAGGAGTTCATAGCCGCGCAACAGGAAGTACAAGTGAGGAAAGATGGGGCTAGCGTATATCCTTCCAGGTCATATCCCCAGAATCTACCCTTTCTGGGTCAAACCCCAGTGAAACCCCTCCCCAGTTTTGTGTAACTGCACACCACCTCCTTGCAGCACAGGAAATCAACAGATTTCCTCCATGATTGAATCACCCTCTACACATGAGACTTTCGGAGGCATTTCCGATCCAGACCATGACATTATGGTTGCTGCCTATTTTCCAAATTAAGAAATGGAAATGAGAAGACAATTTATCTATGAAGAAAGGGTAACAAACAGTTGCCGAGCTAGGCTTTTGGACGTTAAGTCCCATTGGTGTTTATTCTATCAAGCTGCCTGCCTCCTTTTCCGTAGTGGAGTAGAATGCGTGCTCTGTGAGGAAGGTGGGGAGGGAACGTGGGTGAGGAAGGCCCGAAGACAGACGCTGAGGGTGGGAGTGCTGCACGTCGAGCCAACATTCAAGTCTTCAGCCATTAAACAAGGATAATATTATTTCACTCTAGTGGATTATGCAGAAGGTGGAAAATGTGTCCTGGAGTGAGTCGTAACACTAATATTTCTAGTGAGCTAGGGAAGATACTAGAAGGTACTGGGACAGTGAGGTTACTACTCATGATGATAGCAAGGGTTGCAAAGGCAAAGATGTCTCTGTAACTTTTGTTTAACTCTAAGATGCTTATACTATTTACAGAACATCACTTTAGATGGAATTAAATCTTGGCTCCAAAGTAATACATTGCATTTTGAAACATGAAAACTCGTATGTGTCAGTTCATTTTTTGTTACTGTAACTGGTTACCACAGACTGGCTGTTTACAAGAAGAGTTTATTTAGCTCATGGTCCTGGAGCCTGGCAAGTCTAAGAGCATGCCACCAGCATTTGATGAGGCCTTTTTTGCTGCACCGTAACTTAGTGACAGACAGCACATATAACACCCAGCCAGCGTGCCAGCCCAAGCCTTTCTTTCTCTTCTTCTTAAAGCCACAAATGCTATCAAGGGAGCCTGACTCTCACTCTCACGACCTCATCTAACCCTAACTATCTCCCGATAATCAGCCTCCAGAGGACATTAACATATGACTTTGGGGATTAGAGTGAGTTAAAATGAAAAAGTTGAAGTGAAATAAAACAAAAAGAAATGTGAACTTGGAAAATAAATGAAATTTGAAGGCTTATACCACATGCTAAACCATCACGCCAGGGTTGTAGGTCATGTCATTTCTTCTTTCCACTCCAAACCTTTGGAAGAGATTTAAAGAAGTTGATCGTTCAGCCAACACATGGATGAACATGCTGGCAAAGAACAGGGATCACTAGGGAAAACCGATTAGTAGGGCCTACTTCCCAAATGCTACTGCGTGCCCATCACAGCCACTGCACGAGGAAGCGTGACGTGTGGGGAGACTGAGGCTCAAAGGGGACATGCCCTGCACTGTACTTGAACTCCTGCAGCTGTTGCCAAGACCAGCTTTCCTGACCGCTCTCATGTACCTCCACCGACCTCGGCCTACCACTAATTTTAAAACTTCTAAATTTGGAAAGAAACCTCTATTTTCTTTCTTTCTTTCTTTCTTTCTTTCTTTCTTTCTTTCTTTCTTTCTTCCTTCCTTTTTGAGACAGGATCTCATTCTATAACTTAGGCTGGTCCTGAACTCACTGGCGTAGCCAAAGCTGGCCTTGAACTCAGTGCAATTTGCCTGCCTCAGCCTCCCAAGTACTGGGATTACAGTGCTGGGGGATTAAACTCAGGGCCTTGCGCTTGGGAGGTGAGTGACCTAACTGCTGTTTCATTCCTCCAGCCCTTCTCCAGCTTTTCTTATCCAAGCTTTGGCTGTTCTCTAAACAGGTAAATCCAGGTGTGTGTTTCATTTCTTCCGGTTTCCTATCTCTTAAAACCTAGTAATGTGACACATTCAACGATTTAAGGAATGGAGAGAGGACAGAGGAAAGGGGACCTTTGAGAAAGAAAACTGGTTAAGGCAAGATTGTGAGGCATTGATGTTTCAAACAAGATGCTCAAACCCAGGGTGCCCACAGCAGCCTGCCATCATTAGACTGTGGTAGGACTGGCTAGAATGGTGTGTGTGTGTGTGTGTATGTGTGAGTGTGTGTGTGTGTGTAGTTGAGGACTGAACACTAGATAACTGCTCTACCACTGAGCTCCATTCCCAGCCGAGTACAGACACAATTTTCCCCCCATAGTGGGGGATTGAACCCAGGACTTCACACACTATTCAAGCTCTCTGACATTGAGTTGCCTCCTTACCCCTCAGGTGAAATCATAAGGAAAATGTTTTTGATCTAAGGCTTCTTGAAAACACGGATGCTAAGGATGAACTGTACATGATTGTGTCTCAAAAGTCTGGGAGAAAGGTTACCAGTGTTTTTTGACATGAATGGACCCCCAGGACATCCTCTTTAGTCTTAAATTAGAACATACTGGTTATACAGAATAGCGTGTCCCCTTTTGACATACTTGTACATATATATATATATATATATATATATATATATATATATATATATATGTATAGTTCCATTTTCCCCCCATCCCTAATCCTCTCCCTCTTCTTTAATGGTCTCCTTGTACATGTCATCTCTCTTTTAAAATTATTTTATTTTTCTGGATCCTATAAATGAGAGGAAACATGTGCTACTTCCTGACTTCCTGAGGCTGGTTTGTTTTTACCACATGACAGTCCGCAGTTCCGTCTACTTTCATAGTTCTGTTCTTGTGGCTGGATACCCCACCAGTGTGCACGTACACCACGTTTTCTTTATCCATCTGTCTCTTGATGGTCCACTAGGCTGACTCATGTCTTGGCTATTGAGAATTGTGCCACAGTAAATGTGGGTAGGTATACATGTGTCTCTGTAGTATACTGACTTTAATTTTTTAAAAGAATGTACTGAGGAATGGTGTAGCTGGATCATAATTGTACTTTTAGTAGTATTTTTGGACTCCCCTTACTGATTGCCAAAACGGCTGCACTAATTCACCTTCCCACCAGCAGTGGAGAAGAGTTCCCATTTCCTGAATTTGTTGTTTTTGTATTCTTAATGGTGGCTGTTCTGATGAGAGTGAGCGAGAATCTCAATGCAATTTTGATTTCTGTTTATTTCCCTGGTGGTTAAAAATGTTGGATTTTCTTTTTTCATCTGAAGATGACATTTTAGGGTAAAGAAAGAAGTTGTCCACAATAGCATACCATTTATGAGAAGAGCCATATTCACACAAAAATACTACCAATTCCAGTGGGCATTTAGGTGCATGCACTTGCATGTGTGTGAAAACATACGTCAGGAAGGTGCTGGGTATCATTTGAGTTACTTTGAGGGAGAGGTTGGAATCGTGCTCAATAAGGAATCAACCCTTATCAAAATACTTTATTTCTTTCTTCTTGATGTTAAGGACAGAACTCAGGGCCTCGGGCCTGCTAGGTAGTCACTCTTCCACTGAGCTGTATCCCCATTCCTGAATACTTTAATATTTAAAAGCAAAATGGATTGGCTTTTTTGTTTTTGCAAATAAATAATAAACTTATCCTGATACTTAAAAAGAAAAAGGCATTCATTTCTGTAACCATTCTGTGAGGCGCTTAAGGTTCAAAGGCTTTTTTGTGCAAGTTTATGACTTGGTGTTTGAATCAGACAACAAACACAGATAGAAGCCTTGACAAGTGGTCAGTGTCCCTCACTTGGAGTCAACACCAGAAGTCTCCTTTTCCTTCTTTCATTTCTTCTCTTACAAGTCTTTACCCATCAGTTCTGATGTTGCAAGGCTGAATAGCAAAGGCGTGGAGTATCTTTCTCTCCAGACCCATCTGAACTTGATTAGGGAACAAGAGAGGATGCTCTGGAAATGGATTTGTGTGGTCTGTGCTTTTGGCTTCCAGCTTGAAGCTCTTGCCTCAGCCACAGGGCAATAGCAGACTCACTAGTTAAGTTGTGCTCAATCCTGCAAATCAGGTGGATCTTTCTGACAGGGAATTCTGTCTCAGTTGATTAGACATGGGTTTAAAGATATTGTATTTCCCCTTTACCTTAATCTCCAATAATCCCAAATAATCTCCCTGCTGAAGACGGCACAGTCCTCAGTGGGGTTGACTCACACCTCCCCAAGGCTTGGGCGGCCAGGTGCCTGTCAAAGCAGTCTCCTTTGGCTCCAGCCCAAGTCTTCATGGGATCTGTGAGTTACTGAAATGATGTAACGTAAGACAAACATTTTTAACCTCTCTCTTGACCACACAACTAGAGTTTCAGGCCTCCCATTGCAAGAGTTTTAACCATAGAGCTGAATGGAGGGTGTTAGATCTTAGAACTTGTGCCTTTCCTTCTTGATTTCCCAATGAGCTGGTAAGGAAACCCAGACTTCCTTGTTGGGCAGTCACTTAGATAATTCAGCAAAGGATTTGGTGATAAACAGACATATTTGGGGAAGATTTAGAAGATCAAAGGGGTGTTTCATTTGAAAATAATTACAGTTTATTTTGTTATAGTTGATGATAATTCAGTCATGCTTGGGAAGATTCTGCATTTTCTAGTGTAAATATGTAGCAGACAGCTCTTTCTTGACAAGGCAGCCTTGTGCACAGACCAGAAAATATGAGTTCTGGAGGCAGGATGATATGAGTATGAATCCCAGTTCGGCCACTTACTAGCAAAGTGACATTGGATAAGCCAGTCACCTTTCTGAATCTCACTCTCTTCATAAAAGATGTCATCTTACAATAAGTCTTCCATGTTTTTGAAGCATACATATATATAATCCTTTGCACATAGTAGGTGCTCAATAGATAGCAGCTACTGTTATATTATCATTTTTCTTACATTATTCACGACTCATAATTATAAGTGAGGTTAAGTTCCGTTACAGTACAACATAAATTTAAAAAAGAATGAATTGGTTTGTCTAGCTGAAAAGTCTAGAAGCTTTGAGCATGATTTATTCTAGGTACTCAAAACCAATCCATGAGGTATCTGGCTTTCTCCTTATCCGCTAGCTTCATTGAAGGGGATCTTAGAGATGAACATCAGGAGATCCAGATTTGATTGATTCAGTTGAGAAACTCCAAATGAAAAAAAAGGACATATTTTTCAATAGTTTCAACAAAAACGCAGGCAATTTAAATTGGAATGGTTTAGGCAGATGATGTATCTATCCTTAAGATGCCATTATAATTGAGAATTGAAATATCTTGGGTGTGTGTCCATCTCTTTTAGCCAGAGATAAACTCTGTATTAACCAAAGAGAGACTAGGAAGACAATCTTAAAGAAACCCGGGTCCAGGAGCCACTGCTAGAAGAAACAACAGACAGCAAAAGCAACAGACTCCCACCACCGAGAGATGTTTTTAGACGGTACAGAATTGCAGGACTGTGTCAACCTTGAAAAACTGTGCGATGATTGGTCGGTAGATGCTTGCCTTGCCTCATGGAGTCCTCCTCCTTCTCCTTTGTCTTCAGTGCTGAGGACTGAATGCAGGGCTTTGCACATGCTGAGCACACATGCACCTCCGGCAGTACAGTGTTTGTCACTCATTTCCTTAGCTGCTTGTAAGTCTTGTAGCTTTTTAAAAATGTAAATGGGTGACTGAATCAATGTGTGCCTCCTAAAGGGTGTGCAAGTCAAAATTACCCATTGTTCCAAGTTGCTATGAAAGTAATCACGCGCGACCTTTCAGAATAGTGTGGATGTTTAGAAAATGTTATCCGCTCCTGTTATCATCAACATTGAGAGAACTTGGCAGATGCCTGACCTTTTCAGTGGCTTTCAGGGAGGTTTCCTTAAGAAACTTAATACTCATTATTTATGTATTGGATACCTTTGGAAGCAGGGTGTCCTAACCTGCTAAATTATTTTGCCATTGGAGAACACGGATTGCTTTGATTCCATAATGATTGACTAAGCAGGATAGATAGTCTGTCAATCATGAGGAGAAAAAAACAAAACAAAACAAAAAATTAAAATAACAGACTAAAAAAACAATAACCACCCCCTCCACACACAAATTCTGTATATTGTATGTACAGACAGTCAACAGAAGACAAAATGTAGATGCTGTGGGGAAATGGACTGGGGGCTGTGGAGAATTCAGAAAGATGATGAACATTTTGGGAGCTTGGAAGGCCCCTCACGAAGAAGCTAGCTCATTGAGATGGGTCTGGCAAGGTGTGGTTAGGTTGGTGGGAGGTCTCCGGGCAGACTGAATCTGTCCTCAGGGCTCAAGCAGGCAAAGAATTTCTTTTCACAGACCCAAAATAAAAACCAGTGAATTTCATAACCTCTTTTTGAGTTCACAAAATACTCTAATAAGCATTTTCTAAGAATTAGAGAACCAAACCTCTCCCAGCTGCCTGCTACTACTGATTTGAGACTCAGTTTAGAGGAGCGACCTGCCTTGCAATGAATGTACCTCTCTCTCCTCGGCCTTCCTGCTTCCCAGACTTCCTTGAGCTGTGCATGGTGGACTTTGTGGCTTGATCTGGGGTTGGACTGAGGGTACTGCAAGTTTCTGAAGCTCACTAGCCCTGGCAACTATGCACTTTTAATAGTATCTAGAAGGCCTCTATCTGTGAGTTGGTTTCCTCAGAATCACACAGGCTGGAATTTTTAAGTGTCTTTGGGATTGTTTCCTTCATTCCCTGAGCGTTTATCATAGTTTATTGATTTATGTCTTGGAAAATCTTTTAAAGATTTTTTTTGGTCATTTTAGGGATCAAGCCCAAAGCTATATATATGCCCAGACCACTTTGATTTTTTATTTTGACTTGCTAAGTTGCCTCAGTCTGGGTTCCAACTTGCAATCCTCCTGCCACAGCCTCCCAGAGTACAGGAATTACAGGCCTGGACCACCAGGCCTGGACTCAAGATTTTGTTTTGGAAATAATTTTGAATTTTCCCGGAGTCTTGCCCTATACTATAATTGGATTAGAAAGCTATCCTGAGTGCAGAGTGTTCTCCAGTGGATCTGGGGTTCTGGGGCTGTTGGGGTTTAATTTCTGCCACGACGGGGCTGCCATCCTAGCTTTGGTAAGGTATGTAGGCTCTGTCAGTGGCTGCCTTCCCATTTCTGGAGAAGAGACCCAGCTCTGGAAACAGGCTCCCTCCCAGAGCAAGAACACACTCTTCTGCTCTTAAGCTCCCCACGTTGAGGCTCTGCGTTTATGCACGTTTCTGCGGGTATTAAAAGATTACTTTTAGAAGAGGTGGCTAATAACAAAAAAGAATTAGAAAGGTGAAATTCCCACCAGGTTAGTGGTGGTTTAGGGCTCTCCAAATGTCACGGCCAGCACGAAAACAAGCTGAGTGGAGTCTGGTTCGGAGGCACAACTCATGTCCGCGCCAGTGGACTTGTGGAACTGTCTCGTGGATGGAGCAACTTCATTTTTAGCTACAAGCTCTTTATACCCAAGGAAAAATAAGAGCCCATGCTTAAGAGGAGCATCCTTAGCAGTTCTCACAAGAGACACGCATGTGGTCTTTTTTGTGGACATAACTGCGCTCAGCTACTGAGATAGCACTTCCTAGGGATTGAGCCGTTCTCTCGCCTTCTGTCTGTGTGGAGGCATCGTCCTCCTGCACGTTAGCGTTCACGGCAGTCTTCCACCTGAAGACTGAATTAGACAGGATCAAAAGAAGGTCCCTCTTCTCGCCGGGTCAGGAGGCATTCTGTAGAAAGGAACCACACCCGCTTGCATTCCCGTGCCTGAGCTCTTCCCCAGCACAGACGTCGTCTATAGCTTACTTATTTGGTACTGAAACACAATGCACAAAGTGCACAATTGAAGGGAGGAAAGTTTTATGTTAGCTTACAGTTCAGAGGTTTCAGTCTGTTCATGTTCCACTCGCAAGGGCAGAAGGACCTGACGGAAGGCCTAGATGCGGGATAACTGTTCACAGCGTGTTAAGGAGGAAGCAGAGTCAGAAGCAGCCGCCGCAGGAACGTATACCCTTCTATTCTATGACCTGAGGGACCCATCCCTCCAACCAGGCCTCACCTCCTAACAGTCCAGAAACGCACCAAATCCACTCGGCCCAATTAACCTCCATGATTTCAGTCACATAGGCTTAGCTGGGCACGGGACTGTAATCTCATCCCTCGGGAGGATGAGGCAGAAGGATGGCAAATTCAAGATTTGCCTGCACACTTTACTGATTTTATGAGACCTTGCCTCAGAATTAAAACCAAAAAATGGGCTGGAGATGAAGCTCAGTGGGAAGTCTTGGGTTGGCTCTTCAGGACCACAAAAATAGTAAAACACATGTGGGGCTTTTGGAGATGTTTTAAATTCAAACCATAACAGTCTGGTTTTTAAAATTTTAATCTTTTAGTTGTTAAAAGTTGTGTGCATGCATGGTGTGTGATGTGATGTTTTGAAATATGCACACATTGTGCATAGTTAAACCGAGCTAATTGAGAGATGTATTTCTTAACACGCTTATAATTTATTGGTGGCGAGAATGCTTAATGCCTACGTTCAGAGACTTTCAAGTGTACTAAGCAGTCGTGCGTGGGTGTGTGGGTTCTGTATCTGGGTGTTCCACAACAGTGATCCCTGACATTTTGACATCAGGAAAGACCATTCTCCCAAGGATGGGGTGAAGGGATACTTGTTGTGCAGTAGGTTGTAGGAGAATTGCTTTGAAACAGTGAGCAGCAGCAGGAGGGGAGTGGGCAGCGAAGCTCCGCCCCTCCCTGCAGCCAAGTCTGAGGCTAGGGTGTTGGGGAATCCTTGTCCTACACCTACAGGTGCAACTAACTATGGGTTGAAAATATTTAATTGAAAGCTGCGTTTGTTCTGAACATGCGCAGATTTTTTTCATGCTACCTCTTAATAAGATGCTATAATATTTACTTACAGTATATTTACATTATATTAGGTATTATACATAATCTAGAAATGATTTAAAGTATATGGAAGGATGTGTCGAGATTATATGTGACTATTGTACTGTCTTATATAAGGGACTTAAGCATCCTTGGATTTGGTTAATTTAGATTTCCTGAAATCAGTCCTCTGGGGATATTAGACGAGGACTGTAACTTGTTTTTTAACTTTCATCCCTGTATTGTATGTACGCTAGAGCTCTTGAGCGTCTTCCTCCTCCTCACTCAAGTGTCTCTCTTTGCTCGGCTTCTCTTTACTTGTCCTGTTGGCAGAGTTAGAGGTGGGGAAATGGGGTGGCCTGGGGTGGCAGGATGTTCAGGAACCCCCTACCAGAAGAGAAGTTACAGACAGGCCATCCCTGGCTGCTTCAACAAGGGCCACCTGTGAGTGGAGAGTTGGGGTGAGCTCCCCTGGGAGATGCTTCCTGGTCCACGAGGGAATTCCACTGGTATGGTTGAAAGGATGGAATAAATATCAGGAGGGAAAGCAAGAGTGCAGAATGCTACTTCTATCTACCTGCTGGTGTGTGTGTGTGTTTTCATATTCTGGACGGGAAGAATGAGATACAAGGAGTTTGAGCCTTGAGCCAGGGGTCTGACCTAACCTTTGGGTTCTTACCTCCCTTATAACTTGTTGGTCCATGACACAGCTTTGCCAGGGAATTGTGGCTCCTGAAAGACAGAGTTTCTATTGATTACCAGTTTTGATTCCAACGGGTCCATCTTAGAGGCAACGAATTAGCTTGAGCAAGGACAGGCAAATTCAACGAATGCCATGCTTCAACTCAAGGTGTGTTGGCTTCGGGAAATAAGTCCCAATGTTTAGAGCACGGAGCATGGCATTCTCCTTGGGGGAGGCTGGGTCTGATCAACTCTCTTGCAAAGTTATTTCTTACTCGATCCCGATGTTTTGAGCACTTTCATCCTTCTGCAGTGTACATTCAGATACCCAGGACACAGAATGGTTATGTAGAAAAAGTGTGGACAGTTAGATCGTGGTAAATGCTGGAAAGAGAGAAGGGGGAGAGAGAGAAGGAGAGAGAAAGAGAGAGAGAGAGAGAGAGAGAGAGAGAGAGGGAGGGAGAGAGAGAAGAGAAAGCAAAGGAAAGCAGGAGTTGGAATTTCAGACAGAGTGGCTGGAAAGGGTTTCTCCAAGGTCATGCCACATGAGATTCAAGTAAGGACAGTGAAGTGTGGTCCAGGCACTAGCCAGGAGAAGGCATCCTGCGCAGGGAGAATTGGCAGGTACACGTTCTCTGGGGAGTTCAGGGAGCCGCAGGGTGGCTGTGGGATGAGATCTCTGGAGTCACAGCGGGGAAAGTGATGCTTGTCATTCAGGGCTCACAGTGAGGAGTCTGGCTTTTTCCTCTGAGCCACAGGAGAAACCATTGAGGGTTCGACAAGTGAAGTCATGTATTTTACTTCGCAGTTTAGCATGATTGCTCTGGCTGGGAATTGCAAATAGTCACGAGGGAGATAAGGGGCAGGGACAGCAAGACAGGAAGCCATTTCTGTGATCCAGAGGAGAGAGGGCAGTGGCGTGGACCACGGCCTCAGCTTTCCCAAGTGACTAGAAAAATGAATTTCACATAAACTAAAGTGGGAAGACCGTGGGACAACAGGGCTTTGAGTGTAATGTGATCAGGAACACCCTTTTGGACAATTCAATGTGAAAAGTTGCCCTTTCAACACTCAGATGGAAGTGCAGGAAGTAGGTACACAGGATTTTAGGGGTGAGGTTCACCATGGAGGTGCAGTAGCTTGAGCCTGCTATAGTTTGGATCTTGAAGGTTCCCCAAAAGGCAATGTGCTAAAGGCTTGGTCACCAGCCTATTTGACTACTGGGAGGTAATGAAATTCTCAGAAGCTGGGGCCTGGTGGAAGGAAGTTAGATTATCAGAGCACGTCCGTGACGGGAATATTGGGACACTGTTCCCTTCTGGTTGATTCTTTCTTTTTCTTTCTCTCTCTCCCTCCTTCCTTTCTCCCCTCCCTCTATTTCTATTTCCTGGGTGCCTTGAAGTGAATAGGCCTCTTGTTCCCCCTCACGATGAACTTTGCTACTACAAGCCCAGACCAACAGGTCATACACTAAAACCTTGAGTCAAAACAAACCTTTATCCCTTTAAGTTCATTTCTTGGGTGTTTGTAACAGTGCCAGAAATCTGCCTAACAAGCACTTACCATAGGGGTGTCCCAGAAAGAAGAGCTGATGGAGAAGGCAGCTCTGGGACGCCAGCCTCAAGAGGTCACAGAGCAGAGCATCCCCACGATTGGGGAAATGTGTTTGTCTAGAGAGACCAACAGCTTAAGGCTACCGAAAAAAACCTACTTTTAACCATTTGCCCACAGAGAAGTCTCCTTTCCTGCTGAGACTTTGCTGGTAATGGTAGTCTGGGCCTTTTAATTCTGTTGGGGTAGCATGGACCAGTAGTTTGGAGGGTCCCTAGAAGGTCTTTGCCACCTAAGAGGGGAGGTAGTGTTGCTGGGCATATGGGCTTGGCCCGGCGAGACACAGACAAGTCTGAGTTGCACTATCCATTCTGCCCTGCTGGCAGTGTGTCCTTGGGCTGTCCCTGGAACTCTCCAAGCTGGGACTCCTTATTTGCAAAGTTGAGACATGAATAGATAGTTTTTTAGTCATCGGATTATTTCAGGGAGTAAATACTCATATAAGTTAAAAGCACTTAGCTGAGCATCTAAACTGAGTAACCTTGCAACAAATGTCAACTTGTGACTGCTATTATGGGACCTAACTTTAGGGTACGTGGAGACTTGATGTGAAAATTGGCTGAAAATATACCATTAACTACCAGGAGTCTGAGATCAATACATGTAGTTAAACAAAACCATGTTTTGGCAACTCTTAATGACTGAAGTTCCTGAGTGCTCATGCAGACAAACTATTTATTAGAATCTGCACTTGGAAATAGCCACATTGAAGGAGATTGGAGATTGAGCACTGGAGATTAAGCCAGGATGTCACAGTTGCTACAGCCCTTGCTTTGGTTTTTATTTTGAGGCAGGGTCTTGCTAAGTTGCTGAGTTGCCCAGGCTACGGTCACACTTGTGACCCTCCCGCCTCAGCCTCCCAGAGTGCTGGTGTTACAGGTGAGTGCCTCTGGGCCTGGCTTCTGTCATTTATTTTAGCTGAATAAAATTATATTTAATTACGAGATGACCACTGGTACACTATCTAAGGGAATGTTAAGATTTCAGAAGTGTTAAAGCTGTGACAACAGATAGTTTTCTCTTTCAATGTGACTTAAGTCTGGGTCTCTCTGAGCACTCAGTGTCTTCGTATCTGTTTGGCTCTGGTCCACGTCTTCCATTCTCTCCTATTTATCTTGCAAAATGAGGGCTTGCTGAGGGGACAAACCGGATCTTATATATCTCTACACACTTGGCACACAGGAAGCATTCAGGGCATACTTGTTAGGAAACGTGTTATTGGTTAGCCATTTTCTGTCCTACTGACAGAGTACGGACATGAACAGAGAGCTCGTCCTTTCCTGTGAGCGCCCCTGTCCTGGGCTGCGGACTGGTGCTGTAGCCTGTTAGGAATGAGGCTGCACAGCCGGAAGTGAGCAACTGGCCAGCATGCAAAGCTTCATTTGTGACTGTTGTAGCTGCTTCCTGTGAATCACATTGCCACCTGAGTTCCCCTCACCCCCGTCAGGTCAGTGGGAGCACTGAAGTTTCACAGAAGCGCAGTCGCTCCTGTTGGGCCCAGTGTGTGTGTGTGTGGGGGGGGGGGGGGAGGGCAGATTGAAGTTGCGCACTCCTTGTGAGAATCTAGTGCCTCGGAATTTGAGAGGAGCCGAGGGGGTGACACTAATGCCACCCCTACCTTTCCATCCCTTCCATCTGGGGAAAAGTGTTCTTCCATACATTCTATCAATCGTGCCAAAAATGTTGGGGACTGATGCTGTAGGAAGCTCCTGGAGGGGCACGGGGTGGAGGAGGCAGGTTCACACTCATCACTGAAGACACCGTATGGTGTTATTTTGTCAGGTAACTTTCTGCGGGCAAGAGTTTTGAATTGGGGTGTGAGCCTCCTAAAATGTTGTTGAGAACTCCCAGGGAACAGGGACTGAGCTGGTTTTAAGGAAATCAACTTTTGATGCCGAATTTCCACCTTGATTTTTTTTTTTTCTAAGAACATCGGCCTAAGGACCTCTTTCCTAACTCCTCTTTTGTTTTTTTCTTTTCTCAGTTGGGCAGAGAAAGTTCCAGCACCTTTTACTCATTCTGATTCTCACAATGGGCCCTGACTCTGGAGGGTAAAAGTGTTTGAGGCAATAAGGTTGCATTTCAGCATATTGGCACTGGTGATTCTTTTATCAAACAACACCGACCTACAGAGAAGCTATGGTGTCTTTCTGTCATAGGCTGGATTCTCCAACAGCAAAGCTGAGATAGAGTTTGGGGTGCTAAGTTTTCACTGGGGATCAACACCTCCTGAGGGAAAAGGAGGGAGCAGGACTGGGCAGAAGTCAAACAGCAACTCAGACCATACAAAGGCTCGGCTGACTTGGAGGGAGCTCTGGAGCAAGTATTGTCCACCAGAATGGCTTTCACGGGGCAGAAGAGGCAGACCAGACTGGCCGCATGGTAGTGGAGTCAGGCCAGCCACAGGCCTCATACCTGAGGGGACGTGGAGATCCATGTGGGATGTCTCCATATCCACCACCCTTCCCTGTGCTCTATGCAGTTCTGCTGAGGATGGAGTGTTCAGAAAAAGTGTATTTCAATCTGCATTGAGACATTCTGAATTCAGATATTCTGTAAATGAAGCTATAGGAATGATGAGAATTTCTCTTTGACAGTATCACTTCTATGCACTATTTAATGTCAAAGATACCATGTCTCCTAAAGAAAGATCTGCTCCAAATAAGGAGGGTATTAAGCAAGAGGGAAGCCTCTACTCACTGATGCAATTAATTCACCACAAGGTTCGGTGCCTTCTTGAGGGCTCTCTTAAGATGGACAGCTGGTCTACCCTTCATTTGCATACACATCCATCTCTCATTGTGAATTTAGAATTCAGAAATTTGGGAAAGGATTCACTCTAACACATTTATTTGAAACTGAAGTCAATTTTCTCTAAGTGAAATTGGAATGGGTTTGGCTACTTGGCTTGGCAACATGGACTGCCTTACCAAGTAGCTTATACAATAGGCAGACATTTCCATGAACTGAGCAACCTACATTGTAAAAGGCAAGTTTTTGCTGAAAATCTATTCCATGTGATGAGATAAAATATTTTTATTAAAAATCAGATTAGCGGGAAGGAGGAGCAAGAAATTACTGCTAATGCAAATGGAATTTCTTATTAGGGTGCTGAAATGTCTGGAATTAGATAGTGCTGGGGATGACTGCATAATTCTATAAAAATGTTAAAACCTAGAAAGCTGTACTTTCATTGTACATGAGTTACACCTCAATTGGAGAAACAAAAACATACTGTATTGGCAAAGCTATATTAAAAATGAAAAGTATTTAAATTTTCCCACACTTTTTGGTTTAAACAAAAGACCTCTAAGTAAATGAAACACAGGTGTGACTAGCAGTCATTGCAGAGTTTAAGTACAGTCTTTTTTTTAATATATTTCCCAGAATCAAGACAGTGAAGGACTGGTGACTGGATAATGCGTAGATTTTCGTGTCTCCTGGTTTCTGCTTCTTTTCTTTTGACCAAATTGAAGGACGACCAAATTTTTGTCAGTTGGTAGGTCATGACTAATTTTTGATAATAGATGGTTATGTAATTTTGATACCACAAAACTTTTTATTCATTTTTTTCTTACTGAATTTAGAATATTCACTTTCAAAATATATGTAGGAGTAAAACTGATTTTGAACCAACCCTCATTGTAGCAATAAATGATCTTCAGCAAAGAAAAAGCCTTTTCAGTTATTTATAAAAATATATATTTATGTTTTTTGATCAACTATTATCTGAAAATTATTGAATTATACTTTGGTCTAGAAAAAGCTGCTCAGGCTTATTGTGACAAGAGTTAAAATTTTGTATTTTTTGGTAGCAGAAAACAATGTTAATGATAACCCTTTATAAAAAAATGTAAACAATAAAGCATACAGGAGTTTCTAAAAAAGTGGGAAGAATAAGTGGAAAGAAAATGGAAACTCAAGAAAGAAATGGAATAATTAGTTAATGAAGAAGAGTTTTCATGGACTTTATTATTTTATTTTATTTTATTTTATTGCACTGTTGGGGCTCACTTAGGATCTCACAGGTACCGTGTAGATGCTCTGTCACTGAGCTAAATGCCAGCATAGTCATGCATCTTAAAAATTGATATTGGTGGATATAAAATTGCCCTGATACTTTGATTCCATTGGAACATTTAAAAGAATTATATAGTGGTTTTATTTTTATATGATGTTAGTAGCATTTACAATAATAATGCCATCCTCTCCAGTATTTAAATTCTCAATAAAAATTAAACGTGTGAATGCCTGTGCATGGGCGCATGTGTATACTATGTTTTGAATCTGGAATGTTCCCCCAAAGCCTCATGTATTCCCATGTAGTGGGATAACTGTGGAACTGTGTATTATCGGGAGGTAAGGCCTGGCTGGAAGGGACGGGAACTTGAAGTTAGTTAGACCTGGAAAGATCCTGTCAACTTGTTGAGATCGGGGATTGCCCAGGTAGAGTTTTCAGGGGTGTGTTGTTGACCAGTGGGCTGGAAGTAAGGGAGGGGCACCCACCTTCGGCCTAGAGGGCCCAGCTGGCAGCTTGAAGTAATCAAAAGAAGAAAGAAGAAACATCTTCACAGCTTCTTCCTGGGTAAGTCTGGCCCTGGCTTGACTCTGGCTTTACTTGGTTTCTGCCTGCAGTGCTGTGAGCAGCTCTCCAGCTCGGCCGTGTCCCTCCACGGTTGCCAGCTGCCTGTGCACGGGCCGTGTGAGATCTTCTGAAACCGTAAGCTAACATAAATCTCTCTTCCCTTACATGTGGATGCAGGTATTGTGTCACACGACACGTAAGTAACTAGGACAGTGGATGACCCTACAGACTGAGCCTCGGGTCTTCATACTGAGACATACCCGCAGCCCATTTTTGATTTGGGGAATGTCTCACTAAATTACTAAATTGTACAGGCAGGGCTTGATCTTACCGTCCTCCGGCCTCCGCCTTCTGAGTGTCAGAGTTACAGCCCTGTGCCACCTGGCCTGTCAGAGTTTGTTTGTTTTTAATGTCATCCTTCTTAACACTGTGCCAGGAGATATGTGAATTTTGGAACCACTTTTAGGAAACATACCGTTCAAAAACATGGAAGGCCACTGGTCGTGGAGCTCCAGGGGGACAATTGGTGGAGAGGCCCTTGCCAGCTGCCAGCCTGGCGACTCTGATGTTTGAGGGTGACAGCCAGCTGCTGGCATTCTCATGAGCATGCTCATTACCATAACCTGGTCTCATGGACCTGGCAACGTGAGATGTGAGCGAGGGAAGTAGCTAAGCAGTAAGGGGGTGTAGCTTTGAGATGACCAGGCTGTGGCTGGCTACTGGCAGGTGCTCCTCTCCGCTTTCTCTTCCTGTTGGTCGCATTGTACCCCCCCCACACCCCCAATCTCCGAACTCCCCCTCGCCCTCGCCTCTAGCTGGCCTCCTAGAAGACAGGCCAGCTCACCCTCTTCCCGCCTCCCGGAAGGTGGCTGGCCTGTTCCACCCTGCGCTCCGCGGGAGCCAATACTCTGAAACCGGATTCGGAGAATGGATGACACCAAATTTGTGAAGGGCAGAATCTGTTGTCTCTTTCTTGGCGAGGAAGAAAATCTTGGGTGAGGTTCGGGGTGCAGAAAGGAGCGCAGGTCTTTTCACCCCTGAGTTCAGAAGGTCGGAAGGTTTTAGGTATCCTGGGAAAAGAAAAGTTGCGCCGCAGACTTCCAGGCGGGGTTTGTGTGGACCAGCGGTCCACGAGGCAGGACGGTGCTCTGCAGGGTCCTAGGCTTCTGGACAGCGCCACCGTCGACGCCTTTCTGGGGCGTCTGTCCCGGCGCAGGAGACAGACTTGGGGCTCCCCAGTTAAGGACGAGTTCCAGCGGGGCACGGGGCCCATCCCACGCCTTCCGTGTGGATTCTGCTCTTAGGCGTACTGGTTTTAAAATGTGTCTACAGATCTGTGGGCTTTCCGGGCGGGGTCTGGGAGGAGGGAGGCGAACGCGGCCCAGCAGAAGGCTTTTAGCTGCAGCCACTGCGACCGGAGCAAAGTAGTTTCCTCTTTCGGGCTGGCCCAGATGGGCCGTGCGTGCGTGGCGTTAGCTCTGGCGGTGGCCGCCGAGCTCTGTAGACACGGCTGTGGTCCTCGCCCCCAGGTCGCCGTGCGGACTGTCGTGCCTTGCCGCCTAGCTGGCTCTGCTGAGGTCTCCCGATTTCTGCTGCTCCGGGGGAGGCCTGGGGCCGTGTTGGGAGACGCGCTGCCTGGCTCTTTCGCTCGCAGCCTATTTGTCTATTTCCTGGAGGATCCGAGCTGGCAGTGAAAGGGCCGTGCCTGCTGTCCTCCCGCCACCAGCTCGAGCGCAGCGCGCCCGGCCAGGTTAGAACTCGGGCGGCCCCTCGCCGCGAGTCCGGCCCTCGGCCCCCGGCCCCACAGTCGCTGTTCTTCGCCCGTTCCAGGCTCCGGCTGTCCTTCCCCTTCCGCGGGAGTGTGCTTGGCTTCTGCTCTGTTCACTTCAACCGCTCAGATCGGGCCTCGAGGGCCGCCTGTCCCCATGCCGCGCGTGCGCGGGCAGCTAAGTCAGCGTGGACGGGTGCCAGGTGCCAGGCTCCACAAATCACACCCTCTCCGCAGCCTGCGCCGGCCCGCGGAGACCTGGGGTCTATAAATTGCGCCGTGACAGGTCGCCTGGGAGCTTCCTCTGCTGCTGGCAGCCCCACACCCATGCATTTCCCTTTTCCTGTAAAAAAGAAAAAAAAAAAAATCCATCCTCGGGTCCAACTCGAGACAGAAGGTCAGTTATATCTACACCCACTGCACACAGACGCTGTACTTTCAGAAAAATATTTCCACCTTTGCAACCCGGCTCGCCGGATTCCTCCCCTACCCGCACCCGGCTGCTGCCTCGGTTCCCCAGCCCCGGCAGGAGCAGCCGGTGCCAAGAGCCGGCCTGCGGCTTGGGCCCCACCGGGAAGGATGCACCCGGGGCTGGGTGACCCCTGCGGCGGTCAGCGGCTCCCCGGGGGGCCGCAGTTCACGCCAGCGGGGAAGGGGACCCAGCCTCGTGCCTGGACTCAGAACCGTGGCCGGGCCCCTGGGGCAGGGCTGGCCTGGCGCTCAGTGGTGCCTTCGGGAGCTCTCCCACCTTTCCCACCCTCTCCTCCTTTCTGACCTGGGAGAGAAATAGTTTCACAGGAAGAAACACACGCTCAGGCCCAGGTACGTTCCCAGTCTCGGGGTGTCTTATGAAATGGCGCTCTCGCTTTATGACGGAACTACGGGACGTTTTTCAGTTTTAGGATGGATGGTGATCTTTGGAATTAAAGCATCTGTCTCCAGGAATCTTGAGTCAAAATCAAATATATGAACCTGGGGAGGAGTTGGAGCGGCCATTTGTTGACTTTGCTACTCCCCATTCATGCTAATAGCACCCCATTTCCTTTCCAGGAAGTTACCTCATCCTTGTTCTGTGCATTCCAGGGCATGAGCTCACCCTCGTGGTAGGCTGTCAATCAAGGCGCCCCACTCGCCCCGACCAAGCGTGGGCATGTTACCAAGCGGGCTAGCTCGGTTCTCTGAATCTGGAGCAGCATCAGGAGTCCATGTGGGATCCGCGACCCCACTTCCAAACCCACAGTCATGGTTGCCCCCGGCAAGACTCCCCGAGAGACCTTGGCTTGGGGTAGTGGAGGCTCGGGAAAGCCTGAAATTAATGTTTCCTACCAGCCTGGTGCCAAAGGAGCAGAAAATAAATTTCTTTTTATATGCTGAAGTTAGGAGAGGTCAAACCACAGGGCATCTAACATCATACTGCGGGTAGGAAGTCAATCCACAGATACTGGCCGAATGAGAACAGTCTCAGAAGTGCTGGGAGGACTCCTGCCAAACCACGGAATTCTGGAATCCAGGGTGGCCAGACGTATGCCGTATGTCTCTCCAAACTTGTACAAAATAAAGCACGACATCTCTCTCTTCTTCTATGTGCACTTCCTCATCTTTTTACTCTTCTCCTTTGGGTGCTGAGTTGGAACCAAGGGCCTGGGGCTTGCAGAGCATGCGGTCTAACATACAGCTCTGTCCGCAGCTTCCTGTTTTCTTTCTTTTTTGTTCCCTTCTTGCAGCGGACTGAAAGGACGGCCCTTTGGTGACGGAGGCTGGCCCCATCAGCTTCTGTTGCTGTATCTATACCAGGAAGCTAAGGATCTTTATAGTTGGATCATTTAGCATTCTGGGTCCATAATTGCAGGCTGAGCTGAGTTCGTCGCTCGGGAACAGCTTCTGAGGAGTTGAAACTGTCCCCAAACCTGTGTCCAACCAGCTTAACAAGCCGATCAGACAAAGTCATGGCTTCTTGCTCCCCTCTCTGGTGGCAGCCACGGTGGTTTTCTTGCAAACAGGCAGGAGTCTTCTTCTGCTCCACTGTCGTCCGAAAGACGTGTTTTCTTTCAAGACAACTTTTCCGTTGCCTGGGCTTACAAGTAACCTCAATGTGAGCTACACTTTTTATTTTTTCATTCAGGCTTACCTGTGAAAAGGCCAGCAACAAAAGGAACCTGGTAAGCATGCGAATTCTTTAGTGGAGAGAGCACATTCCATCTGGGGCCCCAGAGCTGGAATTCTGGGCCAGACAACAAACCCAGGGAGTGAGCGGATATCATTTCAAGAACTGGGAATAACTAACATTGAAATACAACTTCTACTCCCTGTAGCTGGAGCACGCAGCTACGGAAGGGGCTGTGGGTACACTCTCACTGGCCTTTCCAATTTCTCCTTTGTGTTAGTCATCATAACTAATGCAAACTGCTATAGCAAACATCTTCCAAAGCACAGTGACTTCATACAAGTTTATTTCTCCTTCGTGCAAAGTCTGCTGAGAGTTAGGTGGCTTCTGGAGCAGCTCTCCTCAAAGCCACAACTTGAGGAACATTGCGTGGTTGAGCCATCTGACCCAAAGTTTCTGGTCATGTGTTTGGAAAAGAGAGGCTGGAAGAAGCACTAGTCCCTTGGCTAAAGCCAGTCACATGCTCAACCCAACTGCAAAGGCGTTTGGGGCGTCTGAGGGAGTCTCTGGGGATTGGTGAGTGCAACACACTTTGCACTGCCTTCTCCTTCCAGTTCTGCAGCAAATGTCCCTCTCAAGTCCTGATGACACTTCTAGTATTTTAAGCAAGGCTTGCGATCTATGCAGTGCTCGGGTAGAAGTGACAGGGGTTCTTCCTCAGGTATAAACCACCAGAAGCAGAGTGAGCGCTTTAACCTAAATGGAGGAAGTTCATTTAGCTCCTTTCAGGCAGGAGGATAAACTTTTGCTGGATGATGCTAGTTTTTCTACCGGCCACTTCCCTGAAATTTAGGTGAATTATGTAAGGACAGCCCCAGGGCTCACCCGGGTTCCAATAGGCATTGTTCTTCAATGTAACAAACAGGGAGGGGATTTTCACGGCCTTCTCATGTTCAAGCAGAGAGCACTCACAAGCCTATTGGGCTATGGCTTGTCCCGTTGCCTTTTAATTTTGTGGTCAGACTTCTGCTTGGGGCTTTTTCTCACACAAGCAGTGTGGGTGATTTCATTGGGTGGCTCTGTCATCTGGTGGGTGACCCCAGGACTTTATTGTTTGTGCTCTGATTTAGAACAGAAGCAAGCTGAAGAAAGAAGGTGTGGCGGGGGGAGTCTTCTGACTCACAGTTACAATGTGAGTCAGTAACGAAGCTCTAAGTTCAAGGCAGGGGGGAAATACTGCCCTCTCCCCCTCCATCTCCTGGTTCTAATTTCCAAGAACCAAGAAAAGAGATTGAGAGAATGAAGAGGAAATAATGAAAGCGTGGGGAATTAGAGAAAAAGAATGAAAGGGAGTTGGAACTCAGGATGAAATTCCAAGGCCAGAGTTGCAAACTGCAGCCCTGCAGGCCAGCTCCAGGACCCATATATACTTTGATTGGCTTCTGGTTTGTTAGTCCACACAGTATTTTGAAATACACAGTATTGGTAGCCAACATTTAAATACCCGGAATTTCATATAAAGAGCCAGGTTTCTGTCTTTTCCTTAAAAATCGGAATTTGAAGCAACATTAAACCTGTATTCCAGCAAAGAAGTAATTGGCACAAATTGGGCGGTGGTTACTCCTTCAGACAGGGCCCTGGTTGTGCCTTCCAGTTGGCGATGGTCCCCTATTCCCCGTTTGAGCTCCACTATTTAACCCCGTGTACCCTCTACCTGCTTCTGCTGTTTTCTCTGGTGCTTCGCTCTCCTTCGCAGGCTGCGTGGTCCCTGTCGGCATCTGAGCCTGCAGACTCTGACCCAAGGGAATCCTATGCTTGAAAATGCCTGCCCTATCAAAGTCCACCCCATATAGCTTTTAAAAACAACGTGGAGCTTGAATGCTTATTACCATGCATTCAGAATGTATGAGAGGAAAGTGAAGTCAAGCAGCATCTTCCCAAATGAACCGAAAAAAATTTTTAATTACTGGAAGTGAGTAATTTAATTACTGGAAGCACCATGAAAGATTGGATTGACAAGTTAGACTAAGCTGTGCTCACCTGGCATACGGGCACTCAGATAGGAAGAAGGGGAGTGGGGGTGGTGAGTACAAACCTGTACTTGGAGGAATCTCACCGAGAGTGGAGAGGAGTGGTCACGTCAAAGGGGGTGATTTAACAGAGGGACTTGTTTACGGATTGGAACGGTCCCGTTGGAAGAGGAGGCTGAGGCGCTGCTCTTTACTCGGCTGAAGGTGCGGGTCTCGGGGTCAGTGAGAAGGAACGGGGCTTGACCTGGAGGAGCAGAGATCATCTGCACTCGAAAGAGCGAGCGATGGTGACACGTAAGAATCATACAGTGAAATGAGGCGAGGGGGTACTTCCCTCACTTTTTAGTTTCAGCTTGTACAAAGCATCTTACAGACTAGAAGAGGTGCTCTTTGTTTGGTCCTCTGTTTCTGTGGTCCCCAACCTTCAGGCACCAAAGAACAGTATCCTGGAGGACTGGGATGGTAGTGGTAGTGGTGATAGTTTTAGGATGATTTGAACACCTTGCGTTTGTGTTTATTTCTGTTATTATTAGTAGTAATATGTAATAAAGTAATTATACATGCAACTTACCATAATGCAGAATCAGTGGAAGCCTTGAGCTCAGTTTTTCTGCAACTGGACGGCCCCATCTGAGGGAAACAGGAGCGAGTGATACCTCAGGTGTGTTCATCTGTGCTTCCAGCTGCTCCCCAGTGCGAGCGTCACTGCCTTAGCTTCGCCTGAGGCCGTTGGGCAGTAGAGTCTCATAAAAAGGGTGCAGCCTAGGTCTCTCACACGTGCAGTTCACGGTAAGTTCGGTGTTCCTAGGAGAATCTAATGCGGCCGCTGGTCTGACAGGAGATGGAGTCCGGGCGGCAGTGCAAGTGATGGGAAGCGGCTGTAAATACAAAGAAACTTTGCTTGCTGGCCTGCCACTCGTGTCCTGCCGTGTGGCCTGGTACCTGACAGGCCATGGGCCAGCACTAGCCCATGACCTGGGGGCTGGGGAACCTCTGCTCTAGTTTGATGTGGGCTAATTCTATCTCAGAAACAGGAGTGTGGGATCCTGGAAGGAAGAGGCTGTAGTAGATTTGTTGTCACCAACAGCCCTACACAATTATGTGGATGTGACTTGTCCTACTGTGATCTGTGGAACACTTTTTTTGATGCTTAGATGTCTTATTAAAAATAATTGAGAGTTGGGGTTGCAGGTCTGGGGTAAAAGTGCTTGCCTAGCATCTGCAAGGCCCTGGGTTCCATTTCACAGCACTCTAAAAAAATTACCCTGGTGTGGTAGTGCACATCTATAATTACAGCACTTAGGAGGCTGAGGCAGAAGGATTGTCATGAGTTTGGGCTATATAGTGAATTCAGGACCCACCTGGACTATTGAATGAGACCTTGTCTTAAAAAAAAAAAACTGAAAAAAAAATCTAAACTGTGCATGGGAGGGTGGTCTGCACAGAGTCTTTGGTCAGCATCACAAAGTGACTTTGAGGAAAGCAAAGTGCCTACTCTTGTTGAGGCCTTGGGGGGCTTAATACACCCACTCCCATGTGGACAGGAGAGGCTCAGAGCACTGTGTTTGTTTTGACGATCCTTTTGCAGGGAAAACCTGTGTTGGAGGTCTGTAGTGATATCTCAGGGTAGGCGGGCCCCCAGCGGGTGTTTGGGCCCCTATTACCCTTAATACCCAAAATGACAGCCGTGACATTGCTACTGTCCTTCTCAACATCAGTAAGAGATGCTGATCTGGTCCTTCTTGCTGTGCAATCTAAGGAGAGGCAGGTTGCGGTTGTGTACCCTGAGAATTCTGGTTTGACTAGGTGTGGCTTTCATATAGCTATGCTACCTTTTCCTACCCTGAAAAATTGTACTCTTACCCCACATGTCAAATCACTTTAGCCTCTCCTCATAGTACCTACCCTTTCCAAGTAGAAGCCTTCCGCAGCAGACATGATGGCTATTCCTAACAGTTCATCCTCTGACCTTCCTGTGCATGGTCAGAGTCCACACGTGTCCTTCACGTTTAGAGCATTGTAGATATGGGGGGGGGGGCGCTGTTAATCTAGGGCCCGTTCTCCCACGTGGAGGAGAAAGCGTTGTCAGACCTCTTAGTCACAGGCAACTTTGTCTTATCTGGAGGATCTTGTGGTCAGCCTCCTTCGATCATGTTAATAATTTCTCTCATTGTGTTCCTCTATGAAGAGCTGTGTTGGCTCAAAGGGAGTGTCCCCAGGGAAGCAGTGGACACTTACCACAGGGAGAGCTGCATTTTCTTTGCGGGACTTTGAGGTTCCCTGGAGCACTTCTGGCCTCTGGGTCTTCTCTGAGATGCTTGCCTTCCAAGGTCCACTCCCCTACTGGCAGCAGTGGTGTCACACAGGCCACCCTGTCATCTGCTTTCCAGCAGTTAGAAATGTATTTGTTTACCTCCTGGCTAGCACACACATGGGCTGGGGCTGCCCCCCATGTGTTCTCAGAGAACTGGCACTGGGACCCCTTTTCTTGAGTCTTTGTTAACATGCACTTCCAATGAGCGGGCAAGGCTTGATCTTAATCAAATGTCTCATTAGTATCTGCCCCTGGCCCAGCTCCAGTCTTGAGTGCTGTATCCAAGAGGCATTTGTATAACACACACATATGGCCATACCACCCACTGCCATAGCATTAAGGTCCCCAGCATATGATGAGCCTGTTTTTCAACAGAGATGGTTTAAATATATACGCCATCTCCCAGCAGCACATGCTCGAGGTCATTCAAAAAAAAAAAAGAAATGGGTTTTTAAAATCTTGAGTTAAATGTTCAGTCCAAGGCGAATCCAATCCCAGACATGTCTTTATTAAAGTGTATTTTAATATAATTTAATTTTTTGCTTGAGAGTATAGATAACAATAGATGAATATTTGCTTAGAAAGTATATTTGGACTCAGATTCCTATGTAATGTTCTTCTAGTCCACTAGGTAAAATGATCGTATACCAATGAGGTACCGTAGAGATGTGGCTTGAGGTTAAGGTAAGTGCCAGAGGTTGATACTGTGTTTTTCAATGGAGAATTCTAGGGGATTTCCTGCATCAGAATCTCTTGGGGAGTCAGTAAAATTGCAGACAATTGAGCTTCACTCCAGATCTCAAAACTTTTGATTGGTTTGAATCTAAAATGTCTTCCAAAGTCTCATGTATTTGGAATATGATTGGATCCAGGGGGTTAATTGGATACAATGTATTAATTCGTTGATGATTTCCAGTGTACTGGGAAGTAGGCCCTGCTGCTAAGAGGTTCTGGGGCATTGGGGGCATGGCCAGGGAGGGTGTGCCCCTGCCCCTAGCTCTGCCTTTCTCTCTGGTTTACTTGCTGTTGCCCTGTGCTGAATAGCTTTCCTAGGCACTTCGCCATGCTCCCTGCCGCTGCCAGATGACCACAATGGACTGAGATCTTTGAACTGCGAGCTGAAATCAACCTCTTGTTCTTTAAGCTGTGGATATTGTTTTCTTTGCCCCAGTAATGAGAAAGTAACTAAAACACTAAGAGTTTGCATTTTAACAATGCTTTCCAGAAGATTCAAAAATACACCTAAATTTCAGAGTCATTAATTCAAATGTTCTAAAGTAGAATCACCCTGAAGGAGGGCACAGTGACACACGTCTGTAATCCCATCTATATCAGAGACTGAGGCAGGAGTATCACAAGTTTGAGCCTAGTCTGGGCAACATAACAAGACCTCGTGTCTGTCTCGAGATTAAAAAAAAAGAAGTGGAGATGTTGTTTAATGTTTAATGAGTACCACCCCCAAGTCTGAGACCCAGCACTGAAAAAGTCACCCTCAAAGCTCTCTTTTGCCTATTTTCACTCAGTAGTTTTGAAGGTGAATCCCAGATAATTTGTGTAGAAAAAATTCTCATAGTGGCTTCATTCTCATGGGTCTCAATGTCTCTCTCATTTTTGACGATATACGTGGGAATGAGAGGGGGCCTGGTTGAGGGAGAGATTTCCTTTAAAAGGCATGATCCACGGCCTTATTTCCTCTACACAGCAGGTCCAGGGTGGGGTCCAAGAATGTGTATTTAAGAGCCCATTCTGTAAACTATGATAAGGTTCTGGGTTCTTGGAGGCAGGGACTCTACCACGGTCTGAATAGGGCTTGACCCAATCGAACACATGTTGTTGACCTTTGGTCCTCAATGGAAGTGCTATCAGGAGGTTGTTGGTCCTTTAGGTGACATAGTAGCAGGAATGGATTAAGGGCTTTTCTTGTGGGGATAGGAAAGTTATTGGGGTAATTTTGTCTCTTTTTTTCTCTCTCACAAGTACTATCTTCTGCTTTCTGCTATGAGTTGAAACTGGGCCAGACCTGCATCAGAAGCAATGTAGAAGCTGCTACCTTCCAAGCCTCTAGAACTGTGAGATAAATAAATCTCTTTGCTTAACAGCATACCCAGTCTTGGGAATTTTGTTACAGCAACAAAAAACTGGCTAACACTGAAACCCATTTCTGAATCTTGTATACTCACTCTTCTCCCCCAGGTTGCAGTGGCCTTGAGGGGGCCAGCGTTCCCTGGAATTTCGCTGACATTGTGCCCATCCCAACCTGCGCAGTCAGTCACTGTAGACAGACCTTGCCTACTGTGACTGTGAACGTGTTCTGTAGAGTCTCTGCCAGGGGCTTAGTCTGAAGTGTTTCCCACCCTTCCTTTCACTTGAGTTTCATTTCTCTGGGCTA
Organism: Ctenodactylus gundi; assembly: GCA_004027205.1. Classification (NCBI taxonomy): domain Eukaryota; kingdom Metazoa; phylum Chordata; class Mammalia; order Rodentia; family Ctenodactylidae; genus Ctenodactylus; species Ctenodactylus gundi. The sequence goes on from PVKB01001646.1 coordinate 339,106, forward strand.
TGATGACAATCGCCAGAGAAATGTCTAGACCACAGATTCTGAATTTAAACAAAAAATGTCTTGAAGTGGAAACAAGCTTCTCTACATTGTGAAGCTCAGAAGCTTTTGTTGTTGCTGCATCAAAACAATCCCACAAAACAAGGTGGGAAAGGGGGAAGCAACCTCTCTGGTGTCTTTGTTAGTTCTGATCCCTTGTACTTAGCAGATGCTGGAAACAAAAGTTGTGTTCCTGAAGGATGTCTGAAAACCCATCTCCTTCTCATCAGAATTCTTGGCAAAATCTAATAGCTTGACTCTCCCCTCCTCTTTTTCTACAACAGTTTTTATTTTTAAATGAATTTTAATTTATCAAAGCAGCATATGTACATACATTTAAAAACAGAATACTATTGATAACAGAAAGAATAACTGCTCTTGGGAAATTTTCTTATGGTATTTCCTGGTGAATTTCCTGTCAATGTTTTTTCTATGCTCTTTTTTCTGAACTCCTGTGCTTCTGGAACCTTCTGGATTAGTCCTGTAGTTGCTTGCCATTTATCTTATATTGTTTCTTCCCGAATCTTTTCCCTTGACTGAAGAATTGCTTTGTCTTTAATCCAACTTTCTCTTGGCGTTGCTACTTAGCTATGGTATTTTAACCTTTTGAAATGTCTTTTTTTTTTTTTTTTTTAGGTATCCAGGTATTGCTTCATAGATGCAATGTCTTCTATTAGCTCTTTGGAGCTATTGATTTCTGAGATTTTCTCTTTCTCTCTCCATGGTTTTTGTTTCTTCTGAGTCCTGGACAGGACCTAGTCTCCCGTACTGAGAACCAGGGAGATGCAAGATCAATCACTGTGTTCTAGTTTTTGGGTGAGAAGGAGCTGGGGGTTTCGTTGTTCAGAATGTAGGTTGTTATTTACATCTCCTGTTTCTCATTTAGTTCTGGACCTCTGACTCTCATCGTGCCTGTGCCCTTGCCTCCAAAGTCTCTTCAGCTCTGTGCCACTTGGCTCATGCTGCTCAGTCCCCAAGCCGCTCCTCATTGGTGGTCGGTCATCAGGTATTTATAGTACAGGTGGCTGTACTATAAATAAAAAATCTGTACTGGATTCTGAAAACTATATTAAAAAGGAAAAGTAACTTATTAATCATGTAAAAAATTGATTATACATTGAAGTGATGGTAATGGATATTCAGCCATTCCTGTATCCATGGTTTTCATACTGATAGTCAACAGAGTATTATTATATTGATATTATATAAGTAATATTTAAATAGATATTATAAGTAATCTAAACATTCTTCAAAGTTTACAGGAGGCTATGCATGGGCTGCATGTAAATACTATGCCATTTTGTATGAGGAACTTACATTTTCATAGATTTTGCTATTCTTGGGGGGGCCCTAAAACCAACCTCCTGAGGATACTGCTTTGGGTTAAGTAAAATATACTATTAAAATTAATTTTGCCTTGCTTATTGAGCCCACGGAGGAAAGTTTTGAATCATGCTCCTGGCTCACCTTCTGTTTCTACAGTTATAGAGCTGACGCTCCACCAGCCTCGTTTGTCCTGGCTCGGCCCCACGGGCCTGTTAAAGTTGTTGTCTCGGCTTTATAATCCTTTTCGTGATCAACAGGGCATATTTCTTGTTTCTCCTTGGTTTCACCTTCTTCCACTCAGTGTAGGGCAGTTATCAGCTCGCCATCTGCTTCCCACCTTCAAGGACTTGATTGATGAATCTCCTTTTCCATTTTCTTAGAATTTATGAGTTTAATACTTTTCCTTTCCTGTCATTTTAGCAGGATTTTGGAAAAGGAACGGAGATAAATGCATACAATTAATCTGCCATTGGTAGGTTCTAATGGCCCTTGAATCAAATTAAATTGTCAGCTTTAAGGCCCACGATAACTTCCCTTTCATGCCTAGAGTCTCTGGGCCAGTCTATTTGGGCTGCCACACCAAATACCACAGACTGGGTGGCTTAAACAACGGGAATTTATTTCTCATAGCTCTGGAGGCTGGAAAGTACAAGTTCAAGGTGCCAGCTGATCCAGTTCCTGGTGGAGGCTCTTCCCTTGGCTCACAGAGGGCTGTCGTCCGGCTGTGTCCTCATACCGCAGAGAGAAGAGGGAGGGAGAAATCTTTCTGTTCTCTACTTGCAAGGGCACTAATTCTACCCCCAAAGCTCCACTCTTGTGACCTCATCTAGCCCTGGTCACCTCCCAAAGGCTCCGTCTCCGAATCCCTCTTGGGGTTAGGACTATGAATCCGGGGACCATAAATAAGTTACAGGCAACCACCATACTGGCTTATTCTCCTTAGCTTGCCATTTGCTGCTGTCTCTCACGCGCTTGTCAGGAGGACACTCACGGCAAAGCTTCTGCGATGTTTTATTTTTAATATCAAACCTTTATTTCATTACCCATACTGCAATGCTTAAAAGACTCCTTAAAGTCAATAACGTACCTCTATTTTTTTTTGTGGGGGGTGGGGGGGTGTAGCAAAAGACCAAGAAGAGCCTAAACAGTTTTGGAAAAAATGAACAAGCTTGTTAGAATTACTGTACCGGACTCAACTCTACTAATCAAATCAGTGTGGCATTGGCAAAGGTCATGTATATTAATGGAACAGAATCACCCAACTAAGTGGAAAACACAGTTCCATAGGAGTGCCAGAGCAATTTAATGGGAGAGGTGAATGTCTTCAGTAAGTCATCGCGGAACACTGGGGTCTGCAGAGGTTCATAATGTGTATGTGCATGTGCAATGTCAACCCTTCCTGTATGCTAAAAATCAATCCAAGAGAGATGTGGTATCTGTCAGAATAAAGCTACCAGAAACAAATCTGGAAATCCCTTCGTGAATCTGGGGAAGGCAAAGATTGATGAGGGTATAGAAAGCAGAAATCATAAAGGAAAAGAATATAAGCTGGAGAAGCGCCTAAGTTAGAGGTCATCAAAATTTTAATTCTACTTTAAAAAATCAGGAAAGATAAGACAATTCACATACCAGGAGAAAATATTCACAAGACATATATCTGACATGGGACCTGTGTCAACAATATGAAAGAACTGTAATTCAGCAGCACAAGCACAACCCCAGTCTCTCTCTCTCTCTCTCTCTCTCTCTCTCTCTCTCTCTCTCTCACTCCGTGTGTGTGTGTGTGACACTGAGGATCGAGCCCAGGGCCTTCACCCTGGGCTACATCCCCTGTTAATTTTTGCTTTTTATTTTGAGACAGGATCTCACCAAGTCACTAAAAGTTGCCCAGGCTAGTTTGAGTATGCAGTCCTCTTATCTCAGACTCCAAGTGGTGGGATTATAGATTTTTACCACCACGTAAAAACAACCCAGTTGTTTGATAACTTAATATTATATATTTTTTCAAATGGGCAAAAGGGCTGAAGGAATAGCACAGGGGTTATAGAGCCCTTGCCTAGCAAGCACAAAGCCCTGGATTCAATTCCTCAGCACCACGTAAGGTGGGTGTGGTAGCACACACCTACAATTCCAGCACTTGGGAGGCTGAGGCAGGAGATTGCTATGTGGACAAGGCCAGCCTGGGCTAGATAGTGGTTCAGAATCAGCCTGAGCTGCAAAGCGATACCCCGTCTCAAAAATGAAAATAAATAAATAAATAAATAAATAAATAAATAAATAAATAAAATTGGATGAAAAAGATAAAAGATAATTCAACAAAAAAGTATGTGTAAGTGGTCAATAATGATAAGCAAATATACTCAGCATCATTTTTCATCAGGGAAAGCAAAGTGAAATCAACTGAAAACATCAGCACCACTCACTATTGGAGGGCACACAGTACAAAGTTGTTAATTGAGTGGCACTCTAATCTCATCACAGAGAGGTTTAACTCTGCCCCAGAACATTCTAACTAGCAGGGCAAATTGAAGAATGCAATAGAAATGGCTTATAAAATGATGTCTTTTAAGACTAAAGAGATTTGATTACATAACCAACTTGAGTTTCTATTTCGGTGGGATTTTCCTAGATTCCCAGGATAGCCCACTTGTCCTGGTCCCAGTTGTGCTTATCCAAGAATGGCAAGGAGTGAGGACCCTGGCTCCTGAAGGGCTCTCCCTTGAAACTTGTTCTTGTCTTAAAAGAGGCTTGTGGCTTGGGTCTGACGCTTACTTCCTCAGCCTCCATCGGTTCTATGACTTGCAATGTAAACTGGGCTGAGTCGAAGGATTCCCACACACACTCTAGAGGGGACCTGACGTTTGGTGGAGGCCTTGTTCTCCTTTGAGGTCAGGGGAGCTGGCAGCCTTCAAGGATGCCAGGAACACAGGAGGCCCCACTTACAAAGCACATTTTGGATGGAGCTTGTGTTGCAGGAGATTCGGAATTGGTTTGGTGTCAGCACCCCGCAAGGGCCGTCTTGTTAGTTGACCTAAGAGATTCCATTCCAATGTGCTGAAGATAGATTTTAAGCCTGGCCTTTGCTAAGGCTAAGAAAGATTCATTGCAAATTTCTGTTTGCTTGTCTGGCTTTCGTGGGATCGCCAGTGTTTTCCCTTGTCTTGGGTTATCTTTGGCTGCAGGGCAAGAAAAATAGTCAGTGATGTCTTGGAAGCTTAAGCCTATACTATATGGCCCTTTTAAAAAATATTTGGTCATCCAGCAAGATATTTCTTGTGTTCCTACATCTAAAATTTCTCTGTGGTTTGGCAGTACCGAAGCTTTTCATGGCTGCCGTTCATATCTTAATTGGATCACTTTGTGGAAACTTTAGAAAGATTTTCCTAGAATTTATTTCCCATTTCTGATGTAGACTCATTATCTAAGGTGAGGCAGACACACAATCACCTCATTTTCTTTCTCTTTAAAGGGACTTTGGCATTAAGAAAAAATACCTCCCAGAGAGTGGACACTAGGCAAAGTCTACTTTCTTGGCAAAGAAAGGTTTTGCTAGCTCTGTTACTTATCAGATGATAGTAACATTTTCAAATTTTATCAAGGAATTAGACCACAGAAAATTCAAAGAAAGAGGAGAAAAACGTGACTTTGCATACATCTTCAGACCAGTGATTTTTTAAAAAACATACTTATTTTGGTTTCGTAAACTGCAAATGTATCATAAACTACAAACATACTAGCCATTTTTTTTCTTACAAAAAATGGTAAGCTCCTTGAACTCTGGAAAAATCTAATTCTCCTTCACCTTCTGAATATCAACCAAAGGTCTGACATGTCATGGATTCTTGGAACCTATTTGTGGAATTAAAATACTTGTTATATAGCTACAGAAAGCATATGAATAGGCATTAAAATGTTTTTCAAATAAACTTAAAGGCATGAGAAATATGGTCTGGATGAAAAAGCAAGACAAATTTTATACATAACGATGTTCAATTTTTGTTATAAATGGGTACAACTCCATGTATCCTGAAGAAAGATTGGAAGGAAATATACAAAAATAACAAAAAAGACAATTTGGGGTGGTGAGATTTAAAAGATAATTTTTTTAAAAATGTGCTTTCTGTCACATTCAAAGGGTCTACAATAACTATGCATGACTTTTATGTTAGCAAAAATGAACTTCAAAATTCTCATACAGTTATGTTTAAGAAATGACTGTATATTTTGAATCAAGCCATTGGCATAGTGATTAAAGATGATAGCAACTAAGTTGGGACTGTGTGCCAGGCACTACGTGAAGTGTTTCATGTGACGTCTCCGGAAATTGTTGCTAAATGTATTCTATTGTTTCTACTTGATAGATAAAGAAGTTCATGTTCAGAGAGGCTACAGGACAGTTGCTCAGAAGAGGGTGGCAGGACTTGGCTCAGTAGATGCTGAAGCTTGGAATGGGACTATTCACCGACATGTTTGTGGCTGGGCTCTTGGTTTGGTTCTGTAGCAGGCACCATGGGGAGCCTATGAGTTTCACTTTCACCTTCTTGCCCTCACTCACTTGTTAAAAAGTGGCTTAACGATATTGTCTTCATAAAGTATTTAGCTCTTTGTAATTCATGAATACCTAAAGACATAATAAACGTAGAGTAATGGTAAATGTCATGTGTGAAGAAAAAAAAAGAACAAATTGGGAAACATACCATGATTTTTGAACAATAGTTGTAGGGGATATTTATTTTGTAAGAAATTCATTTTCTAATATTTTATTTTTATATAATGAATGTACTTTCTTTTAGTTCAAAGGGACAATGAAAAGATGTGAAAAAAAGGGTGGAATCAAATCCCAGCTTAAAGCAAAGTCAGCAGATGTTTTCTCTATAAAGGGCCAGATTGTGAATAGTTTTGGTTTTGCAGACCATATGCCTCTGTGGTATTTTTGGTTATATTCCTCAGCTCTGCCAGTATAGCACAAAGGCAGTTACAGCATTGCATAGGACAAGGAGCATAGCTGCTTTCCAATAAATGCTTATTTCTAAAAACACGCAGCGGGCCCCACATGGTTGGGGACACAGTTTGTCAACATTAGTCAATTAGTTTTCGGTAGCCAGTATCACAAATAACCACAAGTTAATGACTTAGATTAGTGACATAGTGACATAGATTTATTCTCTTAAAATCCAAGAGTATAGATGTCTGAAATCATGATCATTAGGCTAAAATCAAGTTATTTATAGTCTGCACGCCCTCTGCAGGCTCCAGGAAAGAATCTGTCTCTTCTAGATTCTAAGGCTGCAGGCACTCCTTGGCTTGTGGCCACATCTGACCAGTCCCTACTCCTGTCATCACATTGCCTTGCCTTCTCCTCTTCCACAGTGACATTTCCACCTCCCTTTCTTTTCTAAGGTCACTCGTGGTTACATTTGGTATTCACTTGTATAGATGAGGACCATCTCTCCCTCACACTACCTTTAACTTAATCACATCTACGAAATGTCTTATGCCATAAAAGGTAATATATACAGGTTCCAGAGATTAGGATGTAATTATCTTGGGAGGAGGGACATTATTCATCTTATCATACCCAAGTATGAAGTAACCAAGGGGTTTAGTGTTATTGTAAAACAAAACAAAAACCACCCAGCATTGATTTGGAAGTGAGCTCATATTAGTTTGAGGCCGAGCTCTAGCAGGAATATTATGCATTGTGTTGAGAAAGTCAAGTTACCTCTCTGGCTTATAGCTTTCCTCATTTGCAATGCGAGAGAATTAAACTATATGACCTCTAAAGACTCTTTTTAGCTCTGTCATTTTCAAGTTTTCTTTTGTTATTATTTATTTATATTTTTGGACTGGGCATTAAACCCAGATCCTTTGCTGTGAGGTATATCCCCAATATCTTTTTTTTTTTTTTTTTTTTGAAACAGTCTCACTCTGCAGTCCCAGCTAGTCCTGAACTGGCTATGTAATAAGGTTGGCTTTGAACTCAGGGCAATCCTTCTGCCTCAGTTTCCTAAGTGCTGAGATTAAAGACACATGCCACCATGCCCAGTTTATGTGGTACAAGGGACCTGAACTCAGGGCCTCGAGCTTGCTAGGCAAGCTCTTTCACCACTGCACTATTCCTCCAGCATTCCCCCGTCCAGTACATTTTTCGTTTTGAAATAGAGTCTCAGTAAATTGCTGAATTGCCAGGGCTGGGTTTGATCTTGTGATTCTCTTGCCTCAGCCTCCCAGAATTCTAGGATTATAGGCCTGTACCACCAAGCCAGGTAAGAATTTTTTTAGTATCTGACCTTTGCTGCAAATGATGCATCTTAAATTTATTCAACAGAGCTTTCTGTTGGGTAGCATCAAGAAATATAAAATATTTATAAGCAAAATAAAAAGAAATAAAGCTGAAATGTTAGCATTAAGCATGAGGAGTTATGGGCCAGACTTATTAAGAATGAAGCTGTAAAGCTTTTACATGCCACTCTGTACAGAAGAACATTCGAGAATCTTATTAAAGTACTTGCTTGAGTAGAAGATGAAGTGTAGTAAATTCGAGTGGATAGAGAATTGAATTCTTGTATGGAATTAGATTAAGAGGATACCAGAAGACAAGTTCTCCTGTGGTGTACAGTTCTTAAAAGGTGGCCTATGATCTCTGTGTGAGTTTCCTAGAGGCAAAAAAACTGAGAGAAAAATGTAATTTTGTAAGAATTATGCTGTTAATGAAATTTAAAAATAAGTTGGTAGGAATTCCTGCAGCATAAACGGTAGCTTCCGTGAGTCTCCCTAATCAAGGACACTAACAATTGTTTTTAACAATATCTGGTCATTCATTCATTCTTCTGCGCTCTGTCACAGCTGCATGGAAAGGCCCTGTGCTCTTGGAGAGTATGGTCTGGCAGGGACTAAGAATATTAGCAAGCGGAAGCAGGGCAAGACCAGAGAGGTGTAGAAATCCCCAGTGGGGACTTGATCAGTGCACCAACTGGGGAAGGTCTTTCTGAAGAAGCGCCCTCCAAGGTGGTCCCTGTGTGGCACCACAGTAATTCATCTGGCCAAAAGGAGAGGCGAGAGTTTCCAAGCAAGGTGTAGTCGTGGGAGGAATTGTGTCAACTTGTTGCAACTTGGGAATGTCCAAGGAATAGCTTTCAGGTGTGAGTTGTTTACTTGACGACCAAGAAGTAAGGGAGAGGCGCCTAACTGGCAGCTTGAACTGAGAAAAGGAAGGAAGCAAATACATTGTTGCCTTGAGCCAAGGAGCCTTCCTTCCGTTTTCTCTTGACTTGCTCGGGTCTTCACTTCCCAGATCTTCGTAGTAGATTTGTATCAGTCTCCCATCTTTGCCTTTTTTTTTTTTTTTTTTTTTTTTGATCAAACATCCACGGCAGGCTGGCACCGGCTGTCCTGCAGTCTCCGACTAGTGTGCTTCTGGCTGGAGCCGGAGGGGCTACTGGACCCTGCAACTCTCCCACATGCTCACGGTTTGTTTAGACTATCTCTCTCTTCAAACTTGTAAGCTCTCCAAATAAATTCCCTTTATCTCTACAAATTCCATTAATTCTGCTTCTCTTGGAACGCTAACCAATACACAGGCCTGTTTGATGACCAATGGAGATGTGGTTGTCCATGATTGTTGTCCAGGGTAGTTGGGGTGACGAGGGAGTGGAGCATGGGCTACATCAGACGGTGGAGGGTCACATTACTAATGCTGACCTTTACTCCATTGTCAATGGACAGTGTATCAATTAAGTACTGTTAGATGTTTGAGCAGATCTTAGGGTTACAATGACTCGCCTCATATTGTAGGTTATTTCTGACCCTCCCACCAATCTATTTGGGTACTTCTGATGGCAGGGCAACTGATGATCCTGGTGTGTCCCCTCCCTCCTTTAGAGATTCCTGTGGTAGAGAAAGAGACAGAGAAAGAAGAGTATGACACAAGCGTGTCTTGACTACTTTGGCCCCCAAATGACCCAAATCATTTCCACATAACCCACAGGCAAACTTTAGTCCCAGTGGCCTACCGAGAAGCAGAGGGGTTGGAAATACAGTCCACGACGGAGCAATGACTTCACAGCAGCAACTCTACTCCGGCAAGGGAATGGGTTTGGGACCCATTAGCTCAGTTGGAAGCTGGGTACAGACAGTATGGATTGTGACTGTTAAGAAGACCACCCTGGCTGCCAAGTGGAGACGAAGGTGGAGACAGACGCGAAGAGGGAGGTGATGCTGCCACGCAGTAGACGTAATAACGGCTGCCACAGGGCATCTTTCCGTAGTAGCCAGGAGTGTGGTGTCAATGTGCATGTGAGTGTACACGTTTACGTAGAGCGACGTTTTTCGGAATCACGCCTCGGCACCCATGTGGGACTGGTCGCAGGGGAGCATCCTCCCGGGTACAAAATCGGAGTCTATACACACAAACTGTTGTAGTATTTGCACATAACCTATGCTCATTCTGCTATGCATTTAAAATCGTCTCTCAGTTCCATATAATACCCGATACAATGTGAATGCTATTTAACATGCACATAGTCGTTGAATTGTATTGTTTAGGGAACAGCAATGAAAAAATCTACGAGTTAGTAGAGGCACAATTTTTTTCTTGATATGCGGCACTCACGCTGGGTTTAATCTGCAGGTGGGGTACTCACAGACATGGAGGGCCAGCTGTACATTCAACCATGAAAGCCAAGTTAGTTTCCTTTTATAACTAGAAGTCTGAAAGCGGGCCCATTGGCTGGTGTCACATGCAATGAAAGATGCTCTCAGGTGCTGTATTCTTTTTTTGTTTCTCATCCTTAGTATGCATTTTTACAGGAAAGGGGGAAGATTGATGAGTCAAAGCTGTTTCCTCACAAGGCTATGACATTTTATTCAAGAAGGGAGTAGAAGGCCAACTTGGGAATGTCCACATGCTTATCATAGGTCACGTGGTATTGCCAGCTCTATGGAGTCTGGGACACTGAGTGTTTTAGTGTGTGTGTGTGTGTGTGTGTGTGTGTGTGTGTGTGCACGCACGTGCACACATGGACATGGGTACAGGAGGTGGGCTTGACCAAGGACTCTAGGGCGCACCCTGGAGATGGGAACTGAAACTGGAAAATATAGGTTGCTCGAGCAGGAGCACACCTGGCAGAGCATGCTACTCCGTGTTGAGGACAAATCAGCCCCATGGCCCGTGACGTGAGGCCTTTATTGCTGCTCAGCCTCTCCAAGGACGTGAGCTTGTTCCTGGGTCATCCTCTTTTTCTATAGCACAACCACAAGATCTGTGGAGGGACTTGCTTGAATATCAGGGATTCACCTGGATGGCCAGTCCCTTTGCCTGTGACACCAACTCACTAAGCTGATATCTGTCACCAAAGTCCAAGCATGGGCAGTGACACTGGAGAGTCAGGTAAAGCCTCGGAAGACGCAGGAGAGCAGGCAGTAGGCCAGCCGTGAGCCCTGCCCTTCCTCTCCGCAGCCTGCGAGGAGCGGCTGAGGGCGTCAGGAGATTGGGACACAGTCAGAAAGGCTCTGGGCAATGAGGCTGGGCTTTGCCAAGGACTAGAAGAAGGTGCCCAGCTGGAGGTGGGGAAAGGGGACTAGGAAGGGAAGAAACGGTCTGAGGTAACCACCTTGCTGCGGAGTGGAGGAGAGTTGACTGGAGGACGCTGAAGTGTTCCAGTTGGGGGTGGAATTCGGGGTTAGGATGTCCCCACCCTGCGCACAGGTCACTGGGCCCCACGAATTCCGCAGAGGGAAGGCGAAGAGCTGGTTTGCTTCCAGGTGAGAAGTCGGGAGTGAAGGTGAGAAGAAGGCCCCTGTTGCTAAGGAGAGGGTGGGTGTGGCTGTGCTCCAGTAAAACCATACTGGCCTGAAGGTCGTGGGATCAGGCCCCTCTACAGCCCCTCTGTGAGCAGCCCCTTTCCCATTTAGTAAGCTTAAACATTCTTAAAGGCTTTGAGGAGCCCCAAAGAAATGAAGACTTTCAGTCAGCTGAGTTGAACCCAGTTTTCCCAGTCTCAACCGTGGAGTGTTCCCCCCCCCCCCCCCTCACACCACAGTAGTAACCCCTTTTGGAGTAGCATTCTATGTTCTATGAATTACCCATTTTGGAAATTAGGGCTTAACACAAAAGTCTTCTTTAAAGGGCCTCTGAGGATTAAGAAAGAGACAACAAGGATTCTTGCAGTGTGTATAAGTTATAGAAAATGGAAGTGCACCAAATTTGAAGATAGTGAGAAATGCCTTTGCCTTTTTAAAAGACGGTGGTTTCCTATCATGCACAGTAATACAGTGATCAGTACACTCTTAGGATAATTTGGAAATTGTTTATTCAATTCACAGAATAGCCTTTAGAATTTATAGCCTTTTCTTTCTTAGGAAAGAAAAAATCATAATGAAAACCTAACTCTTCAGGGGAATGAATATTTTTCCCTTTTCATATTGTTGGTTCTTTGATACAACTTGAAATAATTTTTTGTCCTGATCTTCTGCCCAATCTTAGTAAATACAGAATTTATATTTTTATTGGCATTATTTAAAAAATGCTGAATGGGGCAATGCCCAGGTCTGAGGCCTGTAATACTTCGTAAATAAATTGAGTTAATGACTTGATTCAGTTTTCCACCCACTTAGCCATCACTGTTCCTATTCATCCACGTCGCCCTCATCTTATTGTGACTTTTTTGACAACAACATTTTCAGCATCAGTCACATTTCATTGAGTCTAACAGTCACTTTACAGGAGGAAACGAGGATGATGTATAGTGGCTATCTCAGTGGACCCATCAAAGCTCACAGCAGTCACCACAGCCTTTCCATAATCTATGCTTTAAGTTGTTTGTGATTAAAATTGTATGGTTTTCAGAATTTGCCGTTTGTCTTTTTTGCCTGGGAACTGAAGTAACATTTACCCATTTCTCCTGGGAACTGAAAGCTCCTCTTCAGGTCCGTCTCATCCTCCAAGCTAATGGAGAGGGATTGGGTCTGCCCTTGACCTTAGGTGTCCTTTGTTGAGATAGGAGAATAGAACTGATTTGGAAACGCTGCTTGGGGGTGGAGCTCATAGTAGAGTGTTTGTCTAGTAAGTGCAAAGCATGGGTTCCATTCTCCAGCACCACAGCAGCTGAACATGGTGGCCTATGGACCCGTAATCTCAGGACTGAGGAGGATGAGGCAGAAGGATGACCATGATTAGAAGCCAGCCTGGACAACATAGTGAGTTCAGGACCACCCAGCACTACAGGGCAAGACCCTGTTTCAAAAAAAAGAAAGAAAGAAAGAGAAAGAAAAAGAACCCTCACTAATGCTTTAACTATACTCTAAATCAGGGCCCAACTGGACCCTTTTACCAATATTTATCTCACCTTATCTAGCCTAAGTATCAATCTCTTTCCAGAAGAATGTGTTGAGGGTGGGATCGGGAGTGTCCCCCAAAGTCTCATGTATTTTAGTGTTATGAATTGTCCATGGAGCCATGTGATGTAGGTGGGTCGGGGTCTAGTCTGGAGGGGTGGATTACAGTTAAGACTAAAGTTGTGTGAGTTAGGATTAACGGTGTGTAGTGGCCACACCTGGATGCAGGAGGGACTGGGTACTTGGCGGAGACCTGAAAGAATACATTAGCTGCGCCTGCCTTCCTGGAGGACGGGGACTAGTCCCAACTGGCCTCAGCCTGCCTTCCTATTTGTGATGTCCTGAGAAGCCACCTCCACCTCGGTCTGTGTCCTGTATTTTGATTGCTGTTGGCCGCCCCTGAATGGACTGTGACCATATGAAACCGTGAGCTAAAATAAACCTTACCTAAATTTGTGGGTGTCGGGTATTGAGTCACAGCAATGAAAAAGTGATTAAGACAGAATGTATACATTCTCTGCTTATTTTTCACCATCCTCTGACATTACGTGGTAAGTTTCCACTGTAGTGTGAATGTCCTTTCCTTACGCACATTCCAGGTGAAGTTGGTAGAATCCACTGTAAGCTTGGAGGTATACAATGGTCATGGTTATTTTTTAAAACTCAAAAGAATGTCAGATTAGGGTATTTGGGTCCTTTGAAATATGTGCTGACTCCACCTCTCTGCTGTGTGTTTGTCTCCCTATTATTATTGATGAGTATATGTGAAATGCAATGGCCATATTAAGTTTGAGGATTTTGTGCACATACATATCACGACATCATGACAATCCCTTCCCTTCTGCCTTTTTGCCCCTCCAATCTTCATCCTCCTCCTTTGATTCCCAATATCTCACCCATTTTATTCTATAAATTGCTCATATTCTGGGTTTCTCATATTAGACAAAGCATATGATATTTAACCATCCGAGTCTCACTCACTCATGCTGGTCTCAAGTTGTGTCCATTTATCTACAAGTGCCTCAAATCTACCTGTCTTTACGGAAGAGTGGGACTGCATTGTATACATATGCCCCATCTCTTGTATCCTTGGTCTGTTGATGTGTCCGTTTTCTATGATTCCCACAGTCTTACACAGTTCAAGGGCGCTATTCTTGCTTGGTGCAGACAATGTCAGAGTATTAGATTACCCACTAGGACCACCTGTTCCCGAATCAGCGCATTGCCTTGGGGCATGGCGGCAATGATGCTTCAGCTAGCCTGCTGTCTCCAGGACAGAGGGCGACCCCGGCGGCTGTGTGTTGTCCTACCTCCTTGGTGTTCTCCGCTTCACACTCCCAAAGTCTCCTGTGGCCACCACAGTGGCTAGGCCAGCAGTTGTCTAGGCGGGACTACTCTAACTCAGATAAAGTCATCTCCACAAGAGGCCGGGTCACCGGTCCTACCCTTCCATTCCTCAGAGGGGTTTTCTTTTCAGAGCCCTGGCCCTTTTCCTGAACACAGATATCAGCCTGAGTGTACTGAATCTAGTAAAGCTGTGGAAACTCTAAAGGGAGTAGTCAGTCCCCTTATCTATTTTCCAAAGGCAGTTTCCTTGGTCTCCAATACAAACTTATTAACCATTTCTGTTTCTGCAGACCAAGGAAGGAAAGGCAGCCTCCACCGGGCCACAAAGGCCCCGGCATTTTCCCTCCCAGGACAACAGGGACTTGCCTATGACAGGCAGTCTTCCCAGCCCTTCTTTCTATCTCTGCCTAAAATAAATTTTAAATTACAGCTTTTCTAATGAAATTTTGTGGACATACTACTGTGGTTTGGATCTGGAATGTCCCCCGAAAGTCTCATGTATTTGAATATTACAGGTTGTCTATGGAACCATGTGCTATTGGGAGATTGGAGACTAGTCTGGAGGGGTGGACTACAGGCATGTAAATCGGGTTACAGATATGTAGTGGAGGTTTGCCACACCTCCCACACCTGGATGCCGGAGGGGCTGATCACTGGGATGAGACCTGGAAGGATCTATAAGCTGCTTCCTGCCTTCTTTGGGGGACTAGTCTCAACTTGCCTTGACTTGGCTTCCTGTCTGTGATGTCGTGAGAAGCCGCCTCCATCTCTGCTTCTGACGTGTACTTCCAGCTGCCACCCAGCCCTGAATGGACTGTGACCTTCTGAAACTGTGAGCTACAATAAACTTTTCCTCCCCTAAATTTGTGGATGTTAGGTATTGATTGAGTCACAGCAATGAAAAAGTAGCTAAGACATATATATCGGAACAATTTTGCGTTTTCTTCACTGTCCTCCGTCATCCCCCTCCTACACCCTCTCATCTCCTCACTTATTTGACTCTATTCTTTCTTTATACTCTGGGTTTCTCATACTAGAGAAATCATGTAATATTTAACCTTCTGTGTCTGAAACACTTCACGAAACTTAATTTCTCAAGTTGTATTCATTTATTTACAAATGACTCAAATCTGTCTTTACAACAGAGTATTACTCCATTGTGTATATATACCACATTTTTAATCCATTTAAAGACCATTGTGTCTAATGCAGTGCACACATCTCTTTCTCCTGCCAGAAGGCCTACATCAATGAAGTACAACATTAATAGGGTATATTCTTCAAAATATACATCTAGTTTCTTCTTCTTCCTCTTACCCAATGGCCTGATCATCCTTAGAATGAGGTTGGCTCCTCTCTAAGCCTCTGGAGGATAGCAGCCAATTTTATTAGGGTTTGGTTTTCACTTTCAGCATAACATACATACCTGAAGGGAGTATTTCTCTGTGTTTGCAGCCCTAGGATACCTCCTTGTTATTTGAAAATATTGCACAGGAGAGTTTTTAAAATTTGCGTAATTTCTAAAGCAGCCTGCTTCACTACTAAGAAGACTTCTTCTGGTTCACGTCCAGACAGTGGCCACAGCTGCCTTTTCCAGAGCCTAGTTTCTGACATGGCAGTCTCTCCTTACTCTTGGTAAGCGAATTGAACATCTAAAGTAGCTATAGGGATTCCTGGCATTTGCCAGAGGTGGAAATCTACATGGCAGACAGAGAAAGTCATAAAATTCTGGTTGTAGTTTGGACTTAAGAACTGGAATGAAATTTTAAAAGTTTTTTTTTTTTTTTCTTGTGTGGTTATAGAGGTTTCCTCTTCTGAGGTGGGAATTTTACCAGCATATGGACAATAGCTCTTAGAGGAGTTTTGTTTCCGTGCTTTGTTTTGCTTATCCATGGAAGTAAGAGTCTCCTAGCTCTGGTTTGAGTGTTCATGTGTGTGTCCTTTGATGGTAGACATGACCCTGTATCTCCCATGTGTTTTTCCTGATGAGTTTTAAAGTCTTATTTTCCACCATGGTCCACAGATGAATGCACCTTCCTTGATGTGCAGAGATCCTTACCATGGTCTCAGATCTGCTGGTTCACTGCCTTCTAGAAACATCAGTCTGCCCACAGCTTCAGTCCAGAAGGCTGTAGCTTTTAGTTTTTGGTCTTATCTCTCAGTGTCTTTTCATTTCAGTGATGCACAGCAGTCAGACAGGTCTGCTGAGCAAGAAAGAAAGTATTTCTCTTTACATCTTCCTCAGGCGGCTCTATTTTAGACACATTCTGAGGCAATGGAATGGCAGGAACTGGGTATGGTGATCTCTAGCTACTGAATGATACTAATTCATTGATTAGAGACTTGGACACTATTTATTGAACTATAGTTTACACTAGAAAAAAGTTCATCAGCACAACTTTGGGCATTGAATAAAATCTGATCCTGATGGTTACATGAGAGGAGATTGTGGTGATGGAATGTATCTAGGCCTGGGAGCTTGAGTACATCCAAAGCTGAGTAAGAGTTATGATTAAAAAGGCTTTTATTCATCAAACACTCTCTGGATATCTCTACCGTGGGCTAGGCCCTGTATTTGGTGTCAGGATCACAGTCCTGGCGGATGGCTCTTAAGAAGCTCCCTCCCAGCACTGAGGTGCCAGGCAAGACCATCACCTAACACCATGTGATGAGAACCATGAGCAGGGGTGTACCATGGGCTGATGTGGTATGGAGAGGGCCCAGGAGGGGTGAGTTTGGCCAGGAAGAGTGGAGATGGAAATGAGGAATGGGAGGCACTTTTGTGGTCTGTTTTTTGTTTGTTTGTTTGTTTGTTTGTTTGGAAGAGTAAGAATTGGTCTGGATCTTAAAGGTGAAGAAGTTAGCCAGGTGTGTACAAAGAAGGAAGGGTGACAAGCACTTCGGGACAGGGAGGGAAGCATGAAGCTCCTTGGTGTTCAAGAGAGGAGCTGTTTTGTGGTGTGGTGGGGCTGTAGAGTGAAAAGCCTGAAAGCTAGAAGGTGCTTCCTTACTGTGTTAGCTTTGAGTTATTGTAACAAATACTTCAGATAGTCTACTTCTACAGAGATAAGATTTAGTCTGGCTCAAGGTTGTGGAGGCGTCAGTCCCTGGTGAGGCAGCACATCTCGGTAGCAGCACACAAAGAAGCAAAACCATGCATCTCACGGTCAGAAGCCAAAACAAACAAATAAACCCACCAAAACAAAGACAAAACAAAAAAAAAAAAAAAAGAAAAGAAAAGACAGACAGGATCCTATGAGCCTTTCTGAGGGTGCACATTCAGTGACCCAAAGACCTCCCATTAGCTACACCTCTAAAAGGTTCCACTACTTCCCAGTATACAATGGACACTAAGTCTCTAACATCGAGAGAATTTGGACTCGAAACCATAACATGTACAAAGAGTCAGCCAGAAGAGTTTTGATGTTTTTTCTGTAGACAATGCAAAAAGTTTAAGCACACACATATGGAGACCCTCATAATAATTCATAAATGTGAAAACTCTCCCAAAGGCCCCTAAGTTTAAATTTAGCTTCTTCGTCACAGATTGACAAGTGCTCGCTGTGAGATCATGTGTCTGCCTATTCCCTTTGTCTCTACCTCAGCTGGATACTGTTTACCTGTGAGCTGAACTTGGTGAAGATTGACTACTCTCCAGACAGCTGCAGAATCCCTCCATCCCACCCATCTTAGGGGAATTTGCTCAATGTCTGCCTGCCTTTAATCCCTAGAGACCAATAAGATTGCATATTACTACCTCTACCTGTCTGCTCTGCGATTTTAATTAGCCATTGTATTTGTTTTGAATTGTTAACTGCCCTCTGCCCTCAATCTGCCTTTCGTTTCCCCCAGTAAGTATGGATGGGAGCCTTTGCTCGGGGCTACATGGAAGAGTCCCCTCTCCCTCTGGGAGTGAGTGTAGTCCTGGGTTCCAGAAGCTTTGAGTATTCTGTCTTTGACACCTTGACCTGAATGCAATGCACAAGTGATATAGGATAATTCATATTGTCATTTCACAGAACATTATCATTTCTGTATTTTAGTTCATATGATGCAAAAATAAGCCATTTAGATGTATTTGGACTCATTTCTGGAAAATTACTAATCAAAGCAGTTTGACAACCTTAATGTGCTCATTCTTTCAAAGAAAGAGTCATAAATTAAGATGCTTCTAGAAAAACCATCTTTTATGTTTTCTTGGGCAACAGCGAAGCTACTCCACTAGCTCTCGAACTGCCACAGTGCATCTACAGAGTGAATCAGTGAAACGTTCACCCTGTCCAGCACACACTGAATGATGTCCAGAGACAGCCTCACCTTCCCGTTCATCCTGGATTATGCACCTGTCCTGTTATTTTCAGGAGAAGCAGCTATCTGTAATGTATTTATCTTGAATCACTTTCTGTGGTATTATCGGCTCAAAGGGCAGAATTTTTTTCTTTTCCCACTATTTTTATTAATATACAAATGTAATACATAGTATTTACAATGAATTTGGGTGTTTCGTACATCTATGTATCACATCGACTTCACAATCCCTTCCCATCTTCTACCCTCCCACCCCCTCCCTGTCCCATCCCCCGGCTCCGGCTATCACTTCGTATGGTTCCAAAGAATGTCTGTGTTCTGGGTTTTCCAAGTCCGAGAAACCATATGGTGTTTAACATATTAATTGTCCGCGCCTAAGTCATTTCACTCAAGTCACCACTCTATCCCAGCTTCCTATTCCTCTAACGGGTTCGCAGTAGTCAAATCTTGATATCTCCTTTCTGAATCCAACCAATCTCATCATTGGGATATTCACCAAAAGTTTTTTTTTCCATATTTTCCTACATCTTTGTTGCTAATGTTAAACCTGGCCTTACCCACCAGTTCACACTAGAAAATAATTATAAGCATGTAGTTCAAAAGGATAGTTAATTTGGGAAAGAAGAAAAATAATAAATAGATAAAATTCAACTACCTTATCTGAATACTGGAAGGTGCATATTTGTACATTCACAAGGTTATGTTTACATCATTCAGTTTAAAGGGAAGAATTTTAAGAAAGAAATACAAGATGTGGTTAATGGTGAATTCCAAGTATCTTTAGTAACTTTTAGATTCCATTTTACAGAATATTCAAATTCTTTAAAAATGTAACATTTGGGGCTGGAAGAATGGCTCAGCGGTTAAAGCGCTTGCACTACGTCAAGTGCTAAGTACCCAAGTTCTATTTCCCAGCACCACATAAGCCAGGAGTGGTGGCACACGCCTGTAATTCCAGCACTTGGGAAGTTGAGACCGGAGGATTGCCTCGAGTCCAAGGCCAGCCTGAGCGCCATCATGGGTTCAGGACCAGCCTGGGCTATAGAGTGAGACCTTGTCTCAAAAAAAAAGAGTGACATTTCTGGAGATTAAACACACAATATAACAAACTGAGTAACCTCATGCTAAGAGACTTACAGGAGGAACAATTTTGATTAGATCTTTCAGGGTTTCTGTTAGATAAAATGAAAGAAGACTTTTTTCTTTAATTAAACTTCTTCCTTAGGAAAGATATATCATTATAATAATCTCCCTTGTCCCCTTGATGTCCAGCACTGGGCTCTGACCATTCCTGAGGACATGGTGCTCCCTGGGGCCTTTGACACCCAGGGGTCTGAGGGGCCCTGGCTCTGGGGAAAAAAGAAAAAAAGAAAAAAAAATCTCCCTTATCCTGAACAGTCCCATTATAAACCTTTTTTTACTGGAGTCTTTTTAATGCTTTAATGTTAGTCTGAGAGATCTCACTTTCTAATAAGAAGAATTATTAATGGTTGCTCTAAAACAAGTGGAAGAAGGTATCATAGGCCTCCACTTCATACCATAACTCTGCCAGGTCTTATCAGGTAGAATAAGAAATGGATAAAAAATAGGAGTCCTATTTTAACTTGTAGTTAGGACATATCAGGTCTGAGGGTGACAAGCAGCCTCTTTCTTTGACCTTCCTTTCTGAGAAAGACTCTAATCAAAGAATGAATAGTCTTCTCAGAAACCTAGGACTAGAGACAGTGCCCTCTGATTGGGCAGGGAGTAGCATGGGATAATGCTGCCCAGGCACACAATTGAAATATGCCATTCAGAAGTATGCCATGGTGTGTGTGCTGCAGCTTCAAGATGCATGAAGCTGCTGGTGTTCCAGCCCCAGGGTCCGTGGTACGAGTGGGTGATCATTAGTGGCCTGTGAAATACAGAGAAGAAGTAAAGACGGGGTGATCCTGCTAACTGTGAATATGGCTACCATATTTATTATTTATTAGATGGTTATCATTTATCTACAGTTATTTAGAGTTGCCTGTGGTATCTGCCGGCTTGGTTCCAGGACCCCTTCCAGATACTCAAATCCATACATGCTTAAGTCCCATATATAAAAGAGCAGAGTATATACAGATAGCCTATTCACAACCTCCCATAGGTTTTAACTTATCTCCATATTACATATAGTACCTCATGAAATATCAACTGTATGTCACTAGTTCTACACTATGTAGTTTAGGCAACATTGGAAGAAAAATTCTGTACGTGTTCATTACAAATACAGGATTTTTTCCTGAATATTTGTGATCTGCAGTTGGTTGATGCTTGAGACACTGCTGCGTCCCAAAGTCTAGTGACATCTCAGAAAACATGCAGCCAATAGGAGGAAGGCAGAAGAAAAAGAAAAATAAGGAAAACAGACGTTACTATTAGAGAAGTTTAAGGCTCAAAGGAAAATTGAGCGGTGCGTAAAAAGAGGTTCTGTGTAACCCCTAGCCCCCTCTA
This sequence comes from Ctenodactylus gundi, assembly GCA_004027205.1. Lineage (NCBI taxonomy): Eukaryota > Metazoa > Chordata > Mammalia > Rodentia > Ctenodactylidae > Ctenodactylus > Ctenodactylus gundi. Next base: position 359,932 of record PVKB01001646.1, read on the forward strand.
ATCTCTCCCATAGTCAACACTTCATCAAAGAGGCACACACACCTGAAAGCTATTCCCTAAACATTACCCAGCTGCAACAAGTTGACACAATTTCTCCAACGGCCACACCCCTTCCTGGTGAAGTCTCAGTGACCTGCCCCTTCCGACCACACCCTACCTCTGAATAGTATGTAGAACCCACAGACCTCCCGCTGCGTCCAAGTACAGGAGGCTTGTGGGAGACACTCCAGGTCCAAACCACGACAGGCATGCTTGTGTGTCCCTGACCTCAGTAGGACAGCTTTGGCTGCTCGTCATCAGGTATGCTGTTCACGGTCGTATTTTCACAGTTATTCTTTACCAAGTTAAAGAAATTTCCCTTTTTCTTAGTTTACTGAGTGTTTAAAAGTTATAAATGGGTATTGAATTTTGTAAAATGCCTTTTGTTTATCTCTTCTTAATACAATGATTATTTGCACCCTAGTTGTCTTTTAAGGAAATTTCCCTGCATTCCCTCGTCCCATTTTAGCACTTACCACGCAGGCCGGAATTCAGTTACAGGGCTGCACTTAGCAGCAAGAATGGCTAGACTTGGTCACGGCTCGCGATGGACAAAGGCCAAAATGAAGCATTCTACTCTGAAAGAAGGAATGGCTAGAACAGCAACCGCTGCCACACGCCATCTAGCAAGCACACTGCCTTCCAATAGCCCCGCGGGCTGGGTGGCTTGGTTGGAGAACACACTTCACCTGTGCTTGTTTAATACTTCAAAGAGTACGGTTGAATTCGTGTCCCTAAAGACTACCATTCACAATCATAACATTTCTTAAGATCTCGTCTTTCATTTGAAGGTTCGTGCAAAATTTGGAATTATTCAGTAATACTTATTTGTTGGCTGAAAACACAAATTGCGCTAAAGCTTCTTATAAATACAGATGCTGTAGGCAAATCGCTCCTGTTTTTTCTTTGACCACACACATTCCCTGGTTTGAGGACAGGCTATTTCTGTAACCTTGGATGACTCAGATATTTAAAGGCCGTTTGAATTTTAACATAGTTTTCCCAGTTCCAGGGAAACACGTTTCTTCTGATGGCATTCGAGTAACTGGGCAGGCCAGGTGGACGTAGGATTCCCAGCCCTCCACCGCCTTCCTGATAGCCGCCCATGGCCACAAAATGAGACTGTTTTCAAGACTGGTCCAGGTTTTAATAGACAAGAATTTAATTTTTAAAAACCTGTTTTTTTTAAATACTGAAGCACATTAAAATTCTGAGGGAGGAAGCCTGGAGGCCACGTGTTCTCTATCTTCGTGTCAGTGTTGAGAATTCCAGTGCTGACTATTTGGAACTTCACTGCATGAGCCACACATCTCTTGCTTTCATCCACTAATTGTTATCACAGTCACAAGATAGACAGGCTTTCTAGCAAGGAAATCACCCCGATAATTGTAAGAAAACCTGGGAATGTTAGTCACTTGAGAGAAGCCAATGTTAATGACCTTAGTTGCCCTTAAAGCCTTAGAGACAATGGCGAGGAATATTTTAGGAATTCTGAGTGTAGGAGGGAGTGCATTTATTCATTCAGAAGATCTTTATCATATATCTGAGCATGCTTGTCTTGTGCTGGACACTGAACATATATTGGTGACCATGACATAGACCAGATAGTCATAAGACACTTAATTAATGCATTTTAATCAGTGGTATGAGGGAAAAACACAGCTGCGGAACACAGCATGCTAAAGATATATAGCCCACTCTGAGAAGCAGGCTAAGCTTTTCAAAGGCAAGTTATGTCCAGAGGGGGATGAGATTGATGTTCAATGTTTTTGGACCAATCAGATTGCTCACGTGATAGTTTTTTAGGCTGAAAAAAGTTTCTTTTTTTAATGGAAAGAAGTGAAAGCAGGATGTTTTTTTAAAAAATTGCTGAAGGATTGAAGCAGAGAAATGAGGTGGTTAGATTTCTTGTGTGAAGGCCTGGAGGTTGATGATACTGGTCTGAACAATGGTAGTAAGGAGATCATGATGACTGTATAGAGTGGAGCCTGGAATTTAAGGGGAATAGAGGTGAGTGGTTGGATATAAGTTATGTCAGATGTGGACTTGACAGGATCTGAACATGGCTCTGAGGTGGGGGTGCTGTGAGAGGAGAGATGAAGACGGTAACTTGAAAATTTTTAAAGAAAAAGGGGGAATGGTGGTGTCATATGCTTACATGCGGAACATAGGGGAGAAGAGAGAGAGTGACGCTCAAAAGGAAGCTCTTGAGATGATCAAATTTAAGGGATCATTGAATTTACTTCCAAAAATTTCACTTTGTCAGATACCTGGGGTCATAAGTAAGAAATAACTCTAAGTCCTTTTTTCCTTGACAAACAAGGAGTTTCTTAGATGTGCAAAATCTCAAGCCTCCTACTAAATGAATCAAACCTACATTTCAGAATTCTTCTAAATGAACCAAAACCTACATTTTAATAATCCCCAGAATTGAACAAAGTTTGATAATCTCTATTCAGTGAAACTCAGTAAGTTGCATAGCTGACTCAGTACTAAGTGAAATATGTGATTTGGAATTTTTTTTGTTTTTATTGAATATTCTCTGTGTTATGGATTAGAGGCGATGCCCGAGTTCTAAAGGTGAATTTAAAGCTGCTATACTTTGGAGACACTTTACTGAATGAACAAAAGAGTGTTAACATTTCACCTAAAATATGAAGGAAAGGAGGAAAAGAAGAAAGAAACAGAAAGAAAGGAAAAAGAAACAAAGGAAGAAAGAATAGTCAGAGGTTATGCACATAATGCATCATCCACAGTTTGTGAATACGGTTTGAGAAAGAACTGGCCATGTTAGTTAAGCTTACATATTGTGGGCACATGCCTCAATACATACTTTGAAAAAGAATCAAAACTCCCAAATTCCTTTTACTTACATGAGTTTCTTTTTAAGGAAAGGCTATTGGTAATGATTATGAATTTCTAAATGTTGCTCAAAAAAAGGGCTATAAAAACTTCACAGCAAGAAATTTCTTTTGTTTTTGTTATTTATTAAGCCCTCCTGGGCAGGAATTTCAGCTAAATATCATGTCATTGCCAATGCATCTAGCATATTGTTGGTGCTCAAGCGTTAAGTCTCAGCACAGGTAGAGTCGGGGAATTGTACGTGGCAGTACACACTACGGGCTAACAAATGACCCCACAATTTAATGACCTAACACTTCTTATCTTGCCATTTTAGTGAATCAGGAATCTGAGTTTGAATTAACTGGTTGCCCCAGATTTACTGACTCCATGAGGTTCTGTTATGAAGTTCCTGGGGCTGCAGTCTCATCTGGAGGTTGGACAGGGACTCAGTGTGCTTCTTGCCTCACTCATGTAGTTGCTGGCAGGCCTTGGCCTCTTGACACGTAGGCCTCTCTGACACAGCACTGGCTTTCCCCAGGATGAGCAATCCAAGAGAAACAGAAAGAGGGCGCCTAGGGTGGAAGCCAGTCTTTTTGTAACCTAACCTTAGAGTTGTTGCTTTAGCCTTATCGCTTCTGTCATATTTCTCTTTTAGAAGCAAGTCATGAAGTCCAAACCACATTCACGGGAAGGGAGTGACACGGGGGTATGGGTACCTTGAGATGGGAACTGTGAAGTGCACTTTAGAAATTATCTACCACATTGTTATTTCCTTCCGACTAACCTTTCTCAGAGAAGCCCTGGATATCGGAACACAACTATGTGTTCTGAGTAGAGTCTTCGGTATACGTATGCTATCTTTGATGGGATAAATGGGCCAATGATGGAGAGCACGCTGAGATGACCTGTAGGGGCTTGGGGTGTGGATGCAGGTGAGGGAAATAGATGAGTGCTGGCTCGAGTTGGCGGGCCAGCTCCCGTGCCCAGGATCCTTCCCACCACCTACGAAGTTTCACCCGTTCATTTGTCTTCAGCTCTGCCTTCACATGCGGGTAAAACCTATCCTCAGCAAGGCCCTGTCTAGCCTTCGCCTGCTGCCTGTATTTCCGAAGGCCCATCTGGAACCTCACCAGCTCCCTGGTAAGGCTTGGTTTTTCTCGCCTGTGCTTCCCTTCACTTTCTGATCAATAACATGAGCTGTGTCAGGTCCTGGGTAGGTGTGAAGGATACCAGGGAAAGAAGAAGGGACCATGCCCTGCCCTCTGTGATCTCACCATGCATTTGGAGATACAGACACTAACCAAATAACCATGCAGAGAATATGGTCTGATGACGGAGGCACCAGAGCTCCTCTGAGTTTCGGGATGAGGAAGGACATTTATGCAGAGCCCTAAAAAGGGAGCAGAGCTTCTTGGGGAGAAGCAAGCTCAGGACAAGATGGCTGGTGACATTTTCAAAAATTAAAAAAAAAAAAGGAAAGAAATCCTGCAAGCATGAAATGAAGATCGGTGAGGCGCTTGTAGAATGCAGACTCCGACACGGAGACGTAGGACTGCCACTTGGTGTGCATCACGGAGTAGCAGAGATGGGAGATCAGAGGCAGCCACAGGTCTAGGCATCTCGGAAGTAAGAAATTCGAACTTCAGATGTGGAGCCCGCGTGGGTAGAGGTGGGCCCAGTCTTCACCCACCTTCCTTCCTCCTCTTCTCCCCCTCCGCCCTCTGAGTCTTGGCTGCCTGCCCGTGTCACCGTGTGCTCATACCCACGCCCTGCCCTCGTCAGAAGCTGGGACTTTTCCTCTTTGTCCTACACCTTGTTCTGCACTGGACCCTGCTCACGAGGTCCCTGCGTTCTGCGAGCAGGGCAGCCTGCCCTCCTACGGCGCCTTCACACCCGGCGGTTCTGCTGGGGATGCACTTACCTCTTCGCCAGGGACTTTCATCTCAGAGGAGAACTTCTGTGTCGTTTACGAGGCATGGTTCAAAGCGAAAATGCGAGTCCCCTGTTTAAATAGCAGAAAATGAACTTATTCTTTCCTTCTGCAAGACTCTTTATTCCTTGTCATGATCATCTTTTTTTGGTATTTAACGTCATGTTCCTTTAGGCAGGGGATAGTTCTGGGGCTTGTGTAGACCCTCGTGGACTCCTGGGACTGCAGCCTGCCCTGGAACTCAAGCCCTTGTCAGGTGCAGAAGACAACGGCTGTTACTGGGCAGGTAGAGGCAGTAGGTGGCCAACAACCAATCCTCGGGCACCTCAGGAGCATGCTCCTTGTGTCATTAGGTGTCACTTGGAAAACATTTAAGGATAAAATTATTAATAATTTCAGAGTACTAATTTCCAAGAGCAAGATACCTTTTGAGTGTGATTCCTTGGGTAACAGCGTTGGACTTGTGCTCATGAAGCCAGTTGTGTCTCAGGACCCAATTTAATCTCTGTCTAAAATGGCCTAGTCCTGCCCTGCACAAGTCGCACCCTGCCACACCCCCATGCATGTCCCTTTGGAGCACGATGATATGCTGGAAGTATCCCTTTTATTAATTGTCTACTGTTGGCCTCTGCCATGAGAATGTAAACTTCATGAACGCAGTCCTAATTATCGCCATGTCTGGGGGAGGGGCCGGTATGTGCAGACCATCAATAAATATTTGTTGAATGAACAAATAAATAAATGTAAAAAGGAATTTATTGTGCATAGCTTTAAATAAATCCACTGTTTCTCCTAGCTCATGCAAACTGGCAACATCACAGACCTTCCAGCATGTGGTTTGTCTGTCCTGAGTTTGGGATAACCAGCTGAACCCCAAACGTTGCTGCCACTCCATCCTGTGTTCACTTCATGATTCCTCGAGCCGAGATGCAGGGGTGAAGCAAGGCCCCGTGCTCCAGGGAGATCTGTTCTCTCACAGTTCGCCAACTGTCTGACTTCTGGCAACTCTTGACCCCCGCCTGTTTTTTTTTTTTTTTTCTGCCAGCCTGGGTGTCCAGCCAGCTAGAACGACACAATGACCTCCCCCGAGGCTGTGAGGTTGCCACTAGCTTGCAACTAGGTTGGGATTCTGAGAAGCTCCTGTGTGAGCAGGAGACAGCCGGGGACAAGATCTCCTGTTCTAGGAATAAGTCTGGACAGTATTTCATCAATTTGAATTGTAAGGAGTTGCTCATTCGAGGTCTTACAAAAAATATATACATACATATTATATGTGTATGTATTTATGTATGTGTGTGTATATGAACACTATTGTGCATATATATCTGCTTATAACAAATCATTGATGAGCATGGTGTGAAATGTTTGCAGTTAAGTAGCACCTTCTTTGTACCAAAGGTAACACAGTACCAGGTCTGTGCTAGGATGGTTTCTTAGTCTCCTGAAGCAGTTTGCTTTTTTTTTTCTTAATAAGTAAAAAAGTAAAAAGTGCAATTTATATATGTGGACATCTCCTATGTTTTTAAAGTAAGTTTTTCAAAGCACCAGCAAATGGCCTTGTTATTTTTTAATTGCTAGTTTCCTATTTCTTTGATTTTTCTTTTTATCTATGTTTGTGTTATTTTCTTCTTTCTACAGTGGGTTTAATTTGCTTTTCTTCTGCTAGCTTCCTTAGGTAGAAGCTTAGATAACTGAGTTTAAACCTATTTATTTTTAATACAGTTAAGTGAACACATTTTTCTCTAAGGATTGTATAAACTGCATCCTACCAATTTGGGCATGTTGAATTTGAATTATCATTAGATTGGAGATATTTTTTAGTTCCCTAATTGTTTTTTCTTTAAAAAAAAAAAAGAAGAAAAATTGTTACTTAGGATTATGCACTTAATTTCCAAATAGTTAGTATTTTTCAGATATTGGTCCTAAAACATGTCATTTTTGTTGATAGCCAGTTTAATTCCATTGTGATCCAATTTCAACCCACTGAAATTTATTAAAACGTTGTTTCTGGCCTACAATGCAATGCATATGAACTGCCTTGTCACTTTCTATCTTTAAATCTAACTTCGTATTTCTCTCTCCCTTTTAAACTTGGCCTAGAAACTTGAGTGACTGTGGATGCTCAGAATAGGAACAAATAATGCCAGCACCAGCCTCGGCGCTGTTGGAAAGATCTGTTTATTTTGCAATTAACCAAGATTGGCAGACTTCTCATAAAATGTTGCCTCCAGGGCACAGCTTTAAAATATTTTCTCTTGAAATCAAATGATGAGTACAACAAAAATGTGGCTACTTCTGTCTGTGCTTTTCAGCAACTCCCTTCTCATGCGAGAGGCCCTTACTGCATCTTAGCGTGATCTCAAGAGTCGTGTCTGTTTCAGTCACCCAATATTTAAGGATCACATCATAGTCTCATTAGAATTTCTAATTCTTTGACATTCTCAGTGTTTCACAATCTTGGACATGTCCCACACTCAGGAGATTCTATTTAATCACATGATAAACAGATATTGAGCCGCATTCCATTAGTTTGAATTCTAAGGAAGTGGTTGGAATAAAAAATGGTGGCATTGAGTGAACAAAGTCGTAGAAATCGGACATTACCCATAAGACCCTGTGTGGCTACCTTGAGTGAAGCTGGTACACAGGATGTTATCGAGTTGCTCAATCAGCCATTTATAACCAATAGTTTTTATGACACTACAACTTTTTTTTTAAGTACAACCGTTTGACCCAAAAACCAAGTCTCAAAATTTTAACGTAGCTATGTAGGATGCTTCGTAAATTAAGAATTATAAGACTGAGCGACATAAAATATATCATAAGGCAGATTTGATGGTCTCTTTATCAGGATGTCTGGTATACTCGGGTTGGATTACAAGAGATGCTGGCAAGACAGCGCTAGCCTTGTGGTTACATTTAATCTTCTATGGAGAAAGATGTGCCAATTACATTGTTATGATTTTGTTTACCAGATTCCAGAAGAATGCGTTGATTCAGTAAGTTTGATTTTCAAACCAATCAGCATCATGTAGCCAAAGTAATGTACTGAAAGTTTGAGTTGTTCTGGTATTAACTAGTTATTTTTGTGTTATGCAAAGTATAGAATATGATCTTGTTAGATAGCAGATACTCAGTGAATATCTCTTAGATTTAACTGACTTTTAAAAGTAGAGCTGGAATTAGAAAAAAATAAAGCCTTGTTGTCATCAATGTTTTCTTCTTCTTTTTTTCTTTCCTTTTTTTTTGAGACAGGATCTCACTCTTTAGTCCAAGCTGGTCACTGTAGGTCCAGGCTGATCTTGAGGTTCAGAAATTCTCCTGCCTCAGCCTCCAAGTGCTGAGATTATAGGCATATGCCACCACGCCCTGTTTATGTGGTGCTGGAGAATCAAACCTAGAGCCTTGCACTTGCTACCGGGTTGGTCTACTGGCTGAGCTACACCCCAGCCCCCAGAATGTTCATTTTTATTAGGTTGACTTCAGCTTAGAATCAACAGCTAAAGAACTGAAGGATACTTTAATTCCTTATTAAAGTTTTAGAAGGTTTAGCTTCTTCATTATTTTTCCTTTGTGCCAACCCTGTTACCTTCCCTTCACACTCTGACAAGTTTCTTTGTTCCGCTCAGTCTTACTCAAAACTTTGTACATAGTCCTATCATTCATTGAACTCTCTTGGCGACCTCTGTGACTTGTTCCTGGGACCCAAATGACGGGGCAAAATCAATGGTTTAGATGGGCATGTTAAGTCAGGTTGCCAGAAAGGAGACTTTGAAGAGATGTTGCAAGCAGCAGGTGTGCCAGGAAGAACTATCAGGGAAAATGCTCCTAAGGGTGTGAGGAGAAGGGCTAGGGCCCAGGGAGATGCTGAGCTGTAGGGCACTGGCAACCTAGGCCTGGGCTGGCCTAACCAGACTCTGGAGTTGCGAGGTGGCTCAGAGTTGTCAGAGGTCAAAGCAAGGGGCTAGGCTTTGGAACCACCTGAAGGTGAAGTGGAGCTTTAGATGAGCCAACTCTCTTTTGCCAAGAGTCATTTGCTAGTAACAACTGAGCTGAGAGTATTTAGCTGTCTACATCTACAGTGATGTAGTCGAGGAGTGGGTGATGGGTACCACCATCTTGAAGGGTGAGCATGTAACATTGCCCCCTTTTAGGTGAGCAGGACAGAGGGAAGGGGGCAACGGATGAGGACAGATTCTAATAAAGAACACATCCTAGCCTCTACGCTCTAAGGAGGAATAGGAACAGAGAAGATGTACCAGTGGACCAGTGGATCGCGGATCTCAGTGGAGTAGGAGAAAATGCAGCCCCGCAGTTGCCATGGGCCTCAGGAGGCCGTGCTCCAGCACGGAGGTTGTGGGCTGCTAAGGGTTTGAGCCAGTGTGCAGGGCCAGGAGAAAGTGAGAAGTGGTGGATACACAGCATCGTCTTTCAGTTCATCAATGTCAACAACACGGTGACTCAAAATTCATGACATTAATACGTTTATGGACTACACAATCAATTGAAGTGATTTTTATTGTTCCTATATTTATTTTTGAACAAAAGCCCATCAGCTCAGGAATGGGTAAGGATATGTGCCTAGTTAAAACAGTGCTGGCAGTTCGGCCAGTTTTCAGATCCTCAACTGAGATTTCTTAGGATGAAGATGCTCTTTGACACTTGAAGGCTGTGACCCTCATCTTTCTCTGACTATGGAATTATAATCACTCAAGAGCTGGAACTGAGCTGTAGGCGAACCTGGCCAGGCGTCCTTGGGAGACACGGCCTGACCATTTGCAGGTGGCCTTGCCTTTCCTGATGCCTGGTCGGAGCCAGCTGTGGCTGCCAGGCATCTTACCTCCTTCTCCAGAAAGAGCTGGGATCCCCCTTCCCGCCCAGAGGTTTTAGCTTTTCGTGTCATTCTCTGCTCCTAGTTGTGGCTTCCAGCTCCCAAGAGAAGCCACCTTTGAGTATACTTGGCCTCCAGAACTCTGTGAAAAGTCAGCCAAACTGGGTCCAGTAGTACAGACCTGTCATTCCAGTACTCTAGGAGGCTGAGGCAGGAAGATCATAAATTCAAGCCCAGCTTGGGGAACGTAGTGAGATCCTGTCTAAAAATCAAAACTGAAAATGGACTGGGGAGGTAGCTGGCCCCTTGGCTCTATGCTCAGGATCATCACCACCTCTACCAGCACCAAAAAAGAAAGAGACAGAGAGAGACAGAGAGAGAGAGAGAGAGAGAGAGAGAGAGAGAGAGAGAGAGAGAGAGAAGTAGCTAGTGGTGAAAATTTGATTTTTGGACAAAGAATTTAAAGATTCATGAATGAAATTTTAGTCAAGTTATTTCAATTGCTGGAGAAAAAATTCCACTCTCAGTTCATAAGCGATCTTGATTCCTCTGGGCTTTAGTGTCCATCCTGCTGCATTCGTGTCTGGTTTGACTTTGCAATATCTTCATATTGGTTTGTTTTGCCATCTCTCCTTTGAACCGTAAGTAATCTTCTCTTCTCCCTTCATTTCTTCTATTAGCTTCTCATCCTCATCTTTCAAGCTCCCTTCCCAGAACAATTCAGCTAGCCTTTAGCACTGTGAAGGCTGTTTTTTGCTAAAACAATCGTATAAAGTTCCATGGTCTTCCTCAGCCACCACCAGGCTAGTGTTGCTGTTGGTGTAGTTAGGGACCTAAGGGGATTCCGAGGCCGCCTCCTGAGATTTGCAGGACTGTTTTTAGTCCAGTAAATTAAAATATTTAAAAGGTTTAAGTTCAGTTTGTACAGCAAAGTCATGTTGCCTAGTCTGAATGTGATGATTCCCTCATTCCTGTGGAGGGATCAGGGGACCCTCACCAGCACAGTGCTGTCACTTACATGATAAGGTGGGAGTCCTTAGACCTGGAGAAGAGCAAACAGGAGGTCCTTTGTCTTAATAGCACATGTCATGTCCTGATCAAGGCTATTGATTGAAAGTATTGCTATATCAAGACCTAGTGTAAAGATTGAAAAATCATAGAAAACATTTTTTTTCTAGGAAATCAGGAATTACTCTACAAATAGAGTTTTTAGCACATGTATTTTCCTTATTACTCAACTATCTAAAGTTTTTGAAGTAATAAAATGTAAATGCAGAAGAATTACAAAATAATGAGAAAATAAGGAAAACACAACTCACTCATAATTGTACTATTTAGAGAGAATCCGTATTAACCCCTCCACCCCTCGTTCCTAGTCCTTTTTTGCTTTGACGTTGCGGAAGTGGTTATGTGGCTTGTAAAATTTATTCTTCTCACATTATGATCAGTTTCTCATTTCTTCAAAGGTAAGATAATTTTTAAATGACAGCATGCTGTCGGTTCGGACGCTGTATCACAATTTATTGAAACATCTGTCATTTGTTGTATATGTTGGCTGTTTTAAATGTTTTATCATAAGCGATACTGCAATCACCATAGACTCCCTTGCACAAATATCAGTAGAATTACTGGGTCAAATTATAGTGTTTTGAAATTACCAAAGTTGGCAAAAAGATGAAGGCAAAAATCGCAAAACCAAATTTATGAAAATAAAAAATTAAAGAGGTTGCAGTAATTGTTCTGGAAATTGTGGGGAAAGTTTTCTCCATTCTCCATACTTTGACATACTTGTTACTAAGAGCTGTATGTAGAGTATTCCTCTCAAGTTTTCCTTCCTTCCTTCCTTCCTTCCTTCCTTCCTTCCTTCCTTCCTTCCTTCCTTTCTTCTTTCTTTCTTCCTCTCTTCCTCTCTTTCTCTCTTTCTTTCTTCCTTCCTTCCTCCCTTCCTTCCTCCCTTCCTTCTTTCCTTCCTACCTACCTTCCTTCCTTCCTTCCTTCCTTTTCCTTTCTCTGGAAGTCAAACTCAGAGCTCTGCTCACACCTGGGAAATGTTTTACCACTGAGCTGTATCTTCCGATCCTGAAATATTTTATTGATGTCAAGGATGTGTGTGATCCAGGAATTGAGAACTGCAAAAGGTCTCTATGTTCTACTTGGCTAAAGTTATGAGCAAAGTGAAGGTGTCCCAACAGACATGTGCTCTACTGAAAACAAAAGAGGATCGACGCCCTCAACCTCCTCTGGACCTTCGCGGCCTGATCTCACCATCTGTAACCCTGTACCGGAATCCCAAGCCGTCATTCTTATGTCATCTTTATGAAACTTTTTCATCACTACCCTTTCTCAGCACCACGTTTGCTCTTGACTGAAGCGTGAAGACCAACCAGCGTCCTCATTTCCAGTAGCCATACGACCTGTCTGCTCTGTGCTCACACGATGAGCTCAGGGCAGTCATTTTTGCTTTTCCATTTAAAGCACCTGCATCCACGAGCAGCTCGCCTCTTCCATTCATCTTCCCCCCCCCCCACCCCAGTCAGCAACTCTCCTATTTTTCGTTCTATAGCAAGTCGTCATGTTGTGCTATGGTTATTAGGTGAATTGCTAGTCACCGGCAACAAGCACATGCTGTCCATCTGTTCCTGGAGCTTCTCTTCTGCACAAAGCCTGTCAGAGTACGTATGGAGTTGGGTGTCCGGATATTTGCTGGAGGCCTGAATGAGTGTGAAGCTCTGCTTATGAGGAGGTTTGAAACAGAAAGCACCTTGGCAATGAAATAATTTGTACACGTATGGGATCGTAATCCTTTTTCGATGATAACAACGTATTTTCTATAGTTTAGATCTTCAGTGTCCCCCAAAGGTTGTATGTTAAGTGGTTTGTTTGTCAATTGTGACGCTGCTAGGAGATGGTGGAACCTTTGAAAGACATGGCCCTTTGGAGGTGTTCCGATCGGTGCGTGTGTTCCTGCAAAGAATCTAGAGGTACGGAATGTTGTGCTTCCTCTCAGGGGCGGGCTGACCTTGCTCTCATTCGCTTCCTGGGTGTGAAGTGTGTGGTTTCGCTTCCCTATGTACTTCCTGCCATTGCCACCCAGAACCACCACTCAGAGGCCTAAAAGCAATGGCTCCTGGTCATGGATTGGAACTTCTCCAACTATGAACTTAGGTCAGATTTTGCCTTTTATAAATTGGCTACCTCAAATATTTTGTTACAGAGAGGGAAGGCTGACTTATATGATCATGTGCCCAGATCAGATTGAAAGACTCTCACTGGTTCTAATATTTCACTCATTGTTCTTGTAGTTTTGTAAGATTTGTTTTTTTGTTCATGAAACGTTAGTTTACTTTTCAACCTGGACGCATCCAAGATTGGACCATTCTGCTTTCAAATGTAACAGAACGGATGTGTTTATTTAATTAAAGTTGGATTCATTCCATTCTTTCTCTGTACTCTTATTGACTTTTAAACTCTGTAAATATAGAGTATTGGCAAATGTGCATGTGGCAGAGAGGAACTCTCCAGGTAGACATAGATAAATCAGGAGCAGGCACAAATAATTAGTATTAATTTTGTACTTTAGCTTGAATTCTGAATTCTATAGCAAACTACTTTTATTTTAGTTTTTAAAAATATTGGGCCCTGAAAAAGGTCTTCTTGTGAATGGAATTTTATTAAAATTTTATCTTTGAAATAATATTAAATGAACACAAGAGTATATTTTAGATATGTTAAATCTCCTAGGAAGCAAATTAAAAGGGGGAAACAATTAAGTTTATAATTGGTTAACTATTTGGTTTCTAACTGAAAAAAAAAAAAAGCTGAATGTTGTACTTTCCCTGCTCTATTTTGAAGGTATGATCAATTAGGTCATGAGAGAGTTTCTTATGTTGAGTCATCCTTGAATTTTTGAGAGATACCCGGGAGAGTCATGGTGTACAATTAACTTATATACATATAAATTCTTTTTAGAAATATTTTATTTATAGTTCCATATTTATGTTAAGTTGAAAAATAATTTGTTTAGAATTAAATTCATAAGTGAAATTTTTATATAAGATTTGTCTGTTCCATTTGGGTAGTATGGCTCTCTTAGATTTTAAAATAAACTACGAAGCTCTTTATCTTTTTCAGGGAGTCAAGTGGCAATGTAACAGAATAATCTGTTTTCATAAATCATTGACTGAGCCTTATCTTTTGTCTCTAAAACAGAAATCACAGATTGTTTTCTTGCTTTTCAGAATTGCTACGATGGCCAATGTACATGAAAATGTTTTGCAAATCCTCAGAAGCTATACAAATATCACTATTATTATTATTTCACAGTTTGGGGTTGAACTCGGAACTTACAATTGAACTTGGACTTCTGATAAGCAAATAATATTTTTAGTATTAGTATAGTGCATGAAATATACTAAAGGATTATTGGTTATTTCTATAAAATTCAAATTTCATTGGGTACTCTATATCCAGTGACCCAATCACAGGAGAAGGGAAGTTCTATCTTTATACTTTTTGCATGTGGGGTAGAATTTAAGAAGGGGAGGTTTGGTGAAGGATTACTTTTCCAGATACAAACTATTCTTGAAAAAGGGAGCCTTACTCCTGCAGTGTAGCAGTGATTCAGAGGGTCCAAAGCCTCCTTAGTGAAGGACGCAGAGAGCATCTACTCAACAGATGTTAAGCTGTGCCCACAGGTCCATGAGCTTCTCATACCTTCCTAAGATAATGTCAAAGAGACACAAATACAGAAGGCTGTTAGTCCATCCCGTTGCAGCAACCCTGGCCATGGAGGCCCTCTCCCTTCCAGGTCCCCTTTGTTAGAACGCACACAAGTGCCATATTGGGCTGTGCAGGTGAAGGAAGCCCTGACCCTCACAGTGTCTCAGAAGAGGTTGGTAAGCCACTCCACTGACAAACTAGACCCTCTCCTGAAACAAGTGAAGGACAAAGCCGGCTGGGACAGAGGAGCATGGTGGGAACCATACGGATGTCCACCATAACATCTATTGAAGTGGTCAGCCTGCTGCAGGACCAGAAATGGGGAGAATGAGAGGTGAAGACAGAACAGAAACAGAAGGAACAAGTCAGGCTCTGGGCAGTCCTTACCTAACTCCAGGTTATGATCTCCACACTTCCCGTCCCTCCTGGAAACCCATCATCCCACCGAGCCATCTCAATCAGATTCAAAGTCAAGTGGATACTGGGGCTGCCTTTCGTTTCATCAGAACATTTCTAGACAATCCTTCTTTTTCTTTTTTGTGGTACAGGGAAAAGAACTCAGGGCCTTTGCACTGAGCTACATCCCCAACCTTTAAAAAATTTTTATTTTGAGACAGGGTCTCACTAAGGTGTTAAGTTGCCCAGGCTGGTCTCAAACTTACAAACCTTTTGCCTCAGCCTCCCAAAGTGATAGGTTTGCAGGCATGTACCAGCTGGTCCACATTACTTGCTCCGTCTTTCTATTACTTGTTCTAATTATTTCTTACAGTGTATAGAAATAGACAGTCTCATATAATGCAATACTTTTTATAGCTCTAAGAATTTGTCCGTAGATTCTCTTGGAGTTTTCTATGTAGATATCATATAGCCTATGAAATTTATTTTTTATTGTAAATAAATAATCTTGTTCAATCACACACACACACACACACTCATGTACACACAATCCTACATGTTAGACAAGTGCTGTACCACTAATATACATCTTGAAACATTTGTCTTCATGTTTATTGTCTCCAAATATCTGTCCTTTTTCTTTTTTTCCCATTTTATTGATATGTGTAAGCGCAAAATTTAAGGTTTACACTGAAGTTGAGCATTTTGTGCACATACGTATCTTGTCAAAGTGACAAGGGCTTTCCCACTCTCCTTTTGTCCCTCCCTCTACCCACCCCTCCCTCCCTTCTCCCCCACCCTACCCCCCTCTTTCACTTTGTCTTTTGTCTTAAGTTCCATAGGAGTTGTGATCTGGGTCTCTCATATCAGAGAGACCATTCGATGTTTCACTTTCTGCTTCTGACTCACTTCACTAAGCATGATGTTCTCAAGTTTCTTCCATTTGCCTGCAAAAGCTTCCACGCTGTTGGACTTTATAGATGCATAGTATTCCATTGTGTATAAATACCACAATTTGTGTATCCACTGTTCTGTTGATGGCTATTTTGGTGACTTCCATATTTTAGCTATTGTTAGTTGTGCTGCTGTGAACATGGGTATACATGTACCTCTGTTATGTGTTGTTTTGACCTCTTTTGGAAATATTCCCAGGAGGGGTGTTGCTGGATCGAAGGGGATATTTATTTCCAGTCTTTTGAGAGCTCTCCATACTGCTTTCCAGAGTGGTTGTATGAATGTACATTCCCACCAGCAATGCAGGAGGGTTCCTTTCTCCCCACGGCCTCGCCAGCACTGATTGCTATCTGACTTGTTGATCTAGGCCATTCTCTCTGGAGGGAGATGGTGTCTTAGCGTTGTTTTGATTTGCATTTCTCTTATGGCTAGGGATGTTGAACATCTTTTCATTTATCTATTGGCCACTTGTACTTCTATATGGTGAGTGAACTGCCTCTTCATTTCATTTGCCCACTTTTCAGTAGGATCCTGTATTTTGGTAGGCTTACTTTTCTTCAGATCCCTGTATATTATAGTTATGAGCTTCCTATCTGAGATGTTGGTGGTGAATATTTTTTTTCCCAGTCTGTTGGTTCTCTTTTTACAATGTTAATAGTTTCCTTTGCTGTGCAGAAACTTTTTAATTTGACAAGATCCCATTTGTTAATAATGGGGATAATTTCTTTTGCTCTTGATGTCTTCTCAAGGAAGTCTTTGCCTACTCCTGTGTCTTTTAGATATTTGCCTAATTTGTCTTCTAGGAGGTTCAGTGTTTCACTTTTAATGTCTAGGTCTTTGATCCACTTTGATTTGATTTTGGTGCATAGTGATAGATGTGTAGCTAGATTCATTCTTCTGCATGTGGATGTCCAGTTTTCTCAGCACCATGTGTTGAACAGGCCGTCCTTTCTCCGTTGTATGCATTTGGCTCCTTTGTCAAAGATTAAGTAATTGAGGGTGTTTGGGTTTGTCTCTGTGTCTCCAATTCTGTTCCACGGGTCTATCTGTCTTTGTGCCTGTACCAAATTGTTTTTACGACTATTGCTTTATAGTACAGCCTGATGTCTGGAACTGTAATGCCTCCTGCTGTGGTCTTGTTGCTCAGGATTGCTTTGGCTATTCTTGGTCTCTTTTGGTTCCATATGAATTTAAGGATTGTTGTTTCAAGTTCTTTGAAGAAACTCGTAGGTATTTTGATAGGAATTGCTTTGAATCTGTGTACCAGTTCAGGTAAATATAGTCATTTTGACTGTCCTTTTTTTTTATCATGCAGTTTTTGGAAATTGACCTAGAAATTCAGTACAATTAAGAGGTCAAATTCCAACCTTTCATTCTGCCATGTACTTAGCATGACCTTTGGTTTGATTTCTGAATGTTTTTTAAGCCTTGTTTTTCTATCTAGGAAATTGGGACAAGGAACTTCATGGGATTTCTGTGAGATGAAGATATTTTGACCATTCTTTTAACTATACTTGTAAAAACATAATTCAGTGCCCGACACAGAGGAAGATTATTCCAAATTCTTTGGAGAGCTTAGTGAGTATATTAGACAGTTTGGCATATTAAGGAAGTTATTACTGCACTATATTTTTCACAAGTGAAAGGGATTTTAATTCCAGGTTTTCCCCTTGGCATTCTGATATATACTATTCTCTCTCTCTCTCTCTCTCTCTCTCTCTCTCTCTCTCTCATTCTCTCTATCTCTCTAAATTTGCAGTTTGAATGCTAGAATTTGTGTCATCCCCTTAGACATTTAGGAAAAAATTTGGTGTTTATAGTTTTTGACGTTCTGGAATTTGAAGTACAAAGTAGGTGCATCTGGCCACTCACCGCACTTTACATCTTTATTGAAATAAACGTGTGAGTTGGGGAAACATACTTTGAACAGTTTTCCACTCACTGTGCATCTTTCCTGCTGAGCAATCTTAACTGGCTGGTATTTAGGACCAGATGTCCCCTTAGGAGGCCCCTGCATGATGGAAGAAGAAGCAAATCAAGGAAGTTACTAGTCAGTTATAGTCCTAACTTCAGTAGGCATGATCCGGACTCAAACTCATTCCATGGGAAAGATTTTCCAGAAAAATTAGAAATGAGGATTTACTCCTATTCCCCGAATAATCTAAGGACACAGCATGCTATTTTCACTCAGTGTGTTCTCTGCAAAGGGCAACCCTAAACCTTTAAGCTGTTTTCTCAGTAAGAATTTTACCTCAGCTTCACCCATTGTGACTGTTTCCTTATTCGTAATAAGCCACCCGTGTTTCGAGCTGCGGAGTTGGCTGTGAGCCCCGTGTTTGTTCGTTCACCAGAGTGGAAAGTCATAGGGTTCATGTAATTAGCAGTCTAGAAAAATATCAACAAATAGATGTGCCTCTGCGAACAGAGAGTTTTGAGCCTGGGGGATCTCCCTGAGGAGTCCGGGCTCTCTCAGGAGAAGTGTGTTCAGAAATGCTGACTATGCAAGAGTTGGTGGGGGCAGAGGTGATGGCGGCCACATAATTACTATTTTCCCCTAACATTTTATGTAGCCAAGAAAGCTGTTTTCATGTAGCTATAATATCATCCAAATGATAAATTTATCTGCATGTTTTCCATCAAAAACATCAAAATAAGTATACTTTGACCCAGTGATGAAGCTGCTTCTTATAAGTGTTCCCCATCCTTTGCCTCAACTTTCACCTCTATCTTAATTTGGAAAGTTTTGAGGGATTTTGCTGATCACTTCAGTAGCATAAGAAATATATTAATGTGAAAAAAACTTATGAGCATCATTTATTGCTAGTAATATTTTGAAGCGAGCTTGCAACATTCCTGACAGTTCCTCCTTTCAAAGCCTATAGTCAGGGTCATCATGTTAGTAGTGTGAGATCAGCAAGAAGAGAATATTTACACTATGGAAATTGGAAGACACTACCAGTCAGCTGTCCGGATATCTTGTCATCAAACTCTTCTTGGCCCTTTGCCTTGTGTCACTTTTTTTCAATACTTGGTCAATTGAGGACAGGCTGTTATTTTAAGACAAACTTCTTAAACTCCACAATCTATGCACATGGCCTCTTTCACATGCTTTTCCTTGGAAAATGAGAAGAGTATATATTTATTTTCCAGAATTGAGTCTTTAGTTTCTGCCCCGATTGATCCTCCATTGAATAGTGTCAACCTCAACTTTCTGCTGTGTTTGTGTTTCATCACTGATGTTTCTTTGATCAGAGCTCACTCAAAATTCAGAAATAGAGGATATGTACTCATGAGGTCAAAGCCTGTCAGGGAAGCACTTTCTTCGGCTAGAGCAATTGGTTCAGACATGGATTTATGAACCACTTCTCACTGACGAAGCACATGGCACTCTTGCCGTAAGTTCCGATAAAGATCCATTTGCTCTTTCTACTGCAACTGAGTTAGAACGATGTGAATTTGGATTTTCTGAGGTCATTTTGCCACCACAGAAGCAAAAGGGCTGAGGAGGAAGTGGCACGGAAGAAGTGCAACGAAGGGATGAACGGATGAGCTGGGACCCGGGACACTGTCCCCCATGTTCTGCCAAAGCCCACGTTTCCCACTGAACCCTCCTTTGTGCAGTCTAGTATACTTCCTTTGTACTTCAGTTATTCAGGGTTGGGTTTTCTATCACTGCAATCCAAAGAATTTCTAGTAACTGGAAATCTGCCAGGTTTTTCCCTGATAGTACAGAGAATATTATATTCTCTCTGCTGCTAGTTAAAGACATTTTAACTGTGGGTTTCCATAACCTGGGCCGACCTAGTACACCTTTATTCATTTTATAAGGGCTACAAGTTATTATCAGATAATATCAAATATTCATAAAATATCTGTTACTCCTAATTTCAACACAAACAAAAGAGGTCCCAGAGAAACTTAAGTTAAGGCTTTTCATTTAATTTGCAGCCCCAATCTTTAGAAACAGGATGTGGTTTTAACAAGAAAGAACATTTATACAATTTTACAATTCACCAGTGAGGCCACTCATGACAAACCCTCTGAAGACGTTTGAGCAGATCCCTCTAGCCCAGGAAGAGCCTTGCCTTTCTGCTGTTGCCCAAAGCCCTGTGCCATTAAGCCTCATGGAGGAACGCCTGTCTTTGATCTACAGAAGACACTGTGTTAGTAACCACAGTGTAGTTCTCTACTGCTCAGTGTTGGGCAAGAAGGATGAGGCTAGTCTGCTTGGTTCTTGCCCTTCCCCACCCCAAGCGTAGCCTGTGCCCTGATTGCAGCACCGTAGCTCCTTAGCAAAGGTCAGCAAATGTATTGAGTGGACGACTGACAAGGGAGACGACCTAATGAATCACTACAATAAACTGCCTGATACTGTGAGATGCAATAATAATGTATGTATATTAGTCAGTGTAAGTAGGCATATTCTGAAAGATTATTTTTAAATATTAATTTTAACTTTAGAGGCATTAAGGGTATAATAGGACACAGGCTCTTTTTTCTATGGATTTTTTATATTGTCTATTGTTTTAAAAGTTTTCAGAGCCAAGAAGGAGTTGAGAGGCAGAGTGCTTGCCTAGTGTTCCCAAGGCCTTGGATTCACACCCCCCCCCCCACACACACACACATTTTTTAAAACACTGTTACTTTTATTAATCAATTACCCAGTTGAATTTGTAATGTTGCTTGCTTTCAATTTTGCAGGAAGAAGATAATATTCTCAATTTACCCTTGGTGAAACAAATGCCACCGTTAGTATCACCCCTTTCCACATCTACCCCAAACGCTAACCTGTCTGTGACCAGCGATGCTCACCCACGAGTGCACGGCAAGGAGAGTTTTAGAGAAGAGGTAACTAGTTCACCCAGCTAAGCTTACAGCAGTCACAGTCCCACGAGACCAAGATAGTAAGTTTAAATATGAGTGAAGCAAGTAGCTCCATAAAAAGAAAAATGAGGGAAAAAAATCACAGCTATAACCAATCCATGCAGTGGTTTGGGTGTAGTTTGGATGGGGTCCTCCAAGGGTCCGTGGATTGA